>JAGFPH010001033.1:141203-185848 GCA_018207615.1 Philaenus spumarius | reverse complement strand
CAATAAAAGTCAAATGTCAAAAGTCCATATCAGTAAGCGAGTTACTAGATACCAACATAATATGGATAAGAGATAATAAATACACAAATGTGTTCCTTACACAAACACCAATGTGCGAAAATGAATACGATATCCATTGTAATTCAATAAACTAAATTGACTATGAGGTCTAGTAACCTTGAAACTACTTATTACATAAATGTACAATGTAATGAAAAGAAATGGAAAGATCGGATTAAAGGGAAACTAGTTTGAGTAAAACCTGTTCGCTGTTACCTAGGCAACGTCCTTGAGACTCATTACGGTAACAAAATGTGAACAACCTTTGCAATGTCTGACGCCTTCGACAGCTGATCGAATGGGATTTAATTAACTTACTTCCTTTATTAGCGAATTTCCATAGGAAAAATTAGCTATTGCAGTGGCCCTTATGGTAAAACTCAAGGCCGGGAGTAGCAAATGAGCACCGATCATGGTCCTCAGAACACGTTTTGGAGTGTCTTTAAAAATCATATATATATGTGTGTTCGCACTCTAGCGGCCACATTTTAAGTCCGATTTGGTCTAAAATTGGTACACGTGTTGGTTGTCTATGTCGCTCGGACGAGTTCGTTAGCCAAAAAAATCCAACAACCGGAAGTAACTATTTTTTGATAATTTTACTACGATAGTGATTTTTTTTTCTAAAAATATTAATGTAGGATGTTATTTTGCACAATTTGTTTTATTACGCGACCTTATAGCTCGCTTGGTTCCCCCAAAATCGATCAAAAAGTAAAATACCATAAAAGTACCCGGTTCGAAGCCAAGTGGTGCAAACTCGCAAGGCCACTAGGCGCAAACAAATTCTACTCATATATTGCGTACATACAGACAGCTGTTCAACGCCTTCGTGAGTAGACCTATTTCCCAAATTGTTGGTTGAAAACCTAAAACATAGGCATATAAACTTAATTTTGGAAATTTGCTCAACTCACGTCAGCGGTCCAGCTGCGTGGTCGAATTATTTCACTTTAATGTAAGCAACAGACATAAACTGTTTAACGATACATTATAATTACTTGGTAGTTACATTATAGCGTGTTTATTACTGTAATTTAAAATAATACGTTTTAATACATTTATGCTAATTTAAAATAATACATTTTAATACATTTATGCTGCCTTGAAATTCAGACTGAGCTATGAATGAGTAGACAAAACTGTCTCAAGAAAAAAATGAAATATACAAAGAATTAGACGAAATATCAATAATAATTTATTAATTTAAAAAAAAAAATAATAAAACACTCTATTATATCTATAATATAAAATAAAAAACTCCAAAGGAAGTTTGAGCTTCAAAATTTGTTAAAAAACTTATATGTAACTCTGCGAATGTCCAATAGTTGCACCTAAAAATGTGAACACAAATTTGTTACGTTACAATGAAAAGTTTTCTGGTCAAACCACAAACACAGTTTATAATTTAATTTTCTAGTTGTTAAAAAGACTGTTAATCTTATTGCAATTATTTTTTATAATTTAACATATTATCTGTCTTCTGGTCACTTTTCTTGCAAAACCCAGACGAGAAACTATGCTTCTCGATTCCCAAAATTTTCGTGATATTTGAATTGTGTATTTTCTCTTTGAATTGAAAAATTAATTCCTTTCGACTCGTCCTACATGCGCAGGTAGATATCGAAGTTTATTTCATTTACTCACACGGCTGAACAACAAACAAATTAACTAAGCATCCGGGCTAAGAATTGCAGTTTTACAAGAAAGGATTCAGACAAAAGATATTGGAAATATTTACACGATTTACAAAAAATTTGAACGGGTTAAATGTTGAATCTACTAAAGGACTATACATTATTTGTTTTGTGACCTCACTTTGATCACCCACAGCTGTTAATTTTATTGTTGGCCGTATAAAAATGTGTAGTACAAAAGTTTTAGACTGTAGTTATCGTAACTTTGATTGGATTTTATAATGTGCCTACCAAGGGATTTATGACTTTGATGTTCTTCACCCCTACTTTTCCACGTCAGTGATTCTAAGTGTTACATAAATCAATATTAAAATAATTTTTTGGAGTATAATAACTTAGTGTTGTGCACAAAAGTTCTAACAATATATTTCTGCCCCTATTATAGCTCTTTCTCTGTGTTTGCTGCAATGATCTAGCTGTGGAGTGCATAATTATGTGCTGCAAAACACAGGCTAGTTAGTAACTTAGTGATTAAAGCTGAACATCTTGTTTTCGATGAAAAATAAAATCAGTGAACATTTTAGAGATGCATTGGTGGATCTGTTTGGACATACGCGTATTAAAAACTAGAAACTAAAAGGAGTCAGTATTGCGCCTTAGATTTTTCTGGGGTGGGGCAAAATCGGTGTCAAGTGAACAATAGAAAGGGAATTTTCATTGTTTAAGAAATATTAAACTTATTGAAATGGGCAGTAGCTCAGAGACAGTTATCAATCTAACATTTTACGAATAACACAGTTTAAACATATCTAAATATTTTGTAAACGACATTCACAATTTATTAATCGGCTACAAATTAATTCATTAATAATGTATATGTATAATCATAATGGAATAAATGTATTATTTTTAATAGAGTAAAGATTGGATAAATTTTAAAATAAAACTATCTTCGAATTCTCCTTTAAGTATAGATACATAAATCACATGAAATATTTATTAATTCTGAAATTTGGACATTCAAATTCCCAAATTGTAATCGGTTTTCTGCCCCTCCTTCAATAATTTGCCCAAATTTCACCAACTTACATACTATTTTAAATATACTATTCTTAATTTTTATAAAACTATAGTAATGTAGATTTAAAGTGTAAAATGTTACGGTGGACAAACCGCGGGTACAAATTCACGGAAACTTTACAAGCTACAAAATGAGTTCAATAACCACGTTACCCAGGTGTTGACCACGCCCACTTTCAAACCAGATGCTCACATAACCTATTGTGAACAACAAAGTGATAAGCTGTGATTAGGCCTACTTGTCGTGACTACTATTGTATCATTTACTACTTCTGTTTTTATAATTAAACATTTTATAATCTGATAACTACTTTATAAACTTTACTATGAAATACTTGCCGAAAGACACTATTCGTGGTACGTATTAACCATATATTAACTGATTAAGATTATTGGTATCTTACAGCTGATTTAGTTTAAAAGGGAATTTCACTTATTTTCTTCTTCTTAGTCATTTTATTTTTGTTGATAACTGTTTTGAATGTAAATAAATTATATATATATAAAAAAAAAAAAATAATCTTGCAGTCTTGCAAACTTGTTTTTCAGTATGAAGATGCTTTATTTCATTGCTCTATCATGTTATTTAACAAAGTTTAGGGCGTTAATAATTACAATTATTAGTTTTTAACCATATTTTGAAAGGAGAATTTTAAAGTTGTAAAAGAATTATAACAATATTATGCGATGGATTTTTTATTATTTTGACTCGTGATTTTGAGTTTTTGCTTATTTGACTGACATAACTTAGAAAGTGATTAGAGCATAGTTTTTTGGTCAAATTTTACATTAATATCATATTTTGATATGTTTACCATCCCATAATGATAACATGTTTGATGATGTTTTACCTTACCATTTAAAAATATTTCGTTGCAAATTGGCGGACAAACATTTAAAACTCAACCAAAAAGTTGTTCTTTTATGGCTGTGAATAACTGCATTTATATCTACTCATACGACTAGTTCATTTTGATATTTAAACCGTTACCAGACTTTTTAATCCCTCTGTATATTTTATCACTAGGCGTTATCACCGTTCGCTTAACATTCTTGATTTAATTATTTGGAAGTAGAACATTTCAAGTTTATCTATCATTTAAAAAATCGAGGACTAAAAATAAAACTAAACAAATTTAATAAAATATAATATCTTTCTACATAAATACGAAATGTTAGTTCTATTTACAACACATATATAAGTAAAAGTTTAAATTAAAAAATAAATATATTTGGACAAAATACTGCAAACAAATCGTGCCATGCAAATTATCTACCCTAAATATCCAAATAGATAATACACTTATCAAATTTAAATAAATTACAAACGTGTTTACTAAAACGAAACTATCATTAAGAAAGAAGCCGCCTACTTAGTGTCTAGTTTATTCTTCAATATAATTTGTAACGTCCATTAACATGTAATGAAATAAATAAACAGAATGGGATTTACAAGTTTAGTAGTAACAGATTAAGATAAACACAAACATGACTCTGCGAATTGTTATTACATCAGCTTAGTGACATTATGTAATTATAGGTTAGGTGGGTAGCGGACAGCCAACCTGTTGAAGCAGTGGTGTAAACATAAAAGGATAAAATAACTAACTGTTGTTATCTGAAACATTGAATTTAACGGCACAAATCAAAAGACAAGTGTTCTGATTACGCCTTGTGGAGCGATATTATTTTAAGTGCAATCGTCGTCTATTCGTGGAATGTTCTCATTACATTGAAATAACTTGCAAACGAGTTTTTATCTTATAGAAGTGAATTAATAATAATTGTAATTGCGAGTATAGGTTGTATGAAATTAAAGTTTATTTAGTTAAGAATTATTAAAACATAATTCTAATTAATAAATATGTTTAGAATTTTTTTTAAATAATTGTATATTCGGACATTTACTATAATTTTTTTATACAAACTATAAAATATTTGTAAAGTGTAACACAAATCTAACACAAATCTAAGAAGTACAAATAAAGTTATTTGCGTCACATTTTATACACCATCGCATGACAAATAATTATTAACGAAATCTATATATTAGTTTGAAAAGATTTTTTGTAATCCAAGTGAGATCTCGAGTTTTACTAGACCGATATACACGCAGTTGGTACCAAATTACAGGTAAATTGTCTGTATATTTGCTCATTTTACTTGGATTTCAGCTATTACACCAATAAATTTTCTAAAAACGGAAATTAAAATCTCTTATGGCAATTTAACATGGGGTAAAATTTTAAGCCTATTCTGGGTGATATTTGGAGTTCTATTGGACCGATATGCGGTTTGTGTTAAATGAAAGGTATAAATCTATATTTGCCCATTTGCCTTAAAATTTTACTATTCCATCATTTAATATTTTAAAAATGGAATTTAAAATATTTTCTATTCATTAGCAAATTTACTGATCAACTGAATAGCACAAATCAGCTGGTTATAACATCGCATATTTTATTATCATAATATGGTTTGTTTATGTTGTAATTTACTTTTTTGAAGTAGGTTAGGTTAATTCACATAATATATTTTTCTTGAATGTATTTATATTCATTACCATATCAACTAATTGAATAAAATAACAGATAAAACAGTTGAATTCGGATGTCCAGCTTAGTGCAAAATAATATTTTAAGTTAGGCTTAGAAGACTGAACCATCACATGTTTCAACACACAAATCAATAAAAACTTACGTTATGGATTTAAAAAAAATCTATGTTACAACCTAATTAAAAATAAATAAGACATATTATAATTTAATAGTAAGCCTATTTATTTATAATTACGGTAATTGATAGTGAGTAACCAATATTAACAGATGTTTTCAAAATATGAAACTATTATTTGTATTTCTACTTTTTTGGTTAGGTTTTTGATTAAGTGTAGACCTGAGCCTTACTGGTTCTTTTAATCTTTATTATAACTGCTGCTATAAAATATACGAAATAATTTGATTTGATCATTTGACATTATTTACCATTTTAGTTTTGATGTTATTTTTAATCCTACACCTTTATTATAAATAAAACACAACATATATTTTTAGAAGGTTCCATCGGGAGTTGGCGTGCGGAGCACGCAGGGGTTTCCCCTAGTAGATATTGTATTTACAAGCACTGTTACAATTTTTTTTTAACAGGAATGAATTACGTTACAAAAATATTAAAAATTAATTTAACATAATCAATTGTTTTGGATAACAAATCTGTGTTGATAGATAATGAGTTCTGTGTTGATTTTAATTCTTACACTTACTAAATAGATTACGAAAAACTATTTGAGTGAAATATATGTTATAACTATGCCACAAGAATTTCATTAAAGACCTGTAACTTTGCAAAGATGTAACAGTCACGTGAGAAAACAAGGGTGAAATAAAATAATAAAATTCCTTATTTTATTTTGCACTTAGTTATGTAAACAAATACATTTGCCTTATTATTTAATATATTTTCTGAAATTGTATTTTTTAATATTTTGATCTTTTAGTTTCCATTTTTACCTATTCTTATTAAATTACAATTTTACTTGTTATCATTAAATTAAAACGATTACCTGATATTATTTAATTACAATAAATTTTTACCTGTTATTAATAAATTAAAATTTTTCATGTTATCAATAAATTATAATTTGTGCTTGTTGTTGTTATTAAAATAAAATGAATAGGCCTACCTGATATTAAATTTAAATTTGTTACCTGTCATTAATAAATTACATTTTCGCATTATAATTTGTACTTCTTGTTGCTAAATTACGATGTCTGCCTGATATTTTTAAATTATCAAGTTTACTTATTATAACTAAAAATTATATTTCTAATTGATTTTAAATTATAACTTATGAAAAGTTTCCTTCAGGTATTAGTACTTTCATTGTTATTAACAAAATTTAAATATGTACCAATAACATTCAATGAGTTATATAGCCTATTAAAAACTTTCGTCAAATATTTTTGAAGTTTGTCAAAATGGCCTGAAGTAAAAGTGGTCTAAATTCAGACGGTCCATAACTACCGCTGATACAAATATGCATTGAACATTTATTTCAGAAATGCTTCAAATTTGAAACATATTTTTTGACTTTTTGACAGGAATAGTTACGGGGCAAATTCAGAGCGGTTACAATCTGTCTCGCACATGATAGATTCATTAAAACAGTATTAAATATTTCATAAGTTGGCTTTATCATGAAAAGTGAATATTGACAGAAGCAGCACCTTTGTAAATTGTAGTAAATGTTGAAAGTTTTGTAATGTACATACACTGTATATTTAAATTTAACAGATATATAAAACTCTTTCCTAACCTAAAAGCTCGATAAGCTTAAAAATAAATTTCATTACTCTTATCACTTTTAAAACTACGCAGGTTAACTTTATTTTATACTACCATTACTACCTGATCTTTTTTAACTCTGATTACAGTTTGCGCCATACCTAATTACAGTAAAATCTCATTTTTTTAAATAACTTTTAAACATGTAAACTAAGTTGTGAACATTTTCCATATCAAATTAGTTTCAAAACAAGGGCTTTTCAACAACTAAAATTTATAATTTAGTAATTTAATTAATTTACTAATTATAAAATAATTAGTAAAATTGGATGTAATTGAACAGTGTTGTAAATAGTCAAACTAAGTTTATTTACAGGAAATACATTTTTTTAAACAGTTGTAAACATATTTTGAATATAGCCCGCAAATGGAGCGACCAATTTCAGTTTTATTATTAAAAAGTATACATTTTGTATTATCTTTAATTTGAGATGCCACAAGCTATATGTTGCCATCACACATTTTTAAGTTTGGGTAAATGGGCGAAAAGTTGAAATTATTTCAACATTTGGTATCTCTTATATTAAACCAGAATCTTTGTAAATTGTAAGGATGTCCAGTAGTGGAAAGCCTCTCAATGATCTCCCCATAAATTATCTACTCAATTTTAATTGCAATTTGTCAAAATGTTTTTTGGCTTTAATACAAATAGGTTATCCATACAACGCTGTCTCACAAGTAACTACTGTAGTAGTAATTCCACTTTTTTAATTTGTATAGTTAAAAAATCTTAATTTTGTTATTAATATCCAATTGTATTACTGGCACATAACTATTTGTAGAATTAAACATTGATTACGTTTTAATGTTATATTAATTATTATAATGTCCCATAATATTTATACAACTTTGAATAAACTGTTTCTTCTGTATTTATTTCTTTTGTCTTATTAAATAAAAACAAGATAAATATAACTAGTTTGTATTTTTTTCTGTTCTAAGAAAAAAATGGAATGTAAAATGTGTGTGCGTCCTCTAGTCACCACACCTTGATTCAAATTAATTTAAATTAACATAATAATGCTAATAACGTGAAAAATATCTTTATACGCCTTTGTATATATTATACTTATATAACATTTCAATTACTATAAGTTCAATAGGTGTGTATATAAAATATTTAACAATGTTTTCGATTTTTTAAATGTATCCGTATATACAGTAATGGGCGGATGGGTTGTTTGGGTTGGTTTAAATTAGAAAACAATTTAGATATAGAGGTACGATTTTAACGATACCATATTTAAAAAAAATCATGGAAAATAATTTTATGCCAAAAAAGAATTCACCCAAATATATTCTTTAACGTTTTAAAGTGCATTTTACACCTCTGTCTACAGTAAATACAGAAGTGCTTTACTCTGCGTTATTGCCGGTGCCGTGTTTACTGAAACTTTCATCAGGCAAATATTTTATATATACAAGTTAGATGAGTTTTTCTGATAATTTTTATAAGTAATAATCACTTGAATTGATTGATGTCTGACTATACATTTTACACAGCCGAAGGAAATCTTAAATTTAAGTACACCTCCGTTGAACATATCATAGTTACTGATTATGAAATTGACTTAAATATCGACTATATATCTATAGCATCAAGAAATGTTAATTACAAAACTGGCAAGGACAGATTAATGTATTTGAATAAAACAAACATTGACCATATTATAGTGAGTTATCCAGTTTTGTTTGGCACATTGTTTCCAAAAAGGACAATTTAGTAGAAATCATCTAAAAGACTTTTAAAATAGCTTCGTGTGGGTAACGTTACTGATAGCATTACTGTAGAAGTGTGGATGTAGATTAAATTAATTAATTCAAATCAAACAGAAAGAGAGAGGGGGGGGGAGAAAGAGAGAGAGTGGGAAATTGTTGTGCTGAACGTAAAGTGCATTGGATTGATGTGGAAGTATTGACGTACACAATTATTATAGTATTTGTTTAAATTATTATTTTTATAATTGTACATAAGAAAGTGTCCTATAGTAACTTGACGCAAAAAGTGTTGTTTTTACTGTCCAGATACTATAAAGATGGTAAATAAAAGATCAATTATTATAAAACACATTTGCTTATAGTTCCAGTTAAACGTATCTAGGTCAGATTTGTTACTGATTGTCAACATACAAAAAAAAAAAAAAAAAAACACATTATTTTTGACATGATATTAAAAGGATGCACACAAGATTGTTTTTACACATTTATTTTATAAGAATATACAAAACATTATAAATTCTAAGATGATTGACAACGAGTTCAGATCAAAACAATTAATACCCATATCCAGCATTTGCTATAGGTGTTCTGTAAGGAGTTGCATATGCTGCACGAGGAGCATATGGTGCCGCATAGGGAGCCGCATATCCTGCACGGCCATAGCTGAGGGGTGCTCCGTACTTAGAGCCAAGAGTTGAGTAAGGCGCAACACCAGATCTTACTATTGGAGCCACTGGTGGGACGATTGGTGCAACAGGAGCTACTGGGGCTACGTACGGTGCTCTAGCGGCATAAGGAACGGCTCCTGCAGCATAACCTCCAGCGTAGGGTGGAACTCCAGGGTATGGTCCAGCAACACCTGGCCTAGCATAACCAAGAGCTGCAGCTGGCGCGACTCCTCCTTCTTTACTGACGACTGCGTTAAATCCAAGAACAGGATCTGCTGTATATTCGACAACACGTCTTGAACCATCAGGTTCGATCAAACTGTAACGACCTTGTACAACATCTCCGTTTCTGGTTTCTTGTTGGTCCTTGAAGTCTCCGGTGAGAGGTTCTTGGACGCTGTAACTGAATGAGTATTGAGGATTAGGGTCATAGTCAGCACCTCCTGCATACGGTCCGGGGGCAGAGTATGGTATTCCAGCTCCAGCGAAGGGTGCGGCAATACGTGGGGCAGAGTAGGGTAGACCTGCGCCGACGTACGGACCAGGAAGACGACCTGCAAGATTACCAGCGTTAACGGTTACCACGAGTAACGCAATGGTTAGTAAAGCCTGAAAATAAAAAGAGAACAATACAGTTACATCCACTGATAATTTATTTAGTTTGAATTTTGAAGGTGTAATATAAGTGCGTATTGTAAGAGTACTGACAGATTCTAATTTATAACTTGGGCTCATTGTTGTACACTACACTATTCAAAATTAAATTCTTTTTGTGTGACTTTTACATTTTTGAATAGGATATATCTGATAATAATTATTATTAATTACTGTACAAACAGTTACACAAAAACTCTGTTAGAAAAAAAAAACTAAATAGAAAAATTACTGTCGCAATTCAATTATAACTATAAATACGTTGAGGTTAACACTGCCTTGAGCACAAGTAAAGAATTAGATATTCTTTTTTTGTACAATAAAGCTAAACCTAAAAACAGGACC
The DNA here is from genome assembly GCA_018207615.1 of Philaenus spumarius. Taxonomy (NCBI): domain Eukaryota; kingdom Metazoa; phylum Arthropoda; class Insecta; order Hemiptera; family Aphrophoridae; genus Philaenus; species Philaenus spumarius. The sequence continues at coordinate 175,341 of JAGFPH010001033.1, read as the reverse complement.
TTCATTTATATTATGTTTATCACACGAAATTAATAGGTGTATTTTTGAATTTGTATTTTCCTTGAGTGCTACAGTTAGATTTTAACATGGAAATTTTTAAGATCTGATAAAATTCAAGCTGCGATGGCGAATATCTCAGCTTTTACATTTCAATAATAGAAAAAACACGATTGAATAAAAATACGCTCGAACATACATTTGTACAAATTTTTATACAATTTAAACTGACTATAATGGAACGAATTAACAAAACTAATATTTATTTTCTTGACTACAGGAACATATAAAGAAAAAAGGCCCTAATTAAAACATTATATCAAAAGAAAAAAGTGTACAATTTATTATTAAAAAAATAAACATTTGTAAGAAAACATTAATTGTTCACTATAATTTTCAAAAGTAATTATCCAAATATTCAAAGTGGCTAAATATAATTCCGCATCCTTTTATATTTGCTAACACAGATTTTGGAAATATTTGTTTTGGTAAGGGAATGCCTATAAAATACCCAGATAATTTATTTTGGTTCTCGGGGGGTAGATGTAGCTCAACCAAAACTAATGGAATCCGTAGTCGATGATATTTAATTTTGAAGATCTTGGTGAAAAAATATTTCGGTATAAAGACAAATATTTTAATATTATTAAAGGATTTTTGGTTCTCATGGGATTAAAGAGTTGGGTTACTCAAAATTGCTAATTCGAAAATATGATTACCAGAGACCATAATTCATTTCAAAGGCATTGTCGGGACAAACAAGTTTTACTAAACAAAACAAATTCAGACCACTCAACCCAATATGAAGGTCTAGTCCAATTTGTGTTGTAGTGTACACATTTTAGGTGTAATTAAGTTTTATATGTATCGCTTTCCTCTTTTTCAGATAAATAAATTACGGGTTTTAAACCAAATAAATCGTCACTTTTGTAACTGGATACAAAATTAACTTCTGATTTCATATTATTTGTTATCCGATTTGCTTACAATTTAGAATGCATGATATTTGGTGGAAATCAGACCCAAAATTCACAGAGAAAAGAACCGATTACAATTTTGGTTGCCATTTTGGTTGAGAGGTTCGAATTAAATATTTCCCTATTTAGTACCCTGACTGTCCTCAACAGGAATTAGAAAAATATTAGGGCTGCTTTAAAAAACCGTTAGTGTAGTAAATAATTTTTTTTTAATGTATTATTTTAGCGCTAACTCAACAAACAACTACATACATGTATGTATACAATTATGCGTAAATAATTATAACTTTTAGTCAATATAATCTAAGTATGTAAGTAAAAAGAAATCAAAGCGAAATCCTCAATAGGGTTAAAAAGTATTGGGTATTTTTATCCTGAAATATTTTATAAAATAGTATCTTATAGTATAAGACTACACACTTACCTGTGATGCCATATTAGAACTTTGAAGATGGTTGGACAGAAGTACAGTGAAGAACAAGGGAGATGTCTTGACTATATATAGAGAACACTCTGGGGGGTAGGTGAATCTGCCAGGACGGGGGCGTGTCTCAAGGATCCCACTGCTTTGATTTACTTTCATTTTTTATGTCTCGGCATGGGTTTGACACCTTGCACTACTCCACTTTAATTAGCTTCTTACATAACTCGGCTATCCACAACTATTTATTAAACTTGATGCATCAACGCGAAATATTTTACTCTTCAATTTACTATGACGTCAGATAAAGGTCAGCTGTTCTCGGCGACTGCAATTAAGTTACCTTGCTACCACAATAACAGAGAACCGTACAAAATAAACACTTGGGGTTACTTGCTATGGTTGGACCTATCATTGCTATGTTTGGTCGAAACTTTATTGTAATTAATGTAAGTTATTCAGTAGATATTTGATCAAGGTCATCGACAATAGTGAATGTTGGAACCAAAGCAAATCACTATGTAGTAAATAGTAAACCACTAAATAGTAAATAGTAAACCACTTTGAACGTGCAATCAAAGAAATTATTAGTAAAACAAGCTTTGTAAACTAAAAAAATATATATTTTTGAAAGATTATTTGAAATTAAAAATATACATTAAAAAACTATAGTAGGCCTACTCACATTTCAATAAAATTCTATTATTATTTTATTAAATACGTATCATACAGTTATAAACTATTTTCAAATCGTTTGGGGAGAGAGTATTTGGAAAAAAACCGTACTAAAATAATTATTTGAGTCTTAAAACATTAGTTGGCATTTTAGGAGAGATAGTTTATAAAGTTAAGATGTTACTACAAAAATATATTTAATGTAAAATAAATATTACATTTCATTAGTCGGTATATGGACATCAGTTTAAAGCTTTTCAAAACAACCACTCAAAATAAAAATTATTCAACAAAAATTGTTACAATCTTTCAACGTTTTTTTTAGGAGGGGGGGAGGGGGTAATATCTTTATTCGTAGAGTTATGACTTTAATTAAAGTTTAAACTAATATCAGTAATCAGCAAATAATAATAATAATCAGTGTAACTGTATAATAATACATTACACTAGCTTATAATACACACTAGCCTCGATTACTACATCAACTACAAAAACATCCAAAGTTCATATTTTATTTTAATTAACCTTTGAGTGAAAGAAATACATGTATACTATTATTTCTTCCACACTTTCGTAAAATAAATAATAACAAATGAAATATTATTAGCTGAAAAATTTATTTATATTATTGAGGTATAAAGATACTTTCAATTCTCGTTTTTAAATGATTACAATTAATTAAATTGTAGCCTATGGAAACCACTTTGATAAATTAAAACTTTATGTAGATTAATAATCAAACGTTGTATTTACAAAATATAATAACAAATGAAATGATGTTAGCTGATACATTTATTTATATTATTGAGGTATAAAGATACTTTCAATTCTCGTTTTTAAATGATTACAATTAAATTGTATGGAAACCACTTTGATAAATTAATAGTTTATGTTCAATAATAATCAACCAACTTATTAAAACAAAATTGGATATTTCAATAACGCTATTTCTAGAGCTCTACGAGTCGATTTAATAATTTTGGTGTCATTAGAGAGCGACTCAAAAGTAATTCCCAATGAGGTAATTTTCTCTCAAATTTGATTAAAAACTTTAATTGCAAATTACAAAGCCCGATTTGTAGCCATGTTTATATTTATTACCACAGGAATCTGCTTTACAAAATAACAAATGATACAGCCTGCCAATTAGTCACTATAGTTCCATTCACACAATTTTAGGTTCGGCCTAGCCAACTGGAACTCCATATGAATGATTCAGACTTACAAAACCTATTTTTAACTAGTGGTTGGCCTAAAATATGTTTTAATTATTGTGAACCTCAGTTTTAAGAAGAAATTAAAGTCGGTTTTACAATAATATAATTATCAAACTCCATTTGTATACATATTTTGGTTGATTTAATAAATATACTTCGCTCACAAGACTCTTTTTACAAATTACTTAACATTTGTTGCTCTTAATGTTCAGATTCTTATTGTGTGTGTGTAATAGTAAATCATTACTGTTTTTATGTATGAAAAGCAGTACTTACTTAAAGTAAAAGTTACATTAAATTATTTCTTTCTGGGTTGTTTGTCGAAGTATATAGGGGCTTCTTTAGTGGAAGTAAAATGTACATTCAAGACAGCGTTCATACATTAATATATAGAAAAACGTATCAATAGTTTAGCGATGACAAACTCCTACTTGGTATAAGATGTTAGAACACACTTTTGTTAAAAACTGTTATTGGCTTTATGAAATTAATCAGCATGTTTTAAAAAGTTAAGGACAATAATAAATTACATTTCATCGTCAAAAACGGATGTAATATTCTTCTCCACCCATATTGTCTCTTATATAACAAAAAACAATACAGACCTTTGAAGTACCCAAACAAAACTGACCGATTAAAATCTCAATGAAATCGTGATCAGTCGGTATTGTGTCAGAAGAGGAAAGTGAACCTTGTAATAACTATCTGATTTAGATCTAAGTCGACGAAATGTGATGGGTAATTACTAAAATTGTGATTCAGCATTGCTCGTAAAAAATTACTGTTCTAAGTAAACCAAATATTGGAAAACATACGGCTCGTTGTAAAAGATTGTGTTAACATTTAGAATTTTGTAATAGGCCTATTTATATTTAAATATATTTTTTTAGGTATTGTAGTCAAATTACAACAAAGTTGAAAATAAACCACTTTGCTATTTTAAAACTTAATTTAAAGGTTATAAATGAAAATAAAATTAACGGTCAATAATTAGTAATTAGCGCCAATTAGTAAACAATTTTGTAAAGAGATTGTAATTGGATTCATTCGTTAACCATCCTTCTTAGTTTAATGCCACAGATTAGTATTTTAGGATAGGTTTTGAATGTATTATCAGTGTCGTAAAATGTATTACTAAATTGAATTTAAATACTTTCATGTACATTTTAAAAGTTAACTCCCTTCCAAATATTAAAAACTTCTTTTAGGTGAATTTTAAAAATATTTTGGATAACTTGCAAGATATCCCGCCTAACTAGTTAAATGCCTGCATAATATGAAAGTAATGTTAGGCCACTTTTAATTAATTAAAATACTTTATAAATTTTGAAAAATTATTTGAACATATACATATATTTGGTTCTTTGTTATTGTGAAATATAATTGTTTTCTCGAACCAGCACTAGAAAATGTTGAGTTCTTCAGTAGCATTAAATTAAGAAGAAGTGACCACAAGTACTGACGATATGGTTATTAAATTCTTATTTGTTGAAAGCTATTGCCATTCTAATCACAAATCATGTTTAAGTGAGTTTCGCTGGGGACAAAACAGTCAGTTGTAGCTTACAACTAAACATTTAATAAGGGGCGTTAAACTAACCTAATTTTAGAAATAAGCCTTACATATCTTAATTTACGAAAAGTGATAATAACGCAACATTGATTTGGAAATATTTAAATTTTAGTTCTCTTTGCCTTACACATACACACAGTGTAATGACATTGGTTAAACTTAACCGAAGCCACTTGCAAACTAGTCCTGGATAATTTGTCAATCAAGATGATGCAAGTTTATCATGTTTGGTCACAAGATGAGCGTTTATCTAGGTTATTAATTTAGATAGCAAGTTGAAATATAAAATGAAGGATGAAAGTATTAATTGAGGCATGTAAATGTGTTCCACTCCTTTACGGGAGTTAACTATCAACATGATGTGTGTGTATATATAGCTCATCTGTTTAACTCATCTTCAGTGGCTACAACAGCCATCATTAGACTTACATCGTTACAACGTAGCAATCATGTTACAAAACACTGTACTTCGTTGGGTATGTCAAGTTTCATAATAACAAATGTAACATTTATATATGTAGAGAGTAATTAAGTTCAGTCTTTTATAAAAAGCTTGCAAATAGTTGCTTAAAATGTCACTTCTATTTTTTCACAGTACTAAATTTACTTTGCTAGTAGTCAATTTTTCAAATAACTTTGTGGCATACAATTACAAAAATTGTTTGTAAAAAAAAAACACATATAAACGTACGAAAAATTAAACTTTAAAAAAAAAATGTAAATTAAAATGTTCTATGTAACTGATATTTTTATAGAATATCTATTCAGATTCTACACAAATCTGGTGTTTCTAGTTTTTTCTAGTTTTTTAAATATGATTGAAATCGTGAAATTTGATATCTGTTACAAACTTTACTTAAATTATATGTAGGCCTACGCCATTATTTATAATTATTAATAATAAAACGTGTAAGTAATAATAACCTACAAATAATATAAAAAGGTAAACAGTATATATTATTGTATGCTATTTTAGTAGGTGCCTAATCATAACAATCTAAATTAGTATGGATTGGTAATACGAAATACCGTTAAAGTTCATTCATGATAGTGGAATTTATTTAACCATACAAAGAAAGTTTTTATACAAAATAATAAATTTATTGTTTTCATTTTAGGCCATGGTGACTGCAGCACTAATCGTGGCTAACGTTAGCGCTGGAAACCTTGCTGCACCTGGACCTTACGTTGGAGCCGGTCTACCATATCCCGCTCCCCGAGTCGCTGCTCCTTACGCAGGCGCTGGCCTTCCATACTCAGGAGTTATTGCTCCTTACGCAGCTGGACGTTTACCATACTCTGCACGAGATTCAGAATACGATCCTAATCCTCAATACTCGTTTAGTTACAGCGTGCAAGAACCTCTCACCGGAGATTTCAAGGACCAACAAGAAACCCGAAATGGAGACGTTGTTCAAGGTCGTTACAGTTTGATTGAGCCTGATGGTTCAAGGCGTGTCGTAGAATACACTGCAGACCCTGTTCTTGGATTCAACGCAGTAGTCAGTAAAGAAGGCGGAGTCGGACCCTCCACTGCGGCAGTTGGTTACGCTAGACCAAGTGTTGCTCCTTACAGTGCTTATTCTGCAGGAGTTGTTCCCTATGCCGCTACAACTCCATACGTTGCTCCAACCGTACCAGCAGCCTCCATCGTGCCTGTTCCTCCAGTAGTAAGACCTGGTGTTGCTGTACCATACCCCGGGGTTTCTCCTTACGGTGCAGGAGCGGTTCCTTATGCAGCTAGAGTTCCGTATGTCGCTCCAATTGTACCAACTGCTCCTGTAGTTCCTGTTCCACCAGTGGCTTCATTAGTAAGACCTGTAGCTCGTCCATACCCTGGCGTTTCTCCTTACGGTGGGACTTACGCAGCTAGAGCTCCATATATTGCTCCAGTTGTACCTGCTACCCCCATCATACCGGTTCCTCAGGTCACTCCAATTATAAGGCCTGGCGTTTCATCTTACGTACCCTCCATTTCCCAGTATGGAGCACCATTTAACTATGGTCGTGCTGGGTATGGCGTTCCGTACAGACCAGGTACACTTCTAACACAAGCTGGATATGGGTATTAGAAGTTATTTGGGTAAACGACGCGACGTTACCATATTAGAATAATTAACACATGTATCTATCTTAATAAAATAAAATGTATTTGATAAAAAAAGTGTTTTCATTTCAGTAAACATAAATGTCATAATCAATTATCGTAATATAGGCCAGCCTATATGAATTGTAATAAGATTTATTCAGTTTTCTTTAAATAAGTTACTTTTAAACATTTTTTATTCAACTTTAATAGAGTGCAGTTTTAGGATAAAACAGTTCTATGCAGCTATGTACCTCCAGTTCAACAAACCTTTCATAGAATTTTCAAGAGCAATTGTTGTAAATTCAAGTTGTTCATGCTCATATAAAATACAATTTGTAGATTACAAAAATGCTAAAGTAGAAGTGTTTCTTAAGTAAGCTATTTTCTTATTAACAAGACGGAAAATATGATGTACAGTTGAATTACTTGAAAACAGGAAAACACCGGTACGTTTTTTGCTATCTACGATCTATACATTTGAACTTCCAGGAAAATTAACTGTTTTATGCTTATGGCGAAGATTAAAAATAATAACGCCATTATTAAAAACAAAAGTTCTCAAAGCCATATTCCAGTCGGGTCCGACCACCTTCCTCATGGAATAGCTTACGGCCAGCCATCTTAATGTTGACTCAGCTCTCCGGTACGATGGATTTATTTACCCTTAACAGAAGTAAAAAGTTTAAAATATTTAGTATTGTAGAATAATTTGGTTTACAGATTGTTTTGTGCTAGTTTGTATATGAATATACAGTATTGTTTTATAAAATGTTGTGAGGATTGTAAGTAAAATATATTTCGTAAATATTATGAAGAATATTCCTATATATAAAATATTTCTAAAAGGGTAGTATTGCTCTCATTCTAGAATTTTTTAAATTACATTCGAAAAAATATCAATTAAATTCGTAACACATTTGTTTATAACTAATGTTAAATCTTTACACGATTTAAAAGTCATATCTGTTATGTCAAAAGTTAATAATAATAAATGAAATGTACCTAGATTCCATTAAAAAAAGTTATACAGTAATATAAACATACATACACTTAATATGTTATACTTAAACACAAGGTATACGCTTAATGGTTCAACTGCAAAATAGAGCTAATTGGTCACGTAATAATATAAATGTTTTAGAAATATATTTTATTCAATAAACTATGATTTCTAAAAGTAAAATCTGAGTATCTGTCGGATCGGTTTGTTTTAACTTCTTTATTTTGAGTCAGTTACACTAATAATGATGACACAAGGCTAGTGTATAACGCAAATAACCAACGGTAATCGGTTTGAATCTGCGCAACTTACGTGAGGTGCCAACGGTAGCTCGCTTAAACCAATTACATCCGGCGATTGTATAAATACAGTCGTTCCATATTGATTATGAAAGAAGCTTCTTGAAGAATCATTTTCTGTAACTGAAACCTTTAGTGCAAAGGGTGTAAAACATATGGGTTCAATGTAAACAAATCTAAACTCCTTTAGTAGGCACAGTATCGAATTCATTAAATGTTAGTGTCAGTTATATCTTGTTATATCTTTTGTATACAACCTTTTGTTTGATAACTGCAACCCTTAGCGCTATAAGTTTGTTTAGTGCTAAGCTAATGAGCATTTGGAAGTGAGTGGTAGTAAACAGGAACTTCGAAATATAAAAGGGAATATTATTTATGCATTTTCTAACTATCATTGTAAAGCTCTACTTCAGATTGGTGTTTAGTTTATACATTTTTGTTCTTTTGGGGTTTTAATTTTGTGCTGTACTTACTCATGTATGAAATTAATTTTGACGTGACATTATTAATTTACAAAGCAAATAAAGTAAAAAATAAGTTTGATTTAAAACGTTTGACTTCATTATTTTCAGAGTAAACAAAATTTATGATAACAATGTTTCCTTTTCAACCATTAGAAATGTTTCGTTCTCAACAATATTGCAAAACTACAGATCTGTATTCCGTTGCTGTTGTTTGTTTTAGTGAAATATCCGCAGTATCAATAACAAGACCTTTTTATCAAACTTTGAAATATAGTCACAGTATATTAATGTTTTGTCAGTTCATATTTATCTGTGTTACAAGAATTTATTAAGGTGTGATAGTAATAATATGTATCACTGTTATAAAGATTGGTTGATTATTTATTTCTAAAACGTTTTACATTTAAAACGAATGAAAGTTTATTCATGTAGGGAAGTTAGTATTGCCTAGTCAATCACGTCAAAATTATTTGCGAGATACTGTAGTTTCATTAAAATATTTTCTGAATTAAATATTTAACCAATACTTGTATCAAAGGTTAATTATGAGTAAATTAAACCTTAATAAACAGCTGTGTTTTAATTTAATTTACGTACGCAGTATTAATAATAAAGGCTTTTATAAACTTTTGTATAGTAATTTTTATTAAAACTGCTAGTATTAAAGTTGTGGACATTTCACACAATAATACAATTTTTACATATTACAGAGATTTAAAATTTTAAAACAAAATTAAAATTATTACAGGTACCGCCCTGGGAAAACTAGACATTTTCATAATTGATATAGGTTTTATTCGAGAAAATAATAAGTTCGTACGATTTTGACGAAGCGTCTTTTATTTTGTGTTTTACCTAATTCATTACTCTTAATAATTATTAACAACAGGACAAATTGTTTTACATCACTAAGTAAAGAACAAAATATCAAAACAAATGATAGCAATTACTTATATTGAAAACATGTTTTGTATCATTTTACAGAGCAGCGATGAAAAGTCAGTAGATCTGTAATACAATTATAATAGTTCTAGAGTCAGGAAAGAATACGTGAAGTTTGTTACTTCTGTTTTTAGCTAATTTCCATTGGAAAAATGAGCTATTGCAGTGGCCCTTATGGTAAGACCCAAGGTCGGGAGTAGCAAATGGCCCGATTATGGCCCCCAGAACACGTTTTGGGGTGTCATTAAAAATCATATGTATACATATATATGTATATATTTATGTATGTATGTGTGCGCACTCTAACGGACGCATTTTAAATCCGATTTGGTTAAAATTTGGTACACATGTAGGTTGTCTACGTCGCTCGGACGAGTTCGTTAGCCAAAAAAATTAATCCACCGGAAGTACGTTTTTTGACCGGAAGTAACTATTTAAAAAAAAAGTTTCCCTACGAGAATGAATTTTTTGTATAGTTTTTTATCCTATAAATGTAGGATGTTATTCTGCACATTTTGTTTTTTTACGAGACCTAATAGTTCACTTGGTTCATCCAAATTCGTACAAAACGTAAAATAACCATAAAAGTACCCGGTACAAAGCCGTGTGGTGGACTCTACCGTGGGGTTGGCGTGCAAAGTACGCAATGCATTGTGTATTGAAGATACTTTCAATACGGGGGTTGCCGTGCGAATCACGCAATACTTTGTGTGTTGAAGATACTCCCAATATTTGGAATGGCGTGCGAAGCACGCAATGCATTGTGTATTGAAAATACTCCCAGTGTGCGGAATGGCGCGTGCGAAGCATTTTGTTTGTTGAAACCGTAAAACATAGGCCTATAAACTTAATTTTGGAAATTTGCTAAACTAACGTCAGCGGTTCAGCTGCCTGGTCGAATTATTTTAAATGACGCTGCTTCTGCAAGGAACTATGTTTGTTAGGAACTTCTGCTCGAACCAGGATGTAAACCGCCTTTGACATTAAAGGTGTTTATGATACTTCCGATAATTGAATTAACGAAGTTAAATAATAAATACTTCGATAAAAGTAAAATTCTGATAGTTGATTTATTTTTTAATTTCTAGACATATTTTTAGCTTTCAATTACTATGCACCGTTAAATTACTGTTTATTACATGGCGAACCAAGAGTAAAATATTAATGTATTTTTAACATACTTTTAAAACAACTTTAGCCTAATATAACCGTGTAATTGCGTCATTCCTTTAGATATTTAAAAAACATTACATACAACATAAAAAGTGAAATAAGACACATATACTTACTGAAGCATTACCTTTCCGACTATATATGCTCGGACAATGTCTCTACAATGTACATTACTAGTGATATCAGTAGCAAACATGGCTGGAAAGGTAAATATTGTTAATACATTCTGGTAGTATTTAAAACCGTTACAAGTTTTATTTGACTATTAGCTATAAATATTCAATTATTTAATATAGCCATTTCTCTTTTTTTACGTAACAAACAATATAAGTGAAAAGATTAATGGGATTAAATATTGAACATTTGTAAGTAGAAATACTCAATAAAATAAAACTTAGCTCACAAACTTATAAATTACTATTTAGTTTATTTAGTTGCTCATACGCGTTTCAACGACTTTGTCACTATCTTCCATGCACATGCACGTCTTCCGGTGCACTTGTTAAAATAATCACACTTTAACTGTGAACCGAATACAAAAATAAACGGTATCAGTTAACTGACACAAACTTTCTCCCAACTTACTGTAGTCAAAATAATATTGTATTTAATCATTTTATTTACTACTTTTTAGAACAAAACAAAAAAATAATATTCTACCTACGTCAATCGTATAAAAAAGTTATTGTCCCAGGCGGGATTCGATCGCGCGACCTTTGAATTACTGGCCGTCTTCTCTACCGTTGTGCTATCCCTTGCGGCCGTTGCCGTGATGCTAGATTGACAACATAAACTTGTTTATTTTTTAACATTTCCCCATAATTATGAAACGCCGAAGTTTTGATAAAAGCGGATGGTGTCATTTTGTTTGGCATCTTAAACACTATAAATACTGAAAATTTGATCAAAATCGTTAGAGCCGTTTTTGAGAAATTTGCATTTTTGTCGTTTTTTATTGGTTTTTAGGGGTAAATTACCCTTAAAAATTAAAAATTCCAAAAAATGAAAAAAACGCCTGGAGATATTAGGGTTTAGTACCTACATACCAAATTTCATGAAAATCGGACCAATAGTGTCCCCTCTGGTCGTGTATACATACTGACACACTGACAGACAGACACCACGTTAAAAACACTTTTTTGGGTTCAGGGAGCACCAAAACAAAAAATTCCACTAAAAATATTTTTGGGTTCAGGGAGCACCAACACAGATAATTGCACTAAACAATTTTTTGGGGTTCTGGGAGCACCAAAACAGATAATTCAACTGAAAATTCAAATTCGAACGTTTTTACGAAAACAATACTTTCTCCATATACTACGTATAGGGTGGAGAAAGTAAAACTAATTCAGGCAATGGAATTGTTTGATTTGAATATAAAATTCAAATGTTGAGTTACAGGAGCATACCATTCTTTAGCGGTGTAATTACAGTTAAAATGTATGTAATCTTCTGAGAAACATTCCGAAGAAAACACAAAAACTCGTATTCAGTCGTCCACAGAAATTAAATTAAACTTAAAACACGGACTTTTCACTGCGCACTTTACTTTGTTTAGGTCTTGGTTGTGGAAGATATTGATTTTCATATACAAGTCAAAATTGTAGTTTTAAAAATAAAAATAAATTTGTATTGAGTGTAAAAGCATATAAAGTATAAAGTATTATTTTCCGTAAACAAAATTTGAATTACTTAAATTTGGTTCGTAATTTTAAAGTATTTTGTAATTTATCTCTAATAGGTTTTGTGTGTGTTTTTGTAGTTTCTAATCCTGATAACTGTCATATCGGTGGCTGCAGCCCAAAGAGGCTACTTCAACAGACAATTCTACCCAGAAGAAAACAGAGGAAGAGGTTTCCTAGGATCTAGAGGTGGAAGTTATTCACCTTCCAGTTATTCTCCTCCAACGTACTCTGTACCACAAGCATACTTGTCATCTTACAACAACGCTCCCCAACAATCAACTACACCAGTACGCCAACCCATCACTTACACTTCCCAGCAAGCTCAACCATCCTACGCCCCTGCCGCTCGCGTTAACGAATACGACCCTAATCCTCAGTATACCTTTACTTACAACGTTCAAGATACCAGCACTGGAGACCTAAAGAGTCAACATGAGGAACGTAACGGGGACTCTGTACAGGGTAGCTACAGCCTAGTTGAACCTGACGGCAGCCGTCGTGTTGTGGATTACACAGCTGATGCTCAGAACGGATTCAACGCTGTGGTCCGCAGAGAACCTGTTAACCATCCGTCGACTGCTCCGACAGCCTCAACACCGGTAGCTTCTCCTAATTACGGCTCTACTGTATCAAGCAATGCTTATCCCTCTCAAAGATACCGAGGAATATCATATGGATCAAACAACTATGGGCCATATAGATCAAACAACTATGGATCATCTGGATCTAATAACTATGGATCGTATGGAGCAAACATCTTTGGGTCTTCTGGACCAAACAACTATGGATATCCTGGATCAAATTTTGTTTCACAAGGATATCAAGGGTCTACATATGGATCAAACAATTACAATCCTTCTGGATCAAGCTATTAATACTGCTTATAGCCACTACGAAAACGGATTATCAATATCAATTTTAATTTACGCAAATTTATCTTGTATAAATGTATATCTTATAAATATACCTTGGAAATGGAATTAATATAAACTATTATGTCGTATCCATATTGTTTGGATTGTAGTTAAATCCTTCCCGTTTTCCACTTTGTTTTAAAATGAAAGATTTGCTTAATTTACTTTATTTAATCTGCTTGGTTTTATAGAATATTATAAACAAGCTTTGTCATACACATTTGCTGCACTGAAAACTGTTTGAAAATTGTACAATACGACAACAATGAATTAATATTTTATAACGTGCAACATTATTAAAACTGTGTTAAACCGTTTAGAAATAGCCTTTAAATTCCAATTAGCGTTCAAATTATGTTAAAGCTTGTCGCTACAAAGATATATGTTGTCCCTACCCAAGGCTAGTACATAGAAGTTTGCCTAAGATCCGTATGAAGGTGTATGAAGCCAACAGCCAGCGTTGTTGTGACGTCAATCGCCGACCTAAGCGGCCGCTCACTCAGGATCCATTACAGCTCCACTCTTATTAACTGTGTTTTTATAGTGAAATAAAACTGGCATATTTGGAAAATTGAATTTTGTTCTTATAACTATTGTAATCTGAATATATATTCTGTTAGCTTTGATGCATTACAATTAAGTTAGACCCTACTAAAAAGAATGACTGTAAGAATAATGCAGAGAATAAAATACAGGAATTTAATGATTTGTTTAAAATAACATAACAATTTGAATACACAACTTTGAAATGAATTTAGCTTTTATTATAAATTAAAAATAAATAAAATTTAATTCACCATTTCCTTATATTTTTTGGACTATCAGTCGTTTCAGTGTTCTTCCTTATGTTTGAGGTCTTCGTTTAGAAATTTCAAATTTCTTCCTGATAAATTTTCTTTGTTTAATGAATGATCTTAAAATTTATTCTGGCACTTCGGATATTTTTCTGCAGTTAAATTTTTAACAACATTGGGAGGAAAAAATTACTATAAATCCTTTATAATTTATTGTTTATTGAACATACAGACATAATACTTGAAACAAGCTTTTTGATGCAATAGTTACTTTTTCATTTCATTGTATCTGGTTACTAGTAAACATTGACGTTAAAACTTTGTGCATTTTTTCATAAGTTAAAGAGGTTTTATTACTTTTTCTTTTTAAACTATGGGTTTTTCTTTTCAGTTTTCACACCAGGGCTGCATCGAGCTCAACTTGTGTTGTAAGAGCTAAATCTTATCTCTGAGGTTACATATTTATTTAGTCAAATTTTCATCGTAATTTATTGAAACCGACAACGTGTCAATTTCTGCATTTACTTTGTTAACAAGTGTTTCAACAAGGTTTTTTTGCGTTCTCTACTTTTAATGCGGGTTTCTCTATGCATTTATTTACGGTTTGGTATACAGTAAGTTATATTTAATTTTGTTTTAAATCTAGTTTGATAGATGGAACTACATCCAACTATAGAACTCTCTTGGAGGCTACTTCTGCTTTCTTCAAATATTTCATAATCACTGCCAGTAAAATGCCGAGAACAAACTACAGAAGTAAGAGGGTTTATTTGCCCGTTTGCAGCACTGAGGGATCCTTAGGGAATCTGTGATATAGTATTTTAGGCCTGTCACCAGGCAACTCACGTGTTTTTACGCGGCTGTTGTTGCAAACTGTCACTGCACATCGCTCACCAGGCATGTTAATCACTAGACTCTTTTTTTTATGTTCCTCCCCAAACAGGGAAATTTAATACTAAAGGTTATCGCCTTTCCATTTTATACAGTAACCTATAACTAATAGATCCTAGATATTTAATTAAATAAGTTAACAAGTTTAAGGGTCTTCTATACCTTGTGTAATACAGCAAAAATATGCACTTCGTACTCCTGTGTTTCGGACGCCGTTTTTCAACCTAAAAAGTTGTGAAACATCTTAAATTGTTCTTAAAGGCTTTGTGCTTTTGTCTTATATCTCATAATTGAAAGAAATCGTCGGCAACTCCTTTTAATCAACAGTTTAAATGAGTAAAAATCTATTACTTTTAACGCATTTTTGTGGGAGTTTTAAGCAATAATTTCCATATTTTTAGCTAACACGTAAAAAATATAAAGCCTTGTTTATAACTTAAAGTAGTTTCCCAGATTATTAATTTATAAATAGAATCCGAAACACGGTATTACGAATGCATGTTTCAACTTCAACGATTTTGCGGCTTGAGTCAGGCCTTTTGCATGGAAATCATACTGTACACTCGGGAGTTTTCTTCAAGGTAAAGAAGAGCTTTAAGTTGATAATTGCAAATAACAAATCAGTACACAAATTTATAAACGCCAAGAAAGTGTTTCAATGGATATTATAATTCTAGTTGTTCTGGAATAAATAAACTCTGGAATTGTTAACAAAACACCATATAATTGAATTCTATATATATTTTTTAAATCCTTTGTTACACTTTAAAATAAAAAATGCTACTGCCTGTAAATTTTAACTATCTTCCCTCAGCGTCGGTCCATACACTTACTAATTTTAATTTTCACCAATCGCACCTACAATATTCTGAGATAAAAAAAATAAATTAATAATAATAAATGATAGAGGACGGAAACAGTAGTTAACGACTGCTCCTATGTCTGGAAATGTATTTAACTGTATTCAACATTGTTGATTGAGCATTGAGCTTTCACATTTAATCAAAGATTTTAGATTCTAAAATTAAAACGTCATTTGATTTACAAAACAAAAAAGTAAATT
This sequence comes from Philaenus spumarius, assembly GCA_018207615.1. Taxonomy (NCBI): domain Eukaryota; kingdom Metazoa; phylum Arthropoda; class Insecta; order Hemiptera; family Aphrophoridae; genus Philaenus; species Philaenus spumarius. Next base: position 159,167 of record JAGFPH010001033.1, on the reverse strand, counting down.
CTCTTTCTATGAAGTACGTTTTTAAAACACCAGTATTTCTAAATTCTACCATACTAATTTCAATAATTCTTTTACTATTTGAAGGTAAAAAGAAAGGCAGTTTAAACGATTAAACAATGTTATAATCTTTCGTATTGCGTAGTCCAAGTACTCTATAGAGCTCATGTTAAATTACTAACATTGAGGTACACAGGACCGGATTTAGCATTTTGGCGCCCCTAGGCCCAATAATTTTTTCCGCCCCCTAGTCTAGTTAAAGTTACTTCCCCAAAAACATTTATAAAAAAAATATGTCAGGCCTATATGTTAATTGCTTAAACACCACTCCACAATGCAATTTTATCATTGCAAGTTTATTGAGTAATTTACTTGATTCTGGGCTTAACAAAATGCCGTCTTAAAACACATTTAGTAATTTTATGTATTAAATAGTGAGCTCACGTATGTGGGACTGAAACAAAACTATCCAACCCGCAGAGCATTCCCGCAACAAAGCATGGCCATTGCTATGTTAAAAACTGAGGATTTGTTCAATTTAGTCATTTGGGCAAATAAATAAAAAAAACTTTGTAATACATTATAAAATAGGTTTAATCTTAGAAACACAACTTACATGAAGTATTTTGATAACGTGACACAATAACCGTGATATAAAGTAAAAATAGTTTAACTTTACGAACAATTATTTGTTAAAATGAACTTCAAAATCAGAATGATTTTTTTTTGTAATCAATTCAAAAAATATGTTAAGTAATGGCTATTTATTTTTATTTCTAGGTATTTTTTAAAATATTTGTTTTCTGTCGGCCGTGTGCCCAATGGGAGCTTGCGCCCTTAGGCCCGGGCCTATTGGGAAATCCGGCCCTGGAGGTAAACGTCATTCATGAAAAGAAAATGTCTTGAAATTTTATATTCTTGTTTACCTATCCTTAGTAGAGTTACTGTACTAGAATCATTAAATTATCTAAGTAAATATCAAAACAGTATATTGTATTTAGAGACAAAGGCAACATCTTTGAATTTAGAAACTTTAAAAATAAATTTTAAATATATAATTAAATGTCTGCGTGACAGACAATAGATTACCAAAACAATAGTTAGGCAGGTCATTAAAAGAAACGTTCTTGGGCTAAGTTTTGCTTTGATGTGCATCGAATCTTTCGCGCTAATTTATATGTTTAAGTGTTGTCTTTTATCCGTAATATAACGATCTCGGTTGAGTGATATTAATATAAATACTCTGAAGATAGAGCAAATGCTCTGAAACGATTCAGTTTGAATAAGAAGAAGTCACGTGGTGGAACCAAAATAAGATAAATCATTGTTAGCCCTATATAAAACAATAATTGTGACTTGGTACCAAACAAATATGAGTTTTAAATATAAATTATGTGTTAGGCCAAGCTTAGAAAAGCATAAATCATGTCTAAAAAATAGTTTTATATCACTTTAGCCTAAAATGTTACAAATTATTTCATTTTAAAAAGTACGCCATTAATTAATTAATACAATATTAATACAATATTAATATTAAATACAATATTATAAAGCTATTATATAGCTATACCTAGTAAAAATATTATTTAAAACATTAAAATGACCTAAAACTTTCTTTAACCTAGGTTGCGACTTTGTATAGAGTTTATTTACAACCACTCCTTTTAATAATTAAAAATGAATTATCATTATAGTGTAGTAAAATAGGCCTAAACTTATCAATACCGATAAACTTTTTTATCATCCATCATAAACAAAAGAAATTGTAAATAATAATAATTTTATTTAGTTTTCACAATAATTTTGTGTCAGTCATTCACCTCTGTTTATTTTTTTAAGGCATTTTCACAAACAACTTTTTAGATACTAAGTGTCAGTAAAAGCTAAGCTTTGTCAAAAGACATAATACTTTTATGATATAAAGTGGAGTGTATGAACTACTAGTGAAGACCAAGGCGTGCTTCGTACGTCAACCCGTTTGCTACCTCTAAAGCCATCATAATCTTATGGTAATTAATATTAAATTCTAAATAGATTGTTTAAGATAAGATTAATAGGAGTTATAAGAAAAGATGAAAATAAATAGCATGAATTAGCATCATGAAAATAAATAGCATCTTGTGTGACTGTTAAACAGAAACTGAACACAAAATTAGGAATACAAATTTGTTTTAAAGGTTGAAATCAACAGTTAATGGAAGTGCCACTGAGAAATAGCCTACAAGACGTTTACGAGTGTTAAAGTAAACAGCGTATTATTTCATCAACACTGAACATTTTCAATTAGCTGAGGTTATTTTTTTTGAACAAATGTGTTAAAGGGGAAACTACTAGTTTTTAAAACTATTTATAGGCCAAAACTTTCTCTCAAATTTCAGTACTTTTCAACCAACTGGACATTATATTTTAAAAATTGACGTATAATACATAGGCAGTCAGTTCGTTAATCTGTGTATTAGATTGTATTTCCGGAACACAATTTCATATTCTTTTTGCGAAGGGTAAACAACAAATTTCTTAGAAATGTTAGACATTAAGAGACTGATCAGTGAATACAATAGATAAGTGTTCAGACTGTTGAACTAAATTCTTTGCCAGTTTCAAAAATAGTAACACAACAGTCTAGAACAATAAGCAAAACTGAGATCAGTATGAGAAAAATGTTTACAAAAATTATTATTTTATGTTGATTGTTCCCCCACTATTATACTTATAACTCAAACATGCAGTATATCCATGAATAACAATAATTGTGTGTTAAGTGTGGTGAAATGTAAAAATTAAAATATATTTTTAACTGTAAGAAGATCAAACATACGTGTATTAATGTGATTGATATGTATTTATATTTATTCTAATTACACATAATAAAAGCAATATCCATTACAAACTAACCTCCCAAACTTCAAGGAATTCAATGGAGTACTCTAACAGAATTTCATTGTGTTTTGGTTTTTACCAACATTTAGTTGTTTTTATTATCATCTGACGCCGGTAACATGTGTGAAGAAAAAATATTCCAAAGTGGTTGAACAAAAACAAAACGCAACATACTATGTATATTAAATATCGTGTTACTTAAGATATGAGTTACATTTGGAACACACTCCATGCAACATAAAAACACGAAATATGATATACGTTCGCTTATCAGAGCATTACCTCTTTAACTATATATACGCATGCAATTGTTGGTAGAAGATACATTGTTCAGCAGACAAGATGGAGAGCAAGGTAAATATTAGACTTTCATTTTATAAAGGTCTCCAAAATTAATTTCAACTTATTCATTCTTTTTTATTTATTTAAGTAGACAACTACTTTTTCTATATAGGTTAATAACATATTATCTGCTATATATCCTTTTTTTTGTAAATATGTAAACATATTTTTTGTAAATATGTAGACCTCCCCCCCCACCCCGAATCTACGTTATGTACTTTATGTGAAACTACTTTTATGTTTGATTTATAACTTATGTACTTAAAAACTGATGTAAAATGAATGCCGTCACTTGTTTATAAAAATGTCACTATTTAATTTAATCTGTTTCTCCACTACTTCATCTCAAAATCTTACACAATTGAATTATTATAACAAGTTTAATTTACACCTGATGTTATATTATTATAACAAGTTCTGTTAACAGAATATGGCAGAAAGTGTAAGCTAGCGTCATTTGACTGCAAATCGAGATGATGTATTTCTAATTCCAGTGATAATCTGATACGATATTATACAGTATTATTAGGCCTGTAGATACTAGACTAGAGAAACAGTACTAAAACTTTATTGTACAACTCCTTACTTTATAACAATGAATTGAGTTAATATTTAAAGTAAGCTAAAATTAATAAACCTCACAACATTGCTTTCCTTAAGCTAATGAACAGTTAATATAACTTGTTAAACTTAAATGATTCATTAATTTAATAGTATTTAAAACTATACCGAGGTGCGAAACAAAACCAAGTTCACTCATAGATAGTTGATGTAAGTTCTAATCATAAGTAGGAATTCATTAGCAACATTTTAAATAACCATCATGTTTTTCTTTTTAGTTAGCAATTTTGATGGCGATAATTTCTGTGGCTGCGGCCCAAGGAGGCTACCTCAACCGACAGTACTATTCATCAGGAGGTTCTTCAGGATCTAGAGGTGGAAGTTATTCACCTTACTCTACTTCCAGTTATTCTCCTCCGGCGTACTCTGTACCACAAGCATACTTGTCATCTTACAACAACGCTCCCCAACGATCATCTACACCAGTTCGCCAACCCGTCACTTATACTTCCCAGCAAGCTCAACCATCCTACGCCCCTGCTCCTCGCGTTAACGAATACGACCCTAATCCTCAGTATTCCTTTACTTACAACGTTCAAGATACCAGCACTGGAGATCTAAAGAGTCAACATGAGGTACGTGACGGGGACTCTGTACAGGGTAGCTACAGCTTAGTAGAACCTGACGGCAGCCGTCGTGTTGTGGATTACACAGCTGATGCCCAGAACGGATTCAACGCTGTGGTCCGCAGAGAACCTGTCAACCATCCGTCGTCTGCTCCAGTTGCGCCAAACGCAGTAACTCCAGTGACTTATGCTACTTCTAATTACGGTTCTTCTGGATCAAACAATGCTTATCCTTCTCAAGGATTCCAAGGACCAGCATACAGATCAAACAATGCTTATCCTTCTCAAGGATTCCAAGGGTCAGCATATGGGTCAAACAACGCTTATCCTTCTCAAGGATCAGCATATGGATCAAACAATGCTTATCCTTCTCAAGGATACCAAGGCTCAGCTTACAGATCAAACAACTATGGATCGTCTGGATCTACAGGATCAAACTTTGGTTCCCTTTCACAAGGATATCAAGTGTCACCATATGGATCGAACACTTACAATCTCAGAGGATCAGATTAATAATTCTGTTAAATACGATTGATAGCCAACTAACATTTTTAAATATATATGTATATAAATATAATAGTCTGTATATGGTAGATGTTGCAAAGGGAATATATTATTGTATATCAAAGTAATTTCATTCTAAACTTAAACCTGTAACTTTTCCTTTTGTCTTTTAAACATATATTAAATTATTATGTTTTATTAAGTAGAATATGAATATTGTATTAAGAAACAATTGAGTCATGAATCACATGTAGCCGAAGAAAATTAGGAAAATTACAAGTATTTTAGAGTGTTCAGTACAAAAGCCATATTATATAATCCAAAAACCACTCGCTCATCACAAAATCTCAAAAACCACCGAACGGATTGCAATGAAATTTGGTATGTAGCTTCCTCTAGGGACCTAGGTGCATACACCATTGTAACTTGCAAAACCATTACAATCGTTAAAGATGTTTGAGGTACCTTATGTGTTACTTTTGGTGGAAAAAATGGACGTATTTAGAAAAAGCCTACATAGTGTATAACAGGCTTTGAAGACGTTTTCAGGTTCAAAGTGATGCAACAACTTTGTCAGTGAACATAAACAACAATCATGAACCGATCGTTATTTACTTACTGTTACTGACAGTTTATGTTTTTTTGCGAGTTTTATACACATGTTCTATTTGTATGATTCAGATTTTTTTTTAATTAACAGAAAAAAGCAGTCAAGTGGTAGTAAAACATTATCGTAAGATTTAAATTGCACGAAACATTTGTAAATATTCCATATTAGTTTGTTTTAGGATTTATAGTTACCAACACAGAAACAGAGTGTTTGGTTTGTTTATGAAATACTAATAAAGTCAACGATAAAATTACCATTCTGTCCACAAGTAATATCTTTTGAAAGACTTTAAATAAAAACTCTACATTGCATGTATGTCACCTCCACCTTTTACCATCTCTCTAAAGGGTACACAATATTAGGATATCAGAGTTAACCACAACAATTTACTTCGCAAATAGAATTAAAGAATATGCTAGAACAAAGTTGCATACAAAACTAATGTCTTTTAGTGTTTGGGAAATACTCCTATGTACGGTACTTAACGACTGAAACGAACCAGACATTTTAGTCACTAAAAACATTATTAAAATATGTTTTCGCATAACAATGAAAAACACTCCTTCCGTATGAAATTCTCAAATAATTGTATATCATATTACATGGGTTTCATCGTTCATGTTTTCACGCAGTAATGGTATATCGACAACAATTATTATTTTATAAGAATACATTTGTAGTAGTTTCTCATTACTAGGTGTAAACAAAAATGGAAAGAGTAAATACAGAAATTACTAACTAAGGAAAGACAAAGTATATTCTTCTTACAGTTCTGATTCGTGGTTAATTTTCCATGTATTTTAGACATAATTGAGATCATTTATACAGTTACTGTAGCACGGGGTTTTTACTAGTTTTATTTTGTAGATGTTCGTAAATATTTTACTGTTATTTAGCATTTAAGATCTATTTTTAGTTTTTGGGAGCTGACATTGTTTCTTGGATAAATTTTAGGGACTTTTCTCATGAAAAAAATGCATTTTATTTTAGGGTAAAACTACAGTGTTCTGCTTCAAAACATATAGTGGTTTTCTTATAGGTATAAACAGTATGTAAACCCCATTGGTTAACTTTGCCTACCTTTAAAACACAATAAAACATTTGCAATCGCATTAATACTTTTTAATTGTAAGGAAAAGTTATATTTTAATTAACTATCTTCACACAAAAAACAATTTAAGTTACATGATTTTCATTTTACTTCAAGACATAATACCTACACAGTCCTATCATAGAATTAAGAAATTATAATTTTACTATAAATATACTATTTAGGGTTATTAACATTATTAAATGTTTTCTATGTCATCTATAATCCATTATTTGCCGCAAAAAGTTTATGCGATGATTAATTAATTAATCATTTCACTTTAGCGTTTGAAACAAATAATTACTAACACAAACAAAGGTTTGCAAGACTGAGTCGTCTATAAAGGAAGTATCTTATTTTGTTCCGTGAAGTTATTAATTTAAAGTGATTTTAATTAATTTTGTGCGTATTTGTTGGTATGAAAGGACACACTTAAATAACCATGAAGTTGGTTGTAATGTACAGATTGGAGGAAACTTTTGAGTTTTATAAGTAAATAAGATCACTCTGAAAGCATCGTGTATGAATAGGTTAAGTTTGGCTAACGGAAGGGAAAACTGCTGTGCGGTATTTGATTTGGACTTTGAACAAAAGGTTACCAACTTAAGAACTGAAATATTAAGTGATTATAACTATTACGTCATCTATCTGTGCCCGTCATCGGATTACACGGGCCGTGGACAGTTGTTTACCTTTAAAATTCGGTTCAGCGTTATCTCTGTTTGTGCTTGTCTTTTCTGATCTATTTAAATGTAAAGCGGTGTTTAAATGTAATGAACAGCTGATTAGGGTAACCGTGGGTACATTGACCTAGAGAAATGAATTTAAATCAATAAAATTACATATTGCTTCGCCTCATTTTTTACTAATTAAAGTGCTAAAGATATTGATATTAATACAATGCTGCATTTTTACATACAAGTGTAATCTGGTGAAAGTGTTATACAAGTGTAATTTTTGATTTTATTGTACTTTCAATATAAATACGAGCAATTGACAATTCGTATATATATATATATATATTGTAAAGTGAATCAACTAAATTAGAAAGCATATGACTAATTCAAGAATTGAAATTTTGTTTACACCAGTAAAAAAACGAGGTTTTAAACGTTCTAGAGCAAGCCCATCCCCGGAGGTGTTAGTGGATAGTGAGAACCAGAGTATTCCTAGATCGTCGATGTGTTGCTATCGTATATTATATCTTAGTATCTTAGATACATCGATGCACATCTAGCGTTCAATTTAATTATGTTTCAAATACTCAGACACAAAAGTTCAACATTATTACAAAGAACTGGTTTTTATTTTTAATCAATAAGTCACTTTAGAATATGTCTTTTTAGTACGATTTGCATGTATTAACATTTGAATACATCTGATAATGCCAATGTTTGCAGCAATGGTCCCAAGGATTTTTTTTACTATTTACAAAGTTTATGGCTACAAATGGTAACACGAGACACATATTTCACGCTTTAATACCAAAGTTTGGCTTCAGTTGTGGCCTTGAAGGTTAGGCAACACTTGGCTGCAAAGTATCTTGTTACGGTTATGTTGGGAATCTATCAAAAATAATTCATCTGAAATGGCCGTTGTCTAGGATGTCGACGTTGCAAAAAACGCTTTAAAAAAACCGTACGTATTACATTTATTATAACAGGTCTCTTCAGAAACTGGTTCCTTGACTTTTGTGTTCCCTTTTTGTTCAAACTCTTACATTTTTTCGCATGATTACTGAGTAAATTCCTAAGTTATGACGAAGACTTTCTGATGGCTGAGCGTAACTAGACGGTAAAGGTAGCGGTTATGATTCTATGCCTTGTGAGCATTGTTGTTTAAACATGGATGCCAAAACGTATGAATGTGGTAAAACTTGAGGGCATAAATACATCAAACATAAAACGTCAAGGTTTATTCATGCACCAGTTCAAACTACCAAGACATAATAATCTTTTAGAATTATCTTGTTTTACAACTCACAATAATCGTAAATTTTAAAAATGAAATGCGTTTTGGCATAACAGCAAACGATAAAAACAAAAAAAATGTTGGAATGTTTTAGGAAAGTGGTAGTAGTTTGTGTTCCTCGATGTGGAACTTTTATAGTTTATACCTTAAAAAAAAAAAAAAAACAAAAAAAAAAACAATCTATATAAATAAAAATGTAAAAGTGCGTTTGTTCAAAATCGATAATCTCAGAAAGTTCATCACCGATTGCTTTGAAATTTTGACACACACTTTCATTTGAATACAAGCGTGTTTTTTATATACTTTTTTTTAAACTGCAGCATATATTGAACATTAAGACAAACAAAAAATATACTCAATATTTAACAAAAATGCAAGCGGCATTACATTTGTTTATTGACTATAATAATAACAGTAGTCAGCTGTTTCCTATAATATTTCCACTATCAGCTGATTTCAAACTTAAAACATTTATTTGTAACTTATAACTTTTAAGATAGGGTTTTGTGAACAAACCCATCTGTTGAAGTAAAAACAGCACACACTATCTATACTAATATTATAAAGAGGTAAAATTTGTTTGTTTGTATTGTTTGTATGTAGGGGGGGGGGGAGGAGGGTAATCACTGGAAATACTGAACCAATTGAAATTTGTTATTTGTTTTAATAAAAAGCTACACTATCCCTGAAAATAACATAGGTTAGAATTCATATTGATAAAAACAATTTTTTAGTTCAATATTTGTAAATTTAGTCAGAACAAATTCAAGTTGGGCGTTAGAATCATAGCCACGAATCAGAACTGTAAGAAGAATATACTGTACTTTGTCTTTCCTTAGTTAGTCATTTCTGTATTCACTGTTTCCATTTTTGTTTACATACTATTAATGAGAAACTACTAAGGTAATATTTATTCTTATAAAATAAAAATTATTGTCGATGTACCATTACTGTGGAAAACTAGAGCGATGAAACTCATGCATTATGATATACAATTATTTGTGAATGATATAATTTCATACGGAAGAAGTGTTTTTCATTGTTATGTGAAAACATATTTTAATAATGTTCTTTTATTGACTAAAATGTCTGGTTCGTTTAAGTAAAAGATGTCGTTTACTTTTTTATGTAACTTTGTTCTAGAATATTCTTTCATTCTATTTGCCAAGTAAATTGTTATGGTTAACTCTGTTGCCCTAGTATTGTGTACCCTATATTTCTCCCCTTTACAAACATTATTACTTTAATGTATGTTTAACCAATTCATACAAAATTATATACATCGACATATTTTCAAAATACGAAAAAAGGATGTAAAAGAAAGGTTTACGCAATATAAATAAATAAACGCAAAATACTGATTTTGATAATGTATTATTTGGTATGTATACATTATTTTAAAAAAATGTCACATGCAAAAAATGATATATATATATATATTAATAGTTTGATCCAGAAGAACTGTAAGTGTTCTATCCATAGGATCTTTGGTATCCTTGTGAAAGTGAACTTAAGTCTGACCGAGGAGATCCGGTTGACGTATAGTTGTATAATCCTGATAATTCGTAGTTATTTGATCTTAATCAAACTTATTTTAAGGAGTCGGGCAGTTTATTGATATATTTTTTGAAAAATATGAATATTAAAATTACTATAACAGGTTTTCTTTGTGGTTAACAATTAAATACATTTTAGTTGTTAAGGTCAGTGTTCACGGATTGTTAATAATTTTATATAACCACTTTTTCTGATAAAAAAGTTCACAACTTTCCTGACAAAAACTTGGCAAATGCTTTTTGAGATTGTAAGACATTTGTAACGTACGTTGCTACCCATAAGAGATTTCATAATCTAGCCGACTTGACAACATAGAAGAAAATACAGTTTTCTAAAGATGTATAAAGAAACTGTTTTTCTTAGATAGTACAACATTCTTATATAAAAAAAATTAAAAATTATTAAATATGTATTTTTATCAAAAGATTTTTATTTAAAAATGTACCCGAAGTATCTTACTCATTATCTTAACATTAAGACATTTGAAGGAGTCACTATTACATAGTTGATTCTATAAATTGAGTAAGCTGTTATGTGTTGACCACGTGGCCTAATGTATGTACAAGAACAATATACAGGTTAGCTATTAACGTTCTCGCTACTAAAATCTAAAGACAAGACATTAATTACTAAACAGTACTTCTAACGTCATCTAATTTTAATTAACAACTTAATCCCGTCCTAGTAAACTACAATTATCTCTTCGTGTGAGACCCGAGGTGTGTTCGTCTTGACCTATAGTGTTTAAGGAAACAGCGTAATTTATGAGCTCTTCCTACCTGTCTAGTTCCTGTTTAATTTAAGTTTCTATTTTGTGTGTACCTTCGATAGGTCATGTTTATTTTATAATTTTGTTAATAGTTTATACCTGTTGTCTTATCGGCTTTGCCCGGGTAAACTGTTTCATACTCTACAGGAAATATGTTTGTGTATAGTCTTTGAGTTCACTATAAGATATTCTACAGTTATCCTCCCCATATACTACTTCCAGTTTTGTGTGTTGACGGACGAGAGTCGATACATATTATGACGACTGCCCTGATGTCATGGTTGTCTACCATATAGGCCTCCTACTGCCGTTGGCGTTCTTGCAACAACAGTTTCTTCTCAATTTATTACAATGTTATCATCACTGTACATGTACAGGTCCTAATTGGTAAAGTCTGGTGTTGTCATCTGCGACTAATGTGATAGCACAAAACTTGTATTGTATTAAACGTAAATTAGATTTAATTAATTTCTAGTTTTAATTTAAGCTTCATTGTTCTTAGAATTTTATCTTTCAAAATATATATTTAATAAATATTTAATACTTAAAAGTTCTTGTATACTAAATTTTCTAAAAATTTTACCCTTTTCAAAATGGCTATCTAGATGTATCTCGATGTTGCATTTAAAAATGAGTAGGCTATATAAATGAAACATCGTCAAGGAGTTTGTTGGCATTTCCAAGCCTGGTCTGCTTCAGCAAAGTAATGGTTAACTAAAGTTTATGTAGTTTAGATTTTACGATAATTAGAGCGAGAAATCTAGCCAGCCGAGATATGTAATCTCTAAAGGGAGAGGATCGTGCCGACCAAGAATAATAGTCTTATCGTATTAGCGGATAATTAGTTAATTTTGTATTAACTCGCTAACGCTCACTTCTCGACCTTGACATATTATGTATTACTTATACAATCACCATCAATAATTTCTTTTGCCGTGCTCATAAAAAACTATTTGGTTTTTTTTTATAAAAGGTGAAATTGATAACGTTTACCCCAATCTGCCTTTCAAAAACATACAGTGTTCATAAAGTCTCTTTAACCCCCTTTATTATTTTTGTTATTGAAAATAAGTTAACAAAACTTTGTATGTATCTTGTGTTGAATAACAGGACAAGTGTTTTTACATATTTGAACCTTATGATTTTGGGGAGGTGGGGGGGGGGGGGGGTAACGGGGTAACCAATTTGAATATAAAGGTAGGTCATGTAATACACCGTTGAAAAGTTAATAAAAGAGAAACAGAATGGCTCAAACTAGAGCTTAGTATCTTGCATCGTTTCAAAGTAATTGACAATCAAAGTTCTGGAAAATGATATTGTAATTAATCATAACATCAAAACAGGTATTAATTTGTTGATATTCGGAATAAGTACTCATTATGAATAAGTTGTTAATTTCCAGAACTTTGATTGTTCATTACTTTGAAACGAAGTCAGATATCAGGCTCTAGTTTGCGACATTTTATTTCTCTTATAATAGGGTTTTCAATGGTGAATGCATGACCTACCTTTATATTTGAAATTGTTAGCCCTCTTAGCCACCTAACCCCCAAAATCATAATGTGTCAGATATGTCAAAAAATGTGTCCTGTTATGCAACACAGATATATAAAAAGTTTTGTTAATTTATTTTCAGTAACGAAAATAATGAGGGGGTTAAAGCACAGACTATAGAATTTCTATAGTCTGTGGTTAAAGGCACTTAATGAACACTCTGTATAATTGCAAATAAAACATGTTTCTACCCAGAAATGTAGAATGGATATTCAAATTTGGAGTATTACGTTAATATTGGGTAATTTATATTTTCATATGAAACATCCTTTTATAGGTTTTATATGAAACCTAGTAAATCCTGTTCAATTGTATGCTAAATATGATTACAGTGTAAATACTTTTAATACATAGGCCTACACTGAACTGAAACCTTCCAAGCTATTAATTACTATACATGTACTTCTAAAGGAGTCTACACACGTAAAATGTTACTTGGTAAATGCGCACAAGTGAATCACGAAGCGAGAAATGAAGTAATTGTGTTTGTGTTTCTTATTGATTCCTATTTATTTGAGTTTGAAATCATGACTGGGGTAATGTTTTGGTGAAAAAGTGACTAATTTAGTTTAGCAAAGTCAATTGGATTTGGAATAAATATCATTAGGATTATAGCCTAGTATCAGGGACAAAATTTCTTTACGCCATTTTCCTTTTGTTCTACTTTTAATCTAAAAATATCAGCGCTTGAATTGAAATAAATAATCCTCTTTCCGTTCAGTACATTTAGAGTTAAATGTTCTCAGAGCTTTATTATTTACTATAAATGATCTACATATAATATTAAATAAACAGTGTGTCAGACGGAATTTTGTATTTTATATTATCTTCTAAAGCGAGAGATAATTATTGTCTGTCTGCTAAATGGATCTGGAATCTCCATCTAAGGATTTTTGATTTTTTGATTTTATATGGGGCTTTTGGCCACGAGGAATCGATTGGAAATGGTCACCAGTCTGGGAAAATTCGTTTTCTACGTCTTTTTATTAAATTAAAAAGTGAAATTTGTCCATTTTAAACAATACAAAGCACAGCTGACGCAAATGTTTTTAATGGCATTACAATAATCATCTGTTTTCTTTTAAACGAAGCACAGCTGATGCAAATGTTTTCAATGCCATTACAATAATCATCTGTTTTCTTTTAAACTGTATTTTATTAGAGGTAAGCCTAATGTTGTATCTATTTATAGTTCCCATGGCAACGAATACTTCTGCTAAATAAACATACCCTTTATTTAGTTGTTTAATGTTATAGGCCTAACCTAAACGATGTTCACGGAAATTTGCAATAATAGTTATTGACGTGAGCGAACTAGGCCCTAGGCCTAAATCGATATTGAAATATTAAACTTTAATTTAGGCCTGACTTATTTCTGAGGCATAGCGTTGAGATTATGGTTAATCCTTTAAACTGTATTTTTATTACAGGTAAGCCTAATGTTGTATATACCCTTTATTTAGTTGTTTAATGTTATAGGCCTAACCTCAAAACTCAATAATCCAATATTTATTATTGAAATCATAGCCCTGCTTATAATCGAGCTTTAGCTCGGTCTCCTGGTACTTTTATTAAAAAAGGCACACTTAAGTAATTATTTAAATGTTACGACCTTTAAATGCATAATTAATTAACACGGACGAGTTTAAGTTTACATGGACACTAACAACAAAGATTTCTAAAAGTATTAATTTATATAATCTATGAATTTTAATAAACAATACCAATATAAAATCCCACTATAAGTTCTCAGAATCTAAAGACCAAATTTTAATGCTTATGATACTAAAATAACTCTAACATTTTTCGTTCAACGCTCATCGAAGCAAGCACACCCCTAAATCTGCAAACATTATTAAAGAAAATTATAGTGACAATAATAAAATGTTTAAAAGAGGAAAATTAAAAGAACTTTAACGTGAATCTAGCAGAGCAAAATATAAAGGGCATAAACTTAGATAAACTATTGTCCAATGATTCTAATAGAAATTGTATTAAGTATACATTTTAAAATGTAATACAACTTTCAAATTTTAACATTATAATCAATAAGGAGTATTTATTCATCTTGTTTATTGTCATAAAAAGTAATGGGAGAACATATATAATTTATGTTTATCATATACATTAAAACAAAATCATATATTGATTTAAAATAATAATTGTGAAAATTATTTTTCCAAATCATACAGAAAAAAGTATTATAATTATTTAACTAGGATTAATTATACAAAAATTAAGAAACAATATTAAGACTAATCATAGTTCATGATCATTCAGTAATAATCAAAATTAATTATAATTTTTAAATTAATTGAAAGTAATAAGGACTATTTTTAAACGAAATAAGAAAATCCCCATCAACCTTAAAAACTTAACCCATTATATTAAGCAACCCTCATTTCATTCATTAAATTATACATTCCAAAAATATCTTATTCCAGTAATCCTATTTGAGTGATTATATATAACATAAAGATAACCATGTTTATTTCTAATTATAATATCATTAATTTTATTCGATGTTTTGTAAATATTCATTTCCAACTTTTCTATGAACACGATCTGTTCTTCAAATTGATTCCAGCAGATTTAACCGCCAAATTACAAATAAAACTAAGATTATTATTTAAGATTACCAAGTATTAAGTTATGCTAAAATTTAGGAGAAAAATACAAAATAATAATAATGTGTAGAGCACAGCAACCAATCAATTAATTAAATAGCAACATATGTTTTGTTCGAGTAAAAGACAATAACAAAATTAATATAAAATACACATTACGTCACAACTTTTCCATCAATCTCCTGCAGTCTATACAAACGGTTATCACTAGAAGAAGTTTCAAGTTGAATGGAAAGTGAAACCGGAGTTTGGATGGCTTTAATCTTTAATGTCAACTTATATTCTGCAAGAAGGTTGATTGCAACGGTTGTGGAAACTAGGTTAAGTTAGACTGGTTTTTATATGTCTTTATTTTCAGCGATAGGTTTTTACTCTAGAAATAATTATTTCTTTTAATCGATGTCTGAATAAGATGTATCTAAGTGAATGTGTAATAACTATTCATGTTGCATTATGACAACATAATCTACTTTAATAAGAAATACAAATTATCAATTAATTTAGACTTTTGCATATTTATTATTTGAGAACGTTGACGTTATCCTCAATAATTGATCTTGGAGTGTTTTCAGGACCATGCAAATAATCTAGAACTCTGTACTTATACTGCAATAAAATAAACAACCCTGAACGACAACTATAGAAAATAACTAAATCTGTTGGAGTGTTTGATGTTATTTTGGTTTGTAGGACGAGTACGAGTATTACATTGTGTTTTGAAGTGTAAATAGGCTTACTTCGTCTAAACATTGCTGGCGGTGATTCAGATTTTACCGTCACGCGTTTTCTGAAACGTTCCATTCCGTCACGCTCTATTACTATAGGGTAGTACATATGTGTATATAGCAGAGTATAGAGTTTACTTGTTAATACCTCTGAAATGGGCATTGTGCTTTCTCATTTTGTAAGTTGGGTTAAAAAGTTTACACTTCTCCCGTTTAGTCTTAAGCACACAATTTACATTTTTCTATTGGTGCATAATCGATAACTGTAATATTATATAAACATAAAATTTTACTCAATAAAAAAAAAAACTGCAAAAACCAGTAAAGACGTATATAATAAATACAAAACTTCGTAAACAATGTTGTATGATGTTAATCACTAACCTTGGATAGGTTACACCATCCATGCTCTCACACTCTAGGCAAGTCAGAATAGCTTACCTGAAACAACAGCAAAACAATAATTATGGTTGTTACTTAAAAAAAGCCTATTCATATGATTTAGATCAACACATATTTTTTAGTAAGTAAAATAACAAAACGGCAGATTTTGTTATAGTAAAAAAGGAATTGGGCTAAGGTAACATATCACACATTCTGCATTGAAGACAGTTTATAAGTGATATAACAAATAATTCCACGTTGTTATAAATTTTCTATGTAATGCCAAAATCTTTTAACTGCAACTTTTTTGATACCTGAAATTCTGCAAGGGGTAGAAAATATATGGATTGAAGATTAAAAAATACTTAACTTTCATAGAGGGCACATTATCAAATCCGTTCAAAATAATTGAAACCTTTTAAATATTATCTAAAACTTGTTGTGAATTTTTTAACAAATTCAATACTACCAACCCCTTTCGCAAGGGGTGACTAAATGAGAACAAAACAATGTCTACTTATCCCTTAAGAGACAACATCAAGGCCGTTCAAACTGATTGAAAACTTCTAAAAATTATATAACACTTTTTTGTGAATTTTGTCACAATTTGTAATACTACCAATTCCTTTCGCAAGAGGTGACTAAATGAGAACAAAACAATGGCTACTTATCCCTTAAGAGACAACACCAAGGCCGTTCAAACTGATTGAAACCTTATACAAATTATATAAAACTTTTTGTTAATTTTGTAACAAATTCAATACTACCAACCCTTTTCGCAAGGGGTGACTAAAATGAGAACAGAACAATGGCTACTAATCCCTTAGTAGACAACATAAAGACCATTCAAAGTGATTAAAACCTTATAAAAATTATATAAAACTTTTTGTGAATTTTGTAACAAATTCAATACTACCAACCCTTTTCGCAAGGGGTGACTAAAATGAGAACAGAACAATGGCTACTAATCCCTTAGTAGACAACATAGAGACCATTCAAAGTGATTGAAACCTTCTAAATATTATATAAAACTTTTTGCGAATTTTGTAACATATTCAATACTACCAACCCTTTTCGCAAGGGGTGACTAAAAACAAAGGAGGCAACACCAAAACTGTAAATTTTCAAAATATTATATAAGTATTTTGTCTGAGACGTTTTGTTTGATAACTGCGATTAAATTAATTTGTTTTCAAATTTACTAACTTTTGATGTAAATGGTAGTAAATAGGAATTTTAAAACCTACATGGTTTGCAAGCTGTGCTGAAAGGGATTTTTGTGATTATGCGAGGTTAGTTGTGTACTTAATTATATGAAATTAATGTAATTCGTTTCCCGCCTTTTTTTAGGAATATAGTTGTTTATTGTTTAGTTTTAAATTAAGTAAATTAAGTATTTGACACAACTAGTTTAGTTATGTAAATTTAAATGGAAGTTTTACAGAATCGCCGGTTTGTAAAGTTAATACCATGGAATTAAAAAAAAAACTATTAACTTTTAAAAGTTTAATAAAGGGAACATTGTACTAGTAGTAAGCTCAAGTATCAGCTGCGTCTTCTGTTTATTCAATCAATCAGCCCATATTCTGCTATTACTTAAGTGTCAAACTTTAGTTTCGCAATGCATCAGCTGCATATTTTGTTATTCCCTCTAAATATTAAATTTTAGTTTCACAATCCATAAGCTGCATAATTTGTTATTGCCTCTAAATATTAAATATTAGTTTCGCAATCCATCAGCAGCATATTTTGTTATTGCCTCTAAAT
>JAGFPH010001033.1:95612-135715 GCA_018207615.1 Philaenus spumarius | reverse complement strand
AAACGGGAATCATAGTTTGTTCACAGAACTGTGTTTACAGCAAATAAATAACTTTCTTACAAAGGGAAAATGAAAATGAACATAAACAAAATATATCTGTTAACTAAATTAACATTAATATAAATTCAAGAAACAGTCATAAAGAATTCAAGTTAGCTGCAGTAATGAAAGAAAACGGTTATGTTTGAAAAATACATTATGATCAGAACGTGCCTTGACATACATTTGACTGCATTTAAAATTTCAAAATTAAATTATATCGCAAAATAAATCTAGGCTTAGCAATGGCTTTTCATAGGAATTTATCATCGAAATCCATCCAAATATTTATCAATTGTTGTGTCAATAACAACAGATAGTAATCGATCTTACAGACGGAATAATTAAACGCCATTAAAAATCAAAACCAGTTCAGGCAGTTGTTACGAACGCCATGTAATAAATAATGTTTTATTGTTAAGAAATATAATTAAAACAATAGCGATAGTAATCTTCTTTAGAGAGTAGGACATTAAACGTTAATGGTTGCCTGTGTGTAAGTAAGTAGCAATTTACACGTCTAGATGTCGAATATTTTGCGCGCGATTGCATCCATAGAGTTAACTAGCAGATTACACAACTTTGTGCACATTATTATCAAAAGTAAATCTATACTTACATTGTACTCATGTTAACACTTATTTGGCACATTTAGTGCTTAAATTTTCATAAAATGTCATTATTTGACTAAGTTATTAAATAAATTCAAACAGTAAATTCTATTTTTGGAAAAATTTTGTTGCACAAAGTTACAACAGAAATTCCCTTCGCGCATTCTAGTCTACAATGTTTTGTAGCGTTCAAACTTTCCTTGATGGATTAACAACGTCGAAAGTGATCACTTAGACTTGATTATAAACATACAAGATTAGGCTTATTTCCGTTAATCGCTACTCAATACATCCATTTGTATACAGAAGTTTTCGAATGTTTTTACAAGATAAGAAAGCACTGAAAATTGATTTTATAATACAAGTAGTTTCCATTGTAAGTTTTTCAAAACACCTAACGATAAGATTTATAATATTAAATTTACCGTCTTCAATATTCCTGTTTTTCGTCGTTCAAACGACGGCTATTTCAACTAGTAAGCTATTGCCAAATTATTTTTTAGGTTTCCCTATGTTATATTACAAAAAAAAAAAAAAAACACTTACGAGTTGATAATGACAAATAACTTGATAATGACTGAATAGCCAAAACGGCTGTTGTCTGAACGAAAGAAAAACAAGTTACACAAATAACTTGATAATGACTGAATAGCCGAAACGGCCGTTGTCTGAACGAAAGAAAAACAAACAAAAACTGGAATATAAGGCTCATATTTAATATAAGGCTAATATATTTATATTCGGAATGGCGACTAACATATGTTATACGAATTATAATCTGGCATTCTTTTAATACTTACATCCTATAATAATTTATAATTAATTAGATACACATCAGATATACATCATTTATAAAAATAATATTTAAAAGAACAAACTTATCTAGGCCTACCTAACTATGATGAGGGAATTTTTAACTGGACAATGTGTACAATTATATACAGATTATATAACTGTAGGCCGTATTTGTACAAATTTTTTTATTTATACAAGTTATTATTCATAAAAGTAAGGATACAAATATTGTATTTTTATTTTTTTTTTATTTCATACTAATACATCAAAAGATTTAGAAGTTATTAATTTTATAACGAAGAAATTAATAATCGAATATGTTTAAATGTTATACGAAGATGTATGAATGTTCCCGAAGTTAAACGAATGGGTGTCTCTACTTTAAATTTGTATACATGAATATATTGATGATTACAGATTGTATTTATAGTCTATTAGTTTTATAACCTCAAAGCAAATCTTGTAAGGTATTATAGCCTAAATTATTTTTATAACTCTTATTTGAAAAAAATCAAAATCACAAGACATATAATATTATTGAAGTTGTAAACATAACCCAGAAGTATAATCTACGCTAGGTTTTGTTTAAGTATTACAGATGATGGGTGACATCAGCTGTTATATTATATTCTTACGTACGTACGAACGTACACTCGATTTTATAGGAGTTGATGTACTACTGGAAATATAAATTGTTTTACCAATGCTTGATTTTGCTATAAATAGACTCATGGTTGTTAAAATCAAAATGGCAAAAGTTATATATTGCACTTTGTACTATATAATTTAATGTTAGTTTAAACAGCTACAAAAAAATTATTCCTGATTTTCTTAGTAATTTAAACTTTTCGTTGAGGCTAAGATAGCTATTACTTGATTAATAAACCAGAAAGTGTTTTAATTTTTTTTTGGTGTATAGTTTAAGAGAATAGAATTCCCACTTTTTTCGTATCTAAAAAATATAAATACGTGAATGTTTATCTTTATAACTCTGATTGCATAATTACTCGATAGTGGGATGGTTACGATATGTAAAATTTGAAAGAATGAATACAAAATTATTATTAATTTTATTTTTAAAGAGGTCTTGAAAAGGGAGGTTTACTTATTAAAAAATATGTCTTAGTTTATTCCCAAACAGAGTTTTAATTTGTAAATAAACAAAGATCAATTTCTAAAATATTCAATAAAGGCACTCATTTTAACTAATTTTTTTTTATTATACTATACCCATTCAATCAATAAACTCCAAACCACAAAAAAAATTAATATTTTAATGAAGAATGTATGTTTATTGAACTACCAGGATGTATATTTCAATGTCATAGTCATCATGCTCAGATGGCTTTTACACTGATTTTCTTTTACTTTTGTCGTCGGTGTTTCATTTAATCAGTATGAATTTATCGCCACAGTGCTGCGAAATTATTGTATTTAAAAAATATATATTTATGACAGTGTAACTAAGAATATTATTCAATTTTATTTTATCATGATTAGTTTAATATTACTACAAATTATGCAAAGTTGAAACAAGATTGTTTATAATTCAATGGAATAGTTTAGGAAATGAAAAAAAAACACTTACTTGACACCATGCACCACGATTAATCACCAATGGTTGCAAAAAACCTAAAACTGAATTTTGTTAGAGGCTATTAAACTTCCTTTACGGTTTGAATATATTTTAAACAATTTTTTAATAAATACATAACAACAATCGAATGTTGAATAATTTGCCTTGGATATAACAAATAGAGTTTTCTTTATTTTTTAAACTGCATAAAAAGCTTCAATAAATTTAATGTTAGCCAGTCCTTACGACAAAAGACCGAAGTTTAATAGTTTATTGCCAACAGTCTTTGTTACATGTTCTAATGAATGCAATTAAAATGCAGAAAGTAAAACAAGCTCCAAATACGGTAAAGCAATAATTCATCTGTCTTCAAATTCACTTAACGAAAAGAGTATATACAATTTTAATAGATCCAGTTAGGAATATATTTACACTAATGACCAGTCGTAATAAAATCTTATAAATGCGCTTACAATTAGGCTATTTATTTGTTCAACTCCTGTGCGCCTCTCGGTTTGCGTTGGGTGATGCGTTTGCATTTGACGTTTTTACTGGTTATAACAGAAGAAACGCAATCCATTTAATTTCAGTACACAATTTTAAAGCATAACTTTAACAAGTAGGACGGCGCTATTCCGATACGAATGAAAATTATTTTTTAAATTAAAATGACAAATTTAGATACATGTTTTCAATATAATTTTAAAGTTCCTAAAAAAGAGAAATGTATATTGTGGTTAGTTTGTGAAATAATTTATAGTAATCCTTTTTTGAAGAGTGAATAGAATGTTTACCGTTACCTAGAACACTTATAAAACTCATAAAGACATCGACACAAGTTATGCCTCAATGAGCATCAATATCGACGAGGACACCCAGGACCTCCACCCATTCTTGCTGGTGTGGGAATTGGTAAATTAGTTTAAGTTATGTACGGCCTTGAAGGGACAACTGGAGTAATTTTTGAGATGCGCTGGTCGAGGCCAAACCGCCCGTAACGCTTTGGCAAAATGCCTGACTTAGTTTGTCCTATTGCACAATGAACCTGAAAAGCCTAATTATATTCTGTACATTGCTCAATACACTTTTTAATTGTGAAACCAAGAGACACGTCTAGATGTTATTTAATAATATAGTTTAGAGAGAACTTACATCAAACGCTTTTTTTATAATGACTATTGAAACAATTAATTAATTGTTAGTGAAATAATGGTTACTTTGGTATAATGTAACAAACCTTTATAAGATGCTCGACAAATTTATAAAACAAATCAAATATTTGTTTATGTTTTTGTACATCTATCTAAAAAGCGCTGGTCAACTAGACAAAAATGAATGGCCTTCTCCCGGACTCAAACAATAAGCTTCGGAGTCGGGCTCGATAGTCTCTCAGCTGTAAGAGCACATGTTCGGACAAGAGGAAAACTATAAAATTAATTTAAGCTCTTCGTAGTTTTGTGAGCACATCTATATATATAAAAGCCAAATCCACTGACTCACTGATCACGATTTCTCAAAAACTACTGAACGTATTGGAACGAAATTTGATATGTAGCTTCTTCTAGCGCCATCGGTGCTCTCTAAGAAAGATTTTCAAAAATTCAAAATTTTAGGGGGTGTGGGGGAGTCAAAGTTATTAAATCACAATTTCTCTAAAACTACTGAACGGATTGGAATTAAATTTGGTATGTAGCTTCCTCTAGGGGCCGTAGGTGCTGATAAGAAAGGGTTTCAAAACATTTGAAATCTTAAGGGGGGTTTTGGGGGGCAAAGTTACTAAATAACGATTTCTCCAAAACCATTGAACGGATTGGAATGAAATTTGGTACGTAGCTTCCTCTAGGGTAATAAGTGCTCGCCAAGAAAGGGTTTACAAAAATTCGAAATTTTAGGGGGATTTGGGGGGGGGAAAGATAATTTTAAAAAAACACCAAACCGATTGGAATGAAATTTAGTATGTAGCTTCCTCTAGGGCCTTAGGTGCTCGCTAAGAAAGGGTTTAAAAAAACACCAAACCGATTGGAATGAAATTTAGTATGTAGCTTCCTCTAGGGCCCTAGGTGCTCGCTAAGAAAGGGTTTAAAAAAATTCGAAATATTAGGGGAGGTTTCGGGGTTGGGACAAAGTTACTAAAAATCCTCATAAGAAATAGATAGTGTAATATATTTATTGATATAATATATTTTTTATTAATTTACATTCAACTTTGATTTGTCTATCCGTGCAAAGCCGGATCGGGCCTGCTAGTATTTTATAAACAATACTAAACTTATTTAGTCTACTGTAGTATATAAATTAGTAATAATTTACAAGTATACCTCTTAATTGAGGTAAACGGATGAAGCGATATTGCAGGATATTAATCATTATGGAATACTTGCTAAAAGAATAGAGCAAATAGAAAAATTAAAATTTTAATTTCCTAAATTGTTAATAATAATTTCTTACATTCACACAGAAAACTGGCGTTATTTAAATGACCACTGGAATAATATGTAAAAATATTGCTTTATGAAATAATTTCATAGTTGTTATGAGATCATAAAAAGAAGAATTCGTAACATTTATAAAGTAAAGTCAGACAAGTGTACACGTCCTAATTGTAAGGTTTAACCACTTGAAACCAGGAAATCAGATGATCGATCAGGTTTGTCGCCAAACGAAGAAAATGTTATCTTGTTGCATAGCAGAATTTAGAAAGAAACTTGTAAATTAAATTAAATCTACGGGTTCTCGTCATTTGTTTATTATTTTAGTATCATGAGAAACAAAAATGAAATGTGTTTTGTTATTTATTTCGACGGTTTGTTTAGATTCGCATTAGCAAAATAAAGCTTGTGAAATTTTGTAACTTTAATTTATTACTTCGGCTCGCATTAAAATGCCGAAGTATAGAAATCTTGTGAAAATTAAAAACATTTAAACCGATTTTCTATTACTTTTTTCGACGTTTCGAGGTCTCTGAACACGAAAAAGCAATGCAAAATTTTGTGTCCGTGTATCGGTATGTGTTTGTAGTGCGGACACGATAGCACTCACAGACGTCGTAGAAAACTTCTGGTGGTGTCAAAATCTTTGTGATTTTATTGCGGAGAGTTGAAAAGATTTTGAGCTTTCAACCGTGACAGCAACGTGACGTCCGTGAAAATAACGCAACATTTTGTAATATAAAAAAAAAAAAAACACTAGCCGAAGTCTCGAAAAAGTGTTTCATCTTTTCATCTTGTTTAGTATGTATTTCCACATAAACAACTTTGGATAGATTAGTTATCGAAGAGGAAATTTACCATTAAATTACTTCTTATAACTAACAAATGTAAAAACTGAATAAAATAAAATTTATAAACTTTTGAATTAAGAAGCAATTAAATATGTTTTAGTAAATCATTACGTTTTAATTGAAATTCTGCTTGTTCTGGGAAAATTTTAGATTCTTACTCATAGGGGGCAATAAAGTATTTATTACGTTCGGGAACAGAGGCGACTACAAAAACTTAAAAGTTATTTAAAACAAAGCGAAAAAATGTTTTTTGAATGTAAGAATAAATAGACGATTATCTACGAAAACGAAAACGAAGAAAAAGAGCCTCAATTTTCATACCAATAAATATGAATGAGTTAAGAACAGTTATAAACTTACATTTTACTAATGTATAACAAGTATTAAATTTAGATTATTTATATATCCTAAAGGTAAAATTGTTAAAAGCCAAATTCTGTGATATAATGAAGAATGTCTGGAGGTCATGAATTTCACAGTAAAATAATAATAATACAAATATAATATATACTTGTACACAAAATAATAATCAATTTATTTTGAAATGATGAAAAAAGGTAGGGAGAAGACAAGTTATTATTAACTTAAGTTTAAAACGTGTATCTTACATGGCCATGTAAAAGACACATGTTTATAAAAATCGAATAAGGACTGAAATCATTTATACAAAATGACTGTTAGCTATTTATAATTTTCCACATAAGACTTGTATGTTTTAATTAAAGAAATAGTTATAGTATCATGCTTTAACTTATTAAAGTTATAGTATCATGCGAGTTAGGTTTTTATTTAGTAAGCTCTTTTGCCAAAAGATGGCAGCGGTTTACTCCTCCGATAGTAAGAAGTTCCAACTTTTACCTCTAGATGGCAGAGGGATATTACATAATAAGATAGTTACATTTTATAAAATTTATTTAGCAGTAGATGATTTTATGCACATAGTTATTTTTTTCAAAATAGAAAGTAATTACTTAAGCATATTATGTGTAACCAACTGTATTTAAGGAATTTTTTACTAATTCATTGTGTTTACTAATCTATTTTTGTTGTTGTTAGAGCTATGTGAAAACTGGCACACTGAGTCGGTCTAAGTAAATGTTTATCCACTTTCAGATTGCTTGTAAAACATATATTTATAATTTATATATACTATATGTATTCTAGCCAAATATGTAATTAGAAAAAATATAAACAGGGTTAAACAGAGTAAAATAGAAAAAGGTTAATAAATGAAAAAATAAATAATTAATATAAATTGTTGCAAATTAACCCTTTCCTGTAATTAGGTTATTCTCAAAGTTTCAAATTTCACAGTAAGATTAATAACACAATAACACAATATCAAAACTATTTATTTGTTTATTTGACGTTCATGAACAGTATAAGATGTTGTTAAATTATTTATAATTTATAACAATAAATATACAAAAAAAAAGGTAAAAGGTCATAAATATACAAAAAGGTAATGTACTACAAAATGATTAAATCGTACCAATACTAACAATCTTAATATAAACTTGATGAATAATATTATGTCTCAACATATTTCATCTAAATGTTTTTAATAAATCATTTAAAATTATGAATGTATACGTTCACAAAAGTACTAATGTAATATAAAGTATCAATTGCGTAACTGTCACTAAATGCAGATTATTATTATCTAATACACACTTTCAGAATTGTGTATATGGGGTGTGTCTTAAGTACTTCACAGTAATATTTATTTCCTCAAAATAAGGACATTTTTCATAAATAAAAGACTAGCAATGTTTTTCTTTTGGAGCTACTTGAAGGAGAATAATATAGCTCCAAACGATAAAACGAAAATTTACAAACATTCTTGGAGAATGAAATAAGAGCAAAAATGTAGGTAAGAAATGGTTCCAGAGCCAGATAGAATACAAATCTGCATCTCCAAAAATCTTAAAATTTAAAAAGTATTAGATTTAGTGTACAACAATTTCGTTAAATAATTACATTTTTTTAACTGGAAAATGAGTGGATAATTTAAATAAAAATATTTTCAGCATTGAACATTTTATAACAAAAAGAGATTTTTTTTAATGTTACTCGTCAAGATCATATAAAGGTTAACACAGAACTCAATTCAATTCAGAACTCTTTCACTACAGTTGTTAGCCTTCTGCGAGTAGATCCTGCTTGAAAGTTTGAAAATAATTTCATACCGAGACATTTTTACAAAATGTGTACACGTTAAATCTGGAAAAATATGTGGATTTTTCAAAAGAGATCGACGTTGTATTGTACGCAAATTGTCTGTACCGCCGCGCCGCGTCGGTTGTACTGAAAGTTTTATTACGTCATATACTCAAAATATCGAACCAACTATATAACCAATAACAGTACAAAATGGCTTCAATAAGATTCACTCCATATGATATTAAAATACAATTAAATACCAAACTCTGGTTTCCTCTTAAAACAGTACAATGTTACAGTTACAGTACAATATGTTTGTTCAGTTCTTATTACTAAAATATTTGTGGTTTGTGGGTTAGTTACATTATAGCTATGACAAATTGCATTGTGATAGGCATACTCGTTACGGAGATAATTGACCGTGGCAGACAGACAAACTAGTAATAATATAAGTACAAAACCCTAAACAACGTTGGTAATTCCCACTTTTCTTTTGGGACCAAATTATTTTAAAATGTTCAGCTTAAATTAAATTGATACCTTCATATCTACCACAAAAATAATTTTAGTGTGTACCATATTAGTGAATTTTTATAAGAAATATAGCAGTAACCTTATGGTGAGACCTAAGGTCGAGAGTAGTAAATGAGCACCGATCGTGTTCCCCAGAACACGTTTTGGAGTTTCATTAAAAATGGTATATATATATATATATATATATATATAAGCTTTGAATCCGGTTCAGGTTTTTCGCCTCAAAAAAAAAAAATATATATATGTATGTGTTTGCACTCTAACGGCCGTATTTTAAGTCCGATTTGGTCAACATTGTACCACACGTTGATTTTATAACTGGCTTGGACTAGTTCGTCACAAAAAAAAAAAAAAAACACAACCGGAAACACGTTTTTGGATAGGAAGTAACTATTTTTTTGAATTTTTCGTATTGGTATGAAATTTGTTTAGGGTTTTATCTAAAAAAATATATTTAGCATATTTTTCGGCAAATTTTGTTTTTTACACATTATAGCTCGCTTGGTCCCCCCAAAATCGATCAAAACAGGATTAAAAAAACTATATTTTTTATTTTTTTTCATTTTTTATTCTTAGTTCTTTTGTGTTATATTTTTGTTGTTTTGTTGCCCCTTACAGGTGTTATATACCTCGGGGATTTATTGCTTCTCATTTGAAACTAATTAGAACCTATTATATTTTGAACAGTAAAGTATGTATACTTACATTTATTTGATAGAATATGTAGTGTGTTTAGTTTATATATTTTTTATACTGTTGATTTTGTAAAGAAGCGATGAATAAAACTTACTTACTTACTTTTAATAGGACTAAATCCACGTGGGGGACACTTCTGATCCGATGCCGACGGCCGAGTTTGTACGCTGCAAGCGAAGTGAAGTAGTCGAGGCCGCAAGGTCGAAGTACAAACTCGTGTTTTTACCCTGCGAGTGGAACGAAGCAGCGTAAGAGTCGAAATACTTAGGCTTAGGTGCAAACAAATTCTACTAATATATTTCGTACACACAGGCAGAGCCTTCGTGAGTAGGCCAATTTCCAAAATGTTTGGTTGAAACTCTACAACTTATAAACTTAATTGAGGAAATTCGCTCAACTCACGCCAACGGTTCAGCTGTGTAGTCGAATTATTTTATCTATACTATTAAAAGCCAAATACCATTGACTCATCACAGTTTCTCCAAAACCACGAGGCCTACAAACATGAAATTTAGCACTAATACTCTTTATAGGCTCTAGACGCGCACTAAGAAAGGGTTTCCGAAAATTCGAAATTTTAGGGGGGTTTGGGGGGGGGGTCAAAGTTACAAAATCACGATTTCTCTAAAACCATCGAACGGATTGGAATGGAATTTAGTATGTAGCTTCCCCTAGGGCCATAGACTCGCTAAGAAAGTTTTTCAAAAATTTCGAAATTTTTGGGAGGTTTGGGGGGGTCAAAGTTACTACAAAAAATCATCGAACGGATTGGAATGAAATTTGGTGTGTAGCTTAAACTAGGGCCCTAGGTACTCCGCTAAGAAAGGGTTTTAAAAAATTCTAAATTTTAGGGGGGGTCAAAGTTACTAAAAAGAAACACCGAACGGATTGGAATGAAATTTATTATGTAGCTTAATTTAGGGCCCTAGGAGCTCGCTAAGAAAGTTTTTTAAAAATAATCGACATTTTAGGGGAGGTTTGTTGAGGGGGGGGAGGGGTAAAAGTTACAAAAATCCCCATAAGAAATACATATTGTAATATATTTATTGATATAATATATTTTTTGTTAATATACTTATACTTTGATTTGTCTATCCGTGCTGCAAAGCCGGGTCGGGCCAGCTAGTTGTTGGTACTAAAAACAAGAGAAAACATTTAGCTATCCGTAACTTGAAAACAAAATGTTTTGATAAGTGAAGACAAAGATGAGCGTTACTATTGTAATATTATGCTTGCTAAGTATGAAAAAATAATAGGAATCTACGGAAATTGCATTGATGTAATTTTGTCAACGAGTGTGAAACTTACTGTATTAATGAACCTATTAGCTATTTCATTTTAAAATACAATCTAAACAAGCCAAGAATGATCGTTAAAGCAAATAAAATTCCACGTTTTAATGACTAAGATTGCAGCCAGACTTGTAGTGTGTAGTGCACGTGTGTGACACAGGGCGCTAGAGGTGGCGATTGTTTCACTACGGGAAGGAGGTCAGGGTCCGGCCAATTAATAGTAACGCTTATATTTAGTGTTTACTATTTTTTGTTGCTAAAAAAGAAAAGAACACACCCAGTGTTTATATCTGTTATTAAAGTAAAGGTTAGCGTGCCCACAATGGTCTCTGTGTTATGATTGTTACTGCCCAAGGCAAGGAAAACATTACAAATACGCCGAGGTCAAACCCTTCCTAATATAACAACGTATCTCATAGTGATTTAATTGCAATAACATAGTTGTAAGCTATACAGTATTATAGTACCAATAACAATTTATTAAATTTGTAAATGTCATGTCGACAGATGAAACTGATTTCGGATTCTGTAATTAATTACATATTTCTAAGCAACGATTAGGAACTGTGTAAAACCTTTTTTACAAAGGAACGCAAGTTAATTTATGTTATTAGCGAATTTCCATAGGAAAAATGAGCTATTGCAGTGGCCCTTATGGTAATATCCAAGGTCGGGAGTAGCAGATGAGCACCGATCATGGTCCCCAGAACATGTTTTGGGGTGTCATGTATATATTATGTGTTCGCACTCATTTTAAGTCAGATTTGGTTCAAATTTGGTATATATGTTGGTTGTCTACGTTGCTCGGACGAGTTCGTTAGCAAAAAAAAATCAAACAATCGGAAGCACGTTTTTTACCGGAAGTAAAAATGTTTTCACATTTTTTCTACGAGAATGAATTTGTTTTTGAGTTTTTTCTACAAATATAAATGTAGGATGTTCTTCTGCACATTTTGTTTTTTTTACGCGACCTTATAGCTCGCTTGGTTCCCCCAAAATCGATCAAAACGTAAAAACTATAGAAGTACCCAGTTCAAAGCCATATGGTGGATTCTACCGTGCGGTTGTCGTGCGAAGCACGCAATGCATTGTGTATTGAAGATACTCCCAATACGGGGATTTTATGTGTTGAAGATACTCCCAATACGGGGATTTTATGTATTGAAGATACTCCCAATACGGGGATTTTATGTGTTGAAGATACTCCCAATACGGGGATTTTATGTGTTGAAGATACTCCCAATACGGGAATTTATGTGTTGAAGATACTCCCAATATCCGGAATGGCTTGCGAAGCACGCAATTCATTGTGTATTGAATATACTCCCAACACGGGGGTTGGCGTGCGAAGAACGCAATGCTTTGTGAATTGAAGATACTCCCAATATGCGTCATGGCGTGTGAAGCACTCAATGCATTGTGTATTGAAGATACTCCCAATATGCGGAATGGCGTGCGAACCATTTTGCAGCTATTCAGCACCGTCGTGAATAGACCTATTTCCCAAATTGTTGGTTGAAACCCTAAAACATAGGCCTATAAACTTAATTTTGGAAATAAGCTCAACTCACGTCAGCGGTTCAGCTGCGTGGTCGAATAATATATTACTTGGAATTACATATTTACGTAGTACAGTGTTGTGAAAGCACTAATTTATTAACAAAAGAAAACGTTTTGGTCGAAATTAATTCTAACAAAATGTAAAGTAATAATAAGACCACGTCCAATGACCAACAACAGTTCTTCCGTACCTTAAATTGGAAAACAAAACCCTTACGTCCTTT
The DNA here is from genome assembly GCA_018207615.1 of Philaenus spumarius. Taxonomy (NCBI): domain Eukaryota; kingdom Metazoa; phylum Arthropoda; class Insecta; order Hemiptera; family Aphrophoridae; genus Philaenus; species Philaenus spumarius. The sequence goes on along the minus strand of JAGFPH010001033.1, from coordinate 122,945 downwards.
ATTCATTCTTGTCACTTCTTTGTTACAGCCGAATTTTCTAATTAAAGTGTTAACAGTATAGCTATAAAGTGTGGCACTATAAGACCTGATAAATGACATAAATGTACTTATGTAAATTTTGTAAAACTAATGTTTTATACCACAAACAATATGTTTTAATGCTATTGTCGTGTGAGTTATCCTTTGAAAGTGAATTATTTAAGTATTTCAAAACCATTTTTTAAATAATTTTTTTTTTAAATTTTACCAAAAATGTGATCGAGTTACATTCCTTTTCTATTATTTCCAAAAAGGACTGCAGCAAAATTTTGAAAAAAAACATAGATGTAACAGGTACTCGAATACTTTACCAGAACACCCTTAGCAGGTTCAAACTTTTGAAAAACCATAATAGTTCAAAACAATAAAAAATATTGTGTCCTTTCATGTTAACACTGAAAGATAACACATTGTTTTGAGTCGTCATCTATATTTTCAATATCTCACTTCAACATTGTATTAACTACTAACGATACACTGGCACGTAGTTTAAAATGTCGGTAACATCGATAGAATCATAAATTCCTAAGGAGAATTGTATACTCTTATTAAGTCAACAATTTGAGAAATCCAATCAAGCCAACTCAATACAATGTAAACATATGTCTGATCTCTCAATGTTGCAGTACGCAGTGGAGGTTAGGAAATGCAAATATAAACAGGTGTGTCTTGGTAAAGTGGGTATTGTGTCACTGATCTGGTCCATAACTCCGTGACTCATGTTAGGCAATATAGCCTACCTGCAACCTGCTTCGTTCAGCCACATGGCCGCCGTTCAGTGTAAACAAACCCCGTTAGACATTCTTATTACAATTTACAGGGATTCAAAATAATGTTTTATCGCATTAGCTTTTTAGCTTTAGGAGAAAATCTAAGAAAATATATGATTTTAAATTAAATGAAGCACCCCTGCACAGCAAAGAACTATGTTGTTTTTTATGTACATATGTGAAAAATTAAAACATACGAATTAATAAATAAATAGATTTAGGAAATGTATTTCCTGTTAAACATTTATCTCGTTTATAAAATAATAAAGTATAAATTCATTTATTTTATTTTATTTTCAATGTATTTAATGACTGGTATAGGTTATTTTGTATAATGTCGTTTTCTCCCGATTTAGGGAAGACCGAATGATAGGGTTCGAACTAAAGCGGATCTCACTGTAATTTAATCGAAGATTCCAGTTCCAAATCTTATATCCAATTCCTAAAAAGAAAATATGTTTATAAAGGGTTAACTATGAAGAATATGATTATATTCAACATACTTTACCAAATTAATTAATTTATTAACATTTTATAAAATATGTAGTACTAAAACCCTCTGGTTTTTGTCTTTGATTATTGCAGGGTTTCTTTGAAACAAATATTATATTAACGTAATCCTATCATATATATATATATTTTATGTTACTAAAATACATTTACTTTTATTCTACAATTCTGTGAATAACAAATCTGTAACAAGACAAAGTGTAGGGTTATGTTGAATTGACACTCCAATTCGTTAATATGTATGTTTGCAGCACAACGGGATCACTGTTCGAGTCATTATATTAAATTTAAAGAATAAATAATCTAATTATTTTCACTTAAATATTGTATATATAAATATGACAACTATTTCATACTGTCGATAAGGAAGAATATTAAATCTCTCAAAGAAGACGTCCAAGTATGGTAACAAGGAAGATACTGTGTAATACTGTGTAAACAGAGATTATTTGTATTTATTTACATCAATCACAAAGGAAAGAAATTTCAATTACCAAAAATACATGTTCTAAAAATGATTCAATGTTTAAAAAACACACATGTCATATTATTAAAATGTTTTAACAAACTATCGACAATAAAGCAGTTGAAATTACAAACATTAGTAAGGGGGGGGGGGGGATAATGACCCAATTGGTTGTTTCATTGCGCACCAGTTCGGGTTGATATAGGTTTGATTTTAGGTAACGACGTTGACTTTTGTGTGTTAAAACACACACCAGTCTTAATAAATCATATGACCCAAAGTTAAAACGTTGGATAAATAAGCAAAACAACGTACTTATATGTTGAACTGGGCATATAATAATGACTTTGTAGTCCGAGCAATCCTTGCAAAATATTGAAATTTAGAATTACGGTACTATTCTCATATTATCATCATAATAATTTTAACAACAAATTAAAAAATTAATTGAGATTTTAAAGCAATACAACCTCTATACATAAAGTTCAAGCATAATAAACAACTGAACTCCACGCCTGACGCAGACAATTAGCTCTCTAGTGTGACATGTAATTGACATGTCACTAGAATAGTTTGATTTACCTCGATACTATAAACATTGTTAATTGCATAAACAGTATGTGTACGAGACAATGCCCTAAGGAGTGGTCGAGTGTAGGTGGCGTTATGTTATGTGTACAAGATCTGGGTCAGAAAGGACTACGCCCTTCTACAGTCACACCCAGGACGCATACCTTGCAAGGACGTTTATATTGCCAATGCTATCTTAATCTTTTCACTCAATGTTTTTATATAAACATACTTATAGATATCGCTGCGTGCTTCGCAAACTCTCACGATCGTTCCGTTCACTAAATTCCTGAAGCAATGGTAGTTTTGCTTGCAGTAGAGGACCACATTCAGTCTAAAAACTAAATTTAAAGTTTACACTACATCTACAACTTGTACACCAAAAGTTCGAAAACCGCCCAAAACGCTTTATCAAACAAAGATGTTTACTACCTCAATTGTAGAGAAAACATTTACACAAGCTCACTTTTTACAAAATTTTACCGTAGAGATTGAGAAAAACATTTGCGGAAGGGTTAAATTAATACACGGTAAAGAAGACAATGTAACACCTTTTTTTATGGTGGAACCTCATACAAATTTCATGAACATTGTTTTGAAAATATTTTTAAAGAATCTAATAAGACATTACTTTGACGTAAACATCAACTTAAAATTTCAATATATGCATTGAACCTGAAACTAAATATACCAGATAATACGAGTAATGTTTTTAAAATTTATTTTCAATTATAAACAACATACACTATTGAAAAAGCGATTCGTGTGAGTTTAAAAGCTTTTTGACAACAATCATTATTTGCATGGTGACTGTGTAAAAATATTACCGGGAGTAAACGATTGCAACATATCTTAGTAAAACGGTAAGATTTGACTTTAGTTTTATGTGGGTAAGTTAAGGTTTTAGAACTTTGGGTTACATATCAATTCTAGCACCATAACCGTGGGTGAATTCTTCCCTCTTTTAAAAGCTTCCGTAATTCCCTTCTATATTGTGCGGTCCCTTTCCCCATGATCTTGCTCTAAGGTCTTCTTCGTCGTCCGCCAGTAATTTCTTGTAGGACCTCACTTTATGTTTTGGCACGATGACTCCTGTTCTAGATTCTAAAAATGAAAACTAGCTGACCAGAGCTGCACAGCTCCTACTGCGTATAACCTTACAATTTAGTAGGTTAATGTATACGTTCAACGCATTAACACTTATTTTATCTTTTGACATTTAATTTAGTTGTAACTAACGTCGAGGTACATTTGTGATGCATTGGAATCGAGACTAGCAATATAGGATAACTCCGAAATTCACTACACCCAAAGATCATGGAAGCCAAAACAAAGATAACACAGATTATGTTTACTCAGATGACTAACTGGTCCAACAAACGCGTTTGTATAAAAACAACTGTAAATTACTGCTGGTCACGTGGTACGACTACTATACGAGATAAATGCTGTAGGTGAATGAATATGGCTTTAGCCCCCCCCCCCTTCCGACATTACCATTAACTTTACAATTCATTTCAATTGTAGTTAAGGGTCACATGGGGTGTAGTAATGTCTTTCAATTCAAAAAATGTTTGCATCACTTTATACCATTGCAGTGTTTCTCTGGATATATGATATTTTCTCTTTGTTACTACCTGGAAACAGAGAAAATACAAATTACTACACTTTCTCTTTCCTGAAAATACTATCTCTTTCCTGAACATTAAGTCAAGGACCATGCAAGTTGAAAAAATGTACACACCTTAACTAATAGAGAGGATACCTAAATTACCCTCATCCTTACTGTTATCATTTCAACATATTTAAAGTGTATTTAAGGTCGGTATACGTATTTAAAGATTTTGGCGTCCCATTTTTTTTAACAAGACAAAGGTATATCTGGTATATGATATTTGTCTGTGGCCAGAGTGTGTGGTGGTATTTATTAGCATATCTGCTCATGCAACTCGTATGACTATTCAGTAATTTTAAGTTACGACCCATCTTTATAGAAGGTGAATAATATCTTATATCTAGCCTCTATTTAGTATACTACTCTTAATAGTTTTATAAACAGTATTTCTATTCCGAAAACTTACTTTGATCCTAATAATTTTAATAAACGGTACCAGATAACTGCCACATTTCTCCCAGTTGAAACTTTATACCTTCCCAAGAGTAGCATAGGAGGTGGTTATTTAGAATTGCAAAAGTAGGACATACCATGGAAAATATTAGATGAATGTAAAACACATCCATATTATATTATAATAGTATTATTATTATTAAAACTATTCGATCGATTTCAAACAAATTTGCACCAAACATGTAAATTAGGCCTGTATAGATGCACGAAAAGTGGGTTTGAAAAATTAAAAAAAAAACCTCCTTTTTGGCCAAAACCCCCCAAAACTCAGTTATTATTATTATTATTATTATTACCTAACCGAGAATTTTTAGAAAGGTGTGGTTTTTGCGTATGGTAGGGTACATTAAGGGCTACAAATAAGCCAAATTTTATCAAAATCGTTAAAGCCGTTTTTGAGAAATTTAGATTTTTTTTGTTTTTTTGGCCATTTTTGGGGGTAAAACCCCTTAAAAATAAAAAATTTGAGATTTAAAAAAAACGCCTGGAGATATTCTAGAACTACACCTACATACCAAATTTCATCAAAATCGGACCGTTGGTTTGGTCTCCAGCTCTGTACACATCCTAACAGACACACAGACACACGGACAGACACCACCAAAAAACACTTTTTTGGGTTCAGGGAGCACCAAAACAAATAATTACACTAAAAATATTTTTGGGTTCATGGAGCACCAACACAAATAATTCCACTAAACAATTTTTTGGGGTTCAGGGAGCAGGAGCACTTAAACAAATAATTCCGCTAAAAATTCAAATTCGAAAATTTGGACGAAAACAATACTTTCTCCATATACTACGTATATGGGGCGGGGGGGGGGGGGGAAAGTAAAAATGTACTTAATTTCTGAATCAATACTTATTATCGGTCAGTAATTAATGAACGCAATTAAAATCGTATACTGTAACATAAATGGTTACATTACCAATCTAATGGTTACAGAAAAATCTTGATTAATAAACTAGTTGCTTGTAGGGGCAAATGCCCCTATTTATATTGAAACCAACTTTAATAATAAAATAAATAATGAAAACACAAAAACTATAAAGGCTGTTAACAAAAACCTATACACATAATTTTAAAATATTTGTTTGTTTACAAATCATACTCAGCTGTTTTTCATTGCAATGTAGGCTATTTTATTATTGAGATTTTTGAACTCAGCTGTTTTTCATTGCAATGTATGTCTTTAAGATATTTGTTTGTTTACAAATTATACTCAGCTGTGTTGCATTGCAATGTATTTCTTATGGAGATTTTGGTAACTTTAAGTTCCTCAAACCCCTATAAATGTTGTAAATTGAGAAAACCCTATATTTCCCCCCGCTCCTTTGTGTCAATACCTTTAATTTGAGCCATTTCCCAGCTTTGTACGACCTTCCAAACTCCCACAATTTTGAATCTAAAATTTCACTTACAGAATTATATATAAGGCGTATGCATACGTCTTCAAATATTTCATTCAAGATAAGCTATAAGAGATTCTATTATATATAACATATCACTTATAAACTGAATATTATAATCAAGGTTAATAGTTACGTTAAAAAATATCGAACCTAGTTTGAAGAGGTTTCATAACAGTTATTAGAAACTATTAAGGCCATGGTAGTTACATGATAATCTTCAAAAATACGAAGTCGGCATGTTACGTCAACGACCAGTCAGCAAGCCCATGGTGACACGATTTTAGCATTAATCTGTCACCGAGATTTGGAATAACTACGGTTGGAATGTTGATTTGGTTTCACTAAATTATTTCTGAACATATTTAAACAATTTATCAAACAAATATAAGTAAAACTATTGTATTACTGAAAATAAATAATATGAATGTATACTTTTGATAGTTTAACAAAACATATAATATGGAATTCTTTATCCTATTACTTTAAATGAGCAATGCTTGTAACTATCTTTGTATCTGTCGCGGATCTCGAAAACGGCTCTAACGAATTCAAAGAAATTTTGTATTTAGGTGTAGTTTTGATTTTTAAGTGCACCCATATAGTTGTATTTCGTGTAAAAACGCAATTTTTTGAGAAAATCTAATTTAAAAGTTGAAAAATTTTAACATAGGGTCTTATGGGTTGCCATGTTGGTTACAAATTAACAAAGAAATAGTAAATAAAGCGATCAAAACAGCTGTTTATAAACAAGCCAATTTATACTGTTTTAGCACGTTGAAATTAGAATAAATTGGGCCTGATTTAGTCAAAAAATAAACGGTACCAGGAACTGGCACATACTTTCTCACAAACATATTTAAATTATTAAACAGATTCACGGTGACTTGTAGGGTGGGGTAGGAGAGGTGAGTTTGTATTAAAGTTGTTTTCCCATAAAAATCCATAAAATAACGGAAAAACCAACTTTTCTCAAAAAAGGCTCGAACGATTTTGATTAAAATTTTACAGTTTATAGTACTATAGGTCCCTAATAAACTATAAAATTTTAATCAAAATCGTTAGAGCCGTTTTTGAGAAAAATTGATTTTTCAATTATTTTAAGGGTTTTTATGGGAAAATTACCATTAAAAATAAAAAATTCACAAAAATGAAAAAACGCCTGGAGATACCGTGGATTAGTACCTCCATACCAAATTTCATCAAAATCGGACGACTGGTTTAGGCTCTAGGTCTGATAACATCCACACAGACACACAGACACACACACAGACATTATTCCGAAAACCACTTTTTTAGGTTCAGGGGGACCCAAAACGGATATTTCCACCAAAAACTCAAACTCGAAAATTTTGACGAAAACAATACTTTCTCCATATACTATGGTATAGGGGGAGAAAGTAAAAGGTAAACTTGGCAAAGATGGATAATTCTAATAGTCAATTTTGTAATATAGGCCTGGCTCATTTCTGAAACATAGTATTGAGGTTATGTTAATCCTGCAATAATTTTTACTATATTTAGGCCTGGTTTCAAAACTTAAGTTGACTGAAGATAGTAAAACTAGGACTAAAGTCGTATTGAAAGCTTCTCACGTTTCTAAAGCGTGTATTTCAGGTTATAATTAATCTTGTAATTACTGTTAATATATTAAGCCTGGTTTCATAATTTTACAAATCTATGTACAAACGAGCCAAAGATTAACGAGATTCTTTAGCGAATTTTCCAACTGCGAGCGAAGCGAAGCAGCCATATGAGGCCGAAGGCCGATGCGGGGTTGGGACGCGAAGAGTCCAGGGGCAGAGCTCCTAGTTATTTCAAAGAGCGTAACAGATCATGATAGTTTCCGCAATTGACTCCGTTACAGACAAAATCCCACAATCTCTTATATAGCAATAACAAGTATCTCATAAAAATAGTTCGTTGGAAGGTATCCTACATTTTTAAACTTATCAGACGATTTGAGCCTCAGCAAGCGTCTATAATATCTACGTAAAATCTAGTTTGGATAAAATCTGTTTTCAGGTTTCACTTGATTGTACTTCTAGAGTGCAGAACTGTACTTTAGAATTGCTAGAGCGTACAGGCTAAAAAAATGTGGTTGAATTATAACTATTTATTATATTTGCAATAAAACGAAACTGCCTAGTAATTCCTGGTGGTGGGTCTACTTCTAACTTTACTATTAATTGGTTTAATATATTATTTGTGTAGTTAAAATGTCGCCTTTTTTGATCGAGTAATCTGCAACACGTTTAAAAAAATATTTATTGTGTACAACTAACTATAAAACGCAATGGTATTTCGACAATATGCATTCTCTGTACATTAATTAAGTATTTTTTAAAAATATTTTCCTACTTAGTTGATAATTGTTTTTCGAAATCGGAAAAGGCTGCTATTTAAAAAGTTTAATTTAAGAAATATAATATTATAAATATAGTTTAAATTTTTGAATTCGACATTTTATTACCTTTGATAGGACATAATAGTTTGCAACAATATTTTCACTGGTCCCACAATTTTTTATTTATATTTTACTGTAGTTATTTGGGCTAACAGTAACTATCACAATGCAAAATTTACAGCCCTCTGTGTCAAACCGTTATTGTGAGACAGACAGCCACCCTGCTGATTTCGTTATTGTTTAATTTTTGGTAAGGAACAGTACAAATGTAAATACGGTTTCCTTGTGCAATACACCCACTTCACCTATCTCTAGCTTAATTGAGAAAGAAAGTGAAAATAACAACGACCTTGATAGTATGTTCGCCTTTCGAGGTTAATAGCAAAGCTAAGTGTATAAATCAACTGTAATTGGGCTTAGATCACGTGACTAGCCGATACAAGTAGAGGCCGGCCTTTCACCAAACCATAGCTAACTTTGTGCGTTCCTTATGCCACCTTGCATTGCTTATTAAAATGCCTTGTCTTTTTAATGTTGTTCTTAAAAATAATAACTTTATACCAATTGAATTATTGAGTACATGTGTAGAAGGCAGGAATGAGTCTAGAAAAATTCCGGGAACCGAGAACTTTTATTAAACATTAAAATACAAAGCTGATTTTACACATGCTTTATGTAAATACAATTTCATATATTTTATAAGTCAATAGATGTTTAGGAGTCAAACCACCAATAAAAGGGTGATAAGATTTAAATATTTATATGTAAGAGAGGGAATGTTATTTTACTCGGTAATCAGTACTATCTCTGAATTTTGTTACTCTGTAAACATGTAAAAGGTTAATCTAAATGTTATCAACAATCTATATCATAAAAAGCGAAAGATATTTAATTCTAATACTCAAAACTTAAAGATTCTGACATAAACATATTTTAATAGGAATACATAAAAGTGACACAATTTTAGTATATTATACAATAGCATAAAATAAAACACCTAATTATATTGACAAGCTAGCTTAATGTAATTACACACTTTACAATCTCAAATAGCCACAACATTTTTCAAATCGGTTTTGTATAAAACAAAATATATATTGTAAAATTCGTTATAAATGAAGTATAAGTCCACAGAAAGTTATACATAAATCTTAAAAAATTGTCCAGATCCTACGAGATTTCTATCTTGCTTAGGTTTCAAAGTGGGAGTCATAATTAGTTAAACCTTCATGTCTTTTTAATTTTAAAAACTTTTACTTAGAGATGAAAGTGTTGAAAATGATAAAAATAGACTCGGACTAAACTTATTACAAGCAAATATTCGAAAAAATAACACATAAATTAAAGTTTACAAACTAGCCCTCAATTAAGAAACGCCTTTAATAGGTCCAGAACTCACTCTCATAGTAATACTCCTAGATAGATTTTTAAATTGTACTCATAGTTTATATCAATTTGATTCTTGCTCAAATATTTTAAAGATTACAAATTTTATTTAACATAGTTAAATTAACTTTTATATAAAGAAAAGTTTCCGTAGAACACATAAAAGCAATTTAACAAAAATTAAATTAAAACAATTTAATTTAAAAATCTAAGTTTTATTGGTCATGTTATGCAACAGTATTTAAAGAAAACAGAGTACACCGCAAGGTCTGGAATATCGCGTAGGAAACCTTTACATAGAGTAATTATCTTAAACAATGATGTCATGAACCTTTAAAAAAAATCATTACTTTTACTTTCTCACTATACTATAGTATAGAGAAACTATAGTGATCGCAAAAAATGGATGTTGAGATTTTTGTGGAAATATCCGTTTTGGGACCCCTGAGTCCAAAAAAGTGTTTTTTACAAAATGTCTGTATGTCTGTACTAGAGCAAAAACTATTCGATCGATTTCAAAAAAATTTGCACCAGACATGTCAAGTAGGCCTGTATAGATGCACGAAAAACGGGTTTGAAAAATTTGAAAAACAACCCCTTTTTTGGCCAAAAAACCCCCCAAAATAATCAGTTTATTTTTTTAAATAAAAAAACGGCTCTAACGATTTTGATCAAATTTGGCTTATTTGTAGCCTTTAATGTACCCTACTATATGCAAAAAACCCCATCTTTCTAAAAATTCTCTAATAACAGATTTTTGGGGTGTTCTGGCCGAAAAGAGGATTGTTTTTCAAAAATTTTCAAAACCTTTTTTCGTGCATCTATACAGACCTAATTGACGTGTTTGATGCAAATTTGTTCGAAATTAATCGAATAGTTTTCTCTCTAGCTAATTATAATAATACTTCTTATTTAATCTTCTACTTTAATATCACCTCTCCTACTCCTCCTACAATTATGAAGTCACAGTGAATCTGTTTAATAATTTAAATATGTTTGTGAGAAAGTATGTGCCAGTTCCTGGTACCGTTTATTGGATATAAAATATTAAATTGTTTTGTTATGAACCAATTCTAAAACTCCAAAATACAAGCTATGTATTCCAATTTGGTTTTAGTTTTTCTAAATCTGTAGCTCTTAGTAAACAAGGTATAAAACAACGACATTACACTATGCACACCATATTACGTCACATTCTCACGTATTTTGCTCTACAACGTAATTGTAGTACTTTGTATTCGCTCCATAACGGAGTGCACACACATTGCAAACGTTCTGAAGAAATAACGTTTACCACTTCTTATTCTTTTCGAGTTTCACAGTGTTTGTTAATTTGTTGCGAAGTATTTGATCGGAGAGATTGTTTCTAAAATATCAAATCAAGTCACTAGGCCAAGGTAGGGAAAGGTTATGGTCGTTGCCGTAACATTGCATTCTGATTGTTGTTTGTCACTGTAATAGATTAATCCGTAGAGTAATGCATTGTCTTTTAATCTATTACTGACTGACGCCTGCAATGTTTGCCGGCACATTAAAGTTATTTACACGTTTTGTATTATATTTATGCAATAGTGTTATATAAATGTACTAGGGAACACCCATGTGGGCTTAGAACGTTACACATTTTCTTACCTTCACTCACATTCAAAATGTGTTTGTTTAAACAAAGGTGTAGGATCGATCATAACACAAAATGCACATCATAGCAACAAATGTTTAATAAAATTTGTATGTGTAAGATTTGTTAGGAAATATAATAACGGTTAAAAAGAAGTAATATGAGGGCGAAACAAAACCTTAACCTACAAATTATAAACTTTCTTTGAAAATATAAAGTCTTCCATTAATGGAAGTAAATACCCCTGAGAAATAATCTACATGCCAGTTTAGAGATATGAGAGTAAACAGCTGATTGCTGTACCAATACTGAACATCTTATATTAACTAAGATATGTATTTACAATAAACAAATATTTTAACTGTACAAATAAAACTTGTACTAATTATACGCCTATTTTTTTAAATTATTTGTAAATGTCAGTGTTTTCCACTAAACTTGAGAGGCCATTCCCTTTATATCGATGTATATATAATTTTATTTACTAGTTTAAATTATATATTTGGATCTTGGTAAGCTGTTATCCTATGATTCCCATCGCAATCAATCCGAAAACCGTTCCAACAGTTCGACATTGCTAATGTTTTAAAGTCAACAGGCTTTATGTGTTTGAGTTAAAACAATAACCCTTGAACAACTTATATTGTAACTATCATTAGTAAAGAATAATATAGTAATAATGCTTTATTCTATAATGAGAAGGTTACAATTCTATTTAAAAGCATTAAGATAGCGTTTTTTTTACCGTATGTTTGCTTTCTGTAACATCTCTAGCTATATGGGTTACATGCAAAATATTTTAGCATAATGCTAACAATACTTTAGTTAAAAATAACAAGAAATAGTTATCATTAAAAACGACACCCATACAAACTACATACCAGTACACACTCACACACACCCCAACCAACCCCCACACACACCAACACGCTCATAAAATACTATTTATTAAGTATTTTCTTTTCGTAGCCGATGATAACTAAAAATAATTAATTATGGCAACTAATTAAGAAAAGATTGTAATATTCTAAAAGTTATACCTTAGGTAAATAGTGTTCCAATTCGCTACCTTAGTAGTTTAACGTCTGGATTTAGGGGTTAACATTACTAAAAGTACTTTTAAAACAAAAAGAATTATTACCACACCTTTGTGTGAGTCATGTAATTTGTAAAATACTATAATATTAAAGGATTAAAATATGTTTGTTTATTACGAACTAACTATACAACTCTTTCATTCAAGCTTTTAAATTAGTTTCTAATGATGGATTGATTAACAATTTGATTTGCAAATTTGTATTTGGACATTTTGTATACAAAGAAAATAATACACGAAGTTTCGAGAGTAGACATCAATTCTTTTTAACAAGTGAAAAACTAAAACCAACACATAAATGACAATGTAAAATTAAGAAAACAGATGTCAAATATAAAGATACATAAAAATACATACAAATAAGTTAAAAATGAGGAGGAACTCAGGACTAGAATACTAGAGCTAAATCTCAAGTAAACTAAATACAAACAGAATGAGAGAAAAACACTCTCACCAGAAACACACGCACACAAAGAATGACAACGAGGTTTGATTATTTACATTTATGACAACCAGCTTTAAGAGGCAGAATTTATGATTTTTATCATTCAACATGAAAGAGAATGTCTACAGGTACTTGCGATTGATGTAGGCTACAGACAATTGAGAACATATATAAAATAATTTAAATACATTTTTAACTAAAAACAAAATGGAATCAAGTTTATATGCGTTTATTTCTGTACATGCAAACAGACTTACTGGAAACCCAATATTTATTGTATAATATTAAATAAAACTACAAGTGTAAGTTTATGAAATATAAACCTTACAGACATTTTCATCATAAGTTAATACAATTAATATATGATTTCAATATTGTCTAAAAGCATTGTATTTTATTAGAAGGAATTATTTTGGTTCTAGTATTACAAAAATCTTGAGAGTACTTAAAATATTTTTACTTTCTACGCGAGAACAAGTGCGATGAGAAAGTGAAAGATAGATTAGTCAAAGTGACCGACAACATGTCAGGCGCCATTGTGTTGCTTGTCAGGAGATTTAATGTTTACTCAGTTTTCAATGTTGGAACAGATTTAATGTTTAGCTTTAAAATGACAGCACAATCAGATGTCAGACAATACATGACAGCAAAGTCAGTCTGTCTCGTGCAATATGCAAACCTAATAAATCCTTTAAACTGGTTCCGATCGATGCATCGCCTTGTGCCAAGAAACGGCTTGTCTTGAGAGAAAACCGATAATGGATAATCTAATTTGAACGCCAACTCAAATACTGTCACATGTCAAATTGCAATAATTATGTTCAATTTATGATTGTTATAGTTGAACTAGATTACTCATATGGTTATTTCTAAAAATCCACGTTAATGTTTTTTTTGCATTTTACGTTTTGTACGATTGATATTTTTGTTAGTGATGAGTGTGCAAAGTGACCGTTTTAAAACAAGAAAAAAATGTCTCCTTTACACCATGAAGCAAGTAGTCCATAATACTTAACTTGGAATTTTTGGTAGTAGGCCCTAATTTTAACGAACCTTCACTGTCCATTTCTTAGAATTCAAACTGTGGCGTAAGACAAAACGAAAGGCACACACATTTCTTTCGAACTTAAAGTTTAAAGAAGTCATCTTTGTAAAACTTCTGTATTACAACTTTATGTTTGTTATATTATGGTCCAAGAACAATTCTTAATAACAATGACTTATCTCGCAGTTAAAGGAATGTCATTGAGTATTAGATATTAAAATGGGGGATGGGGGAGAACACAAATTTAAAATTATCAGTTAATGTCTGGCATGTATTATTAATTTATTTATATTGTCAGATTAACGATTAACACCGTAAGGTGTACTTACGAACTTTGTAAAGTATAAACAGTCAGAAAAATCAAAATCAAGTAATACTTCATATTTAAAAAATTGTATTTTATTAAATATGGTTTATTTAAATAAAAACAAGATCTGCTTGAAACATAACACAATAAATTCAAATGGAACGAGACATGTATACAACTTTGAACCAATTATGCCATATGTTTTATCTTAACGTATACTTAGTTTTTACAATTGTTTGTTTGGACATACTCTACGTTCTGATAATAATATATAAACCAACTCTTGATATCAAGTGCAAACTAGACTAAAATTAAAAATCAAAGATTAAGAGTTCCATACTAAGTACAAGCTGGAATAAGAGAAAGCAAATTGTCATCCGACATAAACACAAATAGAGAGAGAAAGAGAGAGAGAGGGGGAGAGGGGTGGAGAGAGATGGGTAGATATCAATTAAGTAAGGAAAATATTCCAGTACCAACAAGGCTGACTTGAGTTCATGGTTGTTGTCAAATAATCTACACACCTCTGCCTCGGCAGTTGTATGCCAAATTAGGCTTTTATAACGTCTTCCATCTCGCCTACCAAGGGCTATTGTCATTACAAGTTATTATACAACAAACCAAGACAATTAAAAAAAGCAACCGAGTCCCATCAATAAGAGGAAATGGACTTTATGTAATTTCAAAATATGACTTTTGACTGGGCGAGTCACTAAGGCGTACAATGGTGTTACTCAACGTGTGAGAGATGAGCGTGGGTTGGGTCCAGATGAAGGGACGTAGCCGTAACTCAAGTATGTTGACTCATGTGACTAGTTCTAAAATAAACTTTATGCAAAACCAAATAAACTACTATTTTTACAACAATACGTGTCTATGTCGACATATTAAATCCAATTGTTAGTAGCCGTACAAATACGTTTCATATATTTATTAAATATTTAAGAAAATACCCACTGTATATTTTGAAATATGAAACGGTAATTATTTGTATTGCTACATATATATCGAATGTACAATGCATGACTACGCAAATATAAACCTGGATTATTTTAAGGACGCAGATTGTATTGATGTATTCGTTCACCTTTTCTCTTTACAAATTGTACTCCCTGAGTTTATAAGCATTAACTGTATGTCACTTAATGTAAGACTGTTTCGTTTTAACTATAAGATATTATATAAATATTTATTTCCTCTAAACGTTTATACTTTATGCTAATCAACTCGTATAAAAGTGAGTGTACGTCCGTACGTGAGTAGCAACATAATATAACAGCTGATTTCACCCATCATCTGTCATACACAAAACTTTGGGGTTATGTTTACAACTTCAATCAATATAAAATTTTTCTGAAGTTTTTTTTTAATGTGCGTTAAAGAACTAATGTAGTCTATAATACGTAGTGTAGTATATAAAATTAATATAAATACAACATTTTATTATCAATATATTAATTTATACAAGTTTAAAGAGAGACCCATTCGTTTAACTTCGGAAACATTCGTACATCTTCGTATAACACATAAAGACATTCCATTATCCATTTCTGCATTATAATATTAATAACTTCTAAATCATTTGGTCTATCAATAAGAAGTTAGAAAGCAATTACAATATAATATTTGTATCTTTATTTAGATTTATAATAATGGATATAAATACAAAAGTTTAACAAATACGCCTACAGTTTTACAATCCTTATAGTTGTACACAATTACCGAGTTAAAAATCACCGTCATCATAGGAAGATCTAGACAAAGTCTGTTGTTTTTAAATAGTATTTTTTTTAAATTATGTACTTCTGATGTTTATCTAACTAATCTGTCTCTGACTTTTCCCGGGGGCTTACTAGTTAGAATAATAAAACTAGGTAATAGTGAGGCTCACGAGGGCATTCGAACCCGAAACTAGATTCGAATCAGCACAACTGTGTTGGAAGTCACAACTGTAGCAAGCTGGACGTTCGCACTAACCCATTGCCCCACTAGACACTATTCATTGTTGTTTATTAACTTAAGGGGATCTTACACGATAAGTAATACTGTCATTACCTGTAATGTAATTACCTTCAAAAGTATTTCATCATTACTCCTTCATTACTTTCCAACCTTACACGATCATTTGGAATGACATTACTTTTCGTCAGTTCGCGTACTTTTTGTGTACGTATGTTGACTGGACTGTTTTTATCAATGAACTGATTAATGATGAAATACTGATGGCGCACCCTACAGAATTATTATTAATGACATTACCCCCGCAACAAGCCAGTAATGACGACTTGAAATCAGAAAATCCGGATTCTCGTCATTGCTAGGCATCATTCCAGTTTTGTCCCCCTTACACGGTCAGTATTAATGTCATTTTGATAAGGTAATGGCAGTATTACTGATGGTGTATGATAACCTTTATATACACTCTATAAACTGTAGGCTATACTAATAAAACAAGACAAACTACACAACCGAAAATAAGAACAAACCTACAACATTTCTGTCAGAAAGTAATTTGATTTTGTATATTTAGAAAATGAATACTGTAATTTATAAAATTGAGCATTTGTAGAAAGAGTAATATTTTTTAATCAAACCCCTGTTAATACTTGTACATTTACCCTTGTTTCTCATTAGGCCTATAGTTTAATAACAAATAAAATTACTTAAAATTATTACTTAAATAGGCCTATTATATAATTATGGAAATTGGAGGTAATTTACACACTTAGTTGAATCTGAGTACAATAATTCTCTTTATTTACTTTTACCTGATGTTTTAACTGGTATGTTAAGTAGTTCGGTTATTACTTTATTTAATGAATCAATATTCAACAATTTAACATCGTAGTAACAATTAAGTATTGTATCGAGACATTAATACACACACAAAATGCAGTTAATCAATAATACAGATACTTAATATTACTTTTAATGGAGAGTGTATGAGATGTGGATCGGCCAAGACACTCCCAAGTCCATACATCAGAAGCTAGACGATCGCTTTATTCGATCTAACAATTAAGTGACTACTCCTCCCACGGAAATGTTGGCAAGAATTCGCGAATGTAGCAAGAACAGAGGCGGGTCTCACCTCTGCTGGACATCTCTCGGGGAGGGGGTGTCCCATGTGTATAAATATACACGTATCAGGGGTCTATTTACATTCCGACTTCAATCTTCAATCAAAAATGGCATTCGTGGTAAGTTGTTCAAAATCACTTTGTTGTTTAAACTTCATTTGAAAGTGCAGTCGAAATGTGTTATATGAAACGTTTTGTAAATGAATTCAAATTCGGAGACTTGTGTTTTAATATGAGCTACAATTTATAAATGAATACATTTTGTACTATTATATTTTTAAGATTGTTTCTTATCTTCTAATTTAAAGCTAAGAGTAAAAACAAGCAAATTCAACTTTAATTGATGTTATTTTATTTAAAAATAACTGAAATGCTAAATTTAAGGGGTTTTCTTAGAGGGTTTAGGGAGTTTTCTTAAATAAAACTGACTTATACAAGTTAAATAACATACGAATGTTTTTCAGTCCTCCTGTAGCTTATGTAATTAGCCTATGAATAAATGCATTATTTTTAAATAAAGACAACGTTTTCACCTAAATACAAAAACAAACCTTAAACACTATTTCACTGACAATAAAAATAGTATCGTTTAACTACATATTCAAATAGGAACGATGCAACGGACCCACAAGCAATAACTTTTGTTCAGTATACTGTAACAGTAAAGTTTAGACCTGTTTCGACTAAGTACTGCAATAAAATTTCAATAAAAACTCAGAAAGGTAAAATCTACATTTGTTTCTTACTTCTTCCATAGTATTGTTATTATGTTGTTTACTAAATAACATTGTTATTTATATTTGTTTCTTCTCTGTTTTAAAATTTCAAATAGTTTAAGTACTGGCAAAATTTTAAGTTTCTTTTATTTGTAGTTTATTTAGTCTTTAGTCGAAACATTACTTTTCTTATAACTTAAAGATGCATAAGTATATGCATATATATATACAAATAATTGAAAGAAAGCAATTCTACTTGGGTAGTAGAATGACACAGTGGTTCAACGCGCTCGTCCCGTTTGCTACAGTTTGAACCTCCAACACAGTTAACTGCCGTTCGATTTATTTGCCTTACACTGCTCTCCCAACTTCATTAGTCTAACTGGAATAATCTATTATTTACGCAAATCTATTTTTATAGAACGCTAAACACTTTTAATATTCTCGCTCACTATTCACTTATCTAGCATCAGCTAAAAAAGTTAAAACAAAGAAAATTTAAAACAATAATAATGATGTCCAAGTATCTCGGGAGGAGAGTATATTGTAAATCTAATATAACAACAAAATCTTTTCCAGGATATTTCTAAACTATTAACTTTGTTTGAATTAGTATCAATAAAAATTACGAAAGATTTAGTTTTAGTTGTGCCTTAACTTTTATTAACAATTTTTTAACTATTTATGTTCTTTCACGCCATTTGCATAGAAACCTCATTTTGTTCAAGAGTAGTTCATGCTTGCAAAAATATAGCGATTGCAAATCAGGTCTATCTTAATAAACATCTTGCATATTTCTTTCTAGTTATTTAAAATAACGACCTAGTTTTATAAGAATATTTTCCCAACAAATTTAAAAACTGAAACTTACATAAGAAATACTGTTGATTAAACATTTCATAAATTATTCCAGTTTGCACTAGTCGCCGCTTGTTTGGCTGTTGCCAACGCCGGAGTTCCATTAGGCTATGCTGCAGCCCCAGTAGCCTACGCCGCAGCTCCAGTAGCTTACGCTTCCAAAGCTGTCGTTGCCGACGAGTACGACCCACATCCTCAATACAGTTACGCCTACGACATCCAAGACGCACTCACCGGGGACTCCAAGAGCCAACACGAGAGCCGTGACGGAGATGTCGTTCAAGGAAGCTACAGCCTTGTAGAACCCGACGGCACCCGTCGTACCGTAGACTACACAGCTGACCCCGTCAACGGATTTAATGCAGTCGTACACAAGGAACCCGCTACCGTCGCTGTTAAAGCTGTAGCTCATGTTGCCGCACCAGTCGCTTACGCCGCTCCAGTAGCTAGGTACGCCTCTCCTCTTGCATACGCCGCTCCTGTCGCTAGAGTAGCTGCTCCTGTTGCTTACGCTCATGCTCCGGTCGCATACACTTCTTATGCATCTCCTGTCGCTAGGTACTCCGCTCCTCTTGGATATGCAGCTCCTGTTGCTAGATACGCTTCACCATACGCTTATGCCGCTCCTGCTTATCATTATTAAGTACACTCTTACTTAAAAGTAAGAAATCTAAATTTGTGCTTCATCTTCACTACATTTTCCACCCCAACTAAATTTTCCCATACCATGCAAGTTTCTATGATTCAAGAATTTTATTACTGTACCCCGAGCTTACTGAGTGCAATAAGAACTTATAGTACTGTATAAATTACTCAAAGTTTCTAATTGTGCATCAAGTCAAATAAACTTGTTATAATTATTGTATATACTGTTTAAATAAATAAAATAAATTACTGTAAATAAAGTTCTTATGAATAAAAACCCTTTCTTTTGCTCTCTTCTATATTATTATTAATAAACTTAAGACTTTATTTTAGCGATTCAATTCAAAAACGACCAACCAATTGAGATTAAACTTTTAGTGAATCTCTATTCATAAATGACCTAAAACTTGAGGCCATATAGTCATGTCTTGGCAGTAGACATTGGAAGACGTTCACGTTTTATCCATTTGATTTGCTTAACTTTACAGAATTTTTAAGTACGGTGGTTTTGGTTTTCTCTCATTTGCCATAATTTGGAAAGCTTTGTTATAATTATTAAGGTTAATCGATTTTGAAAGTGTCTGTTTATTTTAAAATTATTATTTAAGAATTCGATAAGGCATAATGTAAGTTTTATTCGATTTATTTTCTAAATTTATCTGTTAAGACATTTTCAGTGGTTTTAAAAATCCCGTTTACAATTGGCAAGTACAGCTAACCTCATTACAACTTTAGGTACAACTGCAGAGGTACATCTATACTTATAAAAGCCAAATACCATTGACTCATCACAGTTTCTCCAAAACCACGAGGCCTACAAACATGAAATTTGGCACTAATACTCTTTATAGGCTCTAGACGCGTACTCAGAAAGGGTTTCCGAAAATTCGAAATTTTAGGGGGGTTTGGGGGGTCAAAGTTACAAAATCAAGTTTTTTCTAAAACCATTGAACGGTTTAGAATGAAATTTGGTATGTAGCTTACCCTAGGGCCATAGGTGCTCGCTAAGAAAGTTATTCAAAAAATTCGAAATTTTATTGGAGGTTTGGGGGGTCAAAATTACTACAAAAAACCATCGAACGGATTGGAATGAAATTTGGTATGTAGCTTCCTATAGGGCCCTAGGTACTCGCTAAGAAAGGGTTTTTAAAAAATTCGAAATTTTAGGGGAGTTTGGAGTTTTAAAGTTACTAAAAAGAAACACCGAACGGATTGGAATGAAATTTATTATGTAGCTTCCTCTAGGGCCCTAGGTGCTCGCTAAGAAAGAGTTTTAAAAAAAATCTAAATTTTAGGTGAGGTTTGGGGGGGGGGGGGCAAAGTTACTAAAAATCCCCATAAGAAATACATAGTGTAATATATTTATTGATATAGTATATTTTTTGTTAATATACATTTAACTTTGATTTGTCTTTGCAAAGCCTGGTCGGGCCAGCTAATGTATCCATAATGTATACTGCTTTTTAAATTATTTTTTTATTTATTTATAAATACAATTTTCTTTGATTTTTTTGCTGTATAGGCTGTCATACTGTAAATATTCGTCTGCTCATTCATTGTAAGTTATTACAGTTTTGTTTGAATAATTTCATATATTTCCCAAAAAAGGCTGGAGGTAGAGCAATATTTCACATCATACGGCATTAAACACTAACTTGCTTGCATATTATTACGCTATAATATAACTCTAGTCCTTACCATACAGAGCGCGAGTAAATAGGCAAAACATAGACATTTACTTTTAAGCATAAATCAAGTTGTTTTGTCATTACGTATTAAAAATGAGTCGTATTATATATGGAAACATTATCGTCTCTCGAAACCTGACGCCAATCGCATGAGTTATCGAATCATGTCACACAGATTTAGCACTTTTATATTAACGTTGCGAAACATTTGATCCTCGCCTCTGTAACAATAAATCAGATATGGACAACTGGTTTAAACCCAACTGTGTTTCTAGGCCGCTTGCGAGATGGATGTCTGCCCAGAACAGCTTTTTACAATTAATCGTCGCTACTATTAATTATTTAATTGATTACAAACATCACACTAATGCAGACTGATCGTGTAGATTTTCCAAGTAATATATGGAATTACGCAACTTTAATTATACTGTAATAATGACCAAGAATTAAACTTAGTACCTGTTGAGATAGGCTAATAACAAACCGCTGCTAATATTTTAAACGGGATAGGTGTATAGTTCTTGCGAAAATATTTGTACGGCGAATCTTTCACTGAAATACTCGAAATAACCCCTTCATTCATTGTGTATTTACAAAAATGTAAAGCATCGTCTCTAAGGAAAGTCTGTAAAAATTATATCTGGACCAAACATTAAATACGCACGGTATCTCATTTTTAACAGAAATTAAAACATCTAGGAAACTGGTTTGGTTTTTTTACATTATTGTATGAATGATCATGCATTATGAGTTTGTTACGTTGTGTCAGAAATTTACAAGGTCAGTGCGAATTTCATTTATAAATGGAATGGAAAAGTTTACACCAAAATTGCATGGAGTTGCTCTTATATTTGATAGCTCTTTGTTTTTAAGTGCGAATTAATTTTTATATTTCCAATGAGTGTGAATCTTTTCTAAAATTTAGTTTTATCAGTTATATTGTTTATAATTATATAAATTTAATGGTTCAATTATTGATATTATTATTATTATTAATGGTTTAATTATTGATAACTTTATTATTGATGAACTCTCGACGTAAGCACCTAATTAGGGACACGATCGTTTTAATTTTAATTTAATGTTTCCGTATTATGTGCAAGTGTATTTATTTTAATGGTCGACAATCTATTCGTAGTGGTAATTAATTAATGACGGATTTACGGCTTCGAATCTTATAATTTTAATAACTACGACTAAAAGTCACCAGACTGACCAAACAAAGATAAATTGTAATTAGTAGATCTATGTACCAATAAATATAAATTCAGGGTTTCGTGCGACCACCGTCCCGAAAGTTTGAAGCAAACGGTATTGAGAAAAAAAAGCTATAACACGTCATATACTTTAAACCAATAGCAATAAAACAGATGTAAATAAATGACACATTGGCGATGGAAACTTGTGACAGATGATGACTGCTCCCAAACATAATATTACCTAACAGCACTAGCTAGCATTAAAAAAAGACTAAACACATTTTGAGTAACGTTTCCCAAACATTTTTGATTTACTGTAGGTTTTCTGTAAAGTATAATCTTACCTCTAAAACTTCAGTTTTTCTAGGTTTACCTATTGTACTATCGGTCTGATATAGGTGGAAGTGGGGGATGTTTTGAGCCAAATTTTCGGGAATATATTGAGAACTATATACTACAAAATTCCTAAAAAAGATAGCACTGATAATATTAAATAAAGCTTTTAAACGACACCCTTGACAGTAACATATAATTTTTAATACTATTATAATCTTTGACCTCCCTCAAGGCGCTTAGTAAAACGTTTTTGAGTTTGATATTTAAATATGTACAGAGTGGTGTGCTTTATAATTACGGCGCATTTAATTGTGTTACTTTTATCCGTTCAGGTGAAAATAAATCATGAAAAGACAAATGATTCTAAGAGGATTCAATTTTGTTTTTTTAGGGGTACAACCCTACACACAATTTATCTATATCTATACTAATATTATAAAGAGGTAAAGTTTGTTTTTTGTTTGTTTGTTTGTAGGGGGTAATCTCTGGCACTACTGAACCGATTTAAAAAATAAATTTACTAATAAAAAGCTACACTATCCCTGAGTAACATAGGCTATAATTCATTTCGATAAAAACCTTTTTTTATTTCAATATTTGTAAATTTAGTCGGAAAAAATCATTTTAGGTTAGGCCAAGAATGATAAACCAACACATGTATTTACATTTATTACCATAGCAACCAATTGAATAAAATAACAGATAATATAGCTGTTTGCTCCAATATTTCCATTAACAGCTGCTTTCAAAATTTGAAGCAATTATTTTTGTATTTCTAGCTTTTAGGTTAGGGTTTTAAAGTGTAGACCTGAGAGTTGCTGGTCCTTTTAGCCATTATTATAACTGCTATTTTCAAATATAAGAAATAATTTGGTTTGAACATTTATCATTATTTACCATCTTAGTTTTGAGGTTATTATTAATCCTATACCTTTATTATAAATAAAACATAACATATTTTTTTAGAAGGTTCCAAATGGGGGCTGGCGTGCGGAGCACGCAGGGGTCTCCAATAGTATTCATATAAAATATTAAGTTAATATTTTGTTGCCTTGAGAAATTACAGGCCAGTAATATAAATGTCAACATCGATGATATATTTTGTATTTTTAATAGGCTAATATTTACATTGGAATTGTAGCTTGTCAGTTAGGAGTATGGTGACCTCTCATACAGAAGTAGTAACGGGGCCAGAAGCGTGCTTCACACTTCACCGATATAACTCTAGGGTTACCAACAATCGTGCTGTAATATAGTCTGTGCAAAGGTTATCGCGTAGTTCTCATGTGGAATTACAACCACTTACTTAAGTGATGAAATAAATATTATTCTACGGTTCTTGGTATTGTATATTCTACCATTATATTTCACTCGTGAGGTAAAAGGTACTCGTACACTGGTTTTCAGTAAATGTGTTATATGAGTGTTGTACACAAATTAGTAAAAGTAACAGCTGATTTGAGAATATATAATACTAGCTGTCCGATCCGGCTTTGCACGGATAGACAAATCAAAGTTAATTGTATATAAGCTACCTACCAAATTTCATTAAAATCCGTTCAATGGTTTTTTTTAACTTTGACCCCCACCCCAAACCAACCTAAAATTTCGATTTTTTTTTAAACCTATCTTAGCGAGCACTTAGGGCCCTAGTGGAAGCTACATGCCAAATTTCATTCCAATCCGTTTGGTGGTTTTTGAGATTTCGTGATGAGTGAGTCAGTGAGTGGTATTTGGATTATATACATAGACTAGCTGTCACGTACGGCGTTTCCCGTGGTGGTTGGTATTTTCAGTCTTTTTAACATAATTGTATTCTTTTTAAGTGTTCAGTCAGTGAGTGGTATTTGGCTTTTATATATATAGATCTTAAATAATAAAAGAACTATTGTCATAATAATAAAAGATCTGAAATTATGATTTTAGTAACTTTGATCCCCCAAAACCCCTCATGAAATTTCGAAATTTTTCATACCCTTTCTTAGTGAGCACCTATGGCCCTAGAGGAAGCTACATACCTAATTTCATTCCAATCCGTTCGGTAGTTTTAAAGAAATCGTGATTTAATAACTTTGATCATCAAACCCCCCCTAAAATTTCGAATTTTTTGAAACCCTTTGTTAGCGAGCGCCTATGGCCCTAGAGGAAGCTACATACCAAATTTCATTCCAATCTGTTCGGTAATTTTGTAGAAATCGTGATTTAGTAATTTTAACCAACCAAACCCCCCTAAAATTTTCAATTTTTTAAAAACCCTTTTTTAGTGAACACTTATGACCCTAGAGGAAGCTACATACCAAATTTCATTCCAATCTGTTCGGTAGTTTTGAAGAAATCGTGATTTAATAACTTTGATCCCCAAACCCCCCTAAAATTTCGAATTTTTTAAAAACCTTTCTTAGCGAGCGCATATGGCCCTAGAGGAAGCTACATACCAAATTTCATTCCAATCTGTTCGGTAATTTGGTAGAAATCGTGATTTAGTAATTTTGACCAATTAAACCCACCCAAAATTTTCAATTTTTTAAAACCCTTTTTTAGTGAACACTTATGGCCCTAGAGGAAGCTACATACCAAATTTCATTCCAATCTGTTCGGTAGTTTTTGAGAAATCGTGATGAGTGAGTCAGTGAGTGAGTGAGTGGTATTTCGCTTTTATATATATAGATTAAGTGTTCTGATATCATAAAATATGTGAAAGACTTACAAAGTTTATAAACAACAAAGAATTTGAGTCAGATATTTTATTTCTATTATTCATACTTTGCTATTAACAATATGTTATACACAAAAGTTTGTGTGCTTGTTTGATTATTACGACTTAACTCAAAAACCGACTATATGATTTTATTGAAACTTTACTGATGTATTTTAAGGCGAAATGTAAAAATCTATATTTGTTAGGAAAGTTATGATTTGTTCATGTCGTACTAAACATTACGCATTATAAGTTACCCCTCAGAGGAGTGAAAGTTTTGAACTTTTTTGTTTACAGCATAGTTTTGAACTATTACAGTTTTTCAGCTATTTTAATTTTTGTTTTATTGAGGTTATACAGAGGTTTACAAAGTGGAGCATTTATTTTATTCTAACTTTAGTATAAGTACTTTAAAAAAAATTGAATAACATTTTTTAGGATTTTGTTTATACTTTGGAGATTTTTAATTGCCATGCTTCACTTTGTAAAACCCGCCTATGTGAGCATACATACAACATTTCAATTTGATACCTCAACAAATAAAAAAAGTTAGACTGTAAACTGCGACAAAAAATACGCATTTTCTTTCGAGTGTTATATAGGCTATGTTTCATAATGGTTTTTCTCTTCAAAATGGGGATGAGGAGAAAAAGCCCGCTATTATATAGTTGCCTAATGTGTATTCCAAGGAATAAACCGTTAAAGATACATCATAAGAGCAAGCGGAAGAAATTGTTGCAATGAAAAGATCAGTTATAAAACAGTCAGCAAGGACATAAAATTATGTTTCATTCAGTAAACTGTTTTCATCGACTAGGGCAATATAAGTGTGCTAGTGATATGTGATGATGTGACATTCTATGATTGTACTTAACGCTGCAAATTATTAGTCAGAGGAGAGTTGATTTAAATTGTATTTGTTTATATTAGGAAATGTATGCATTATGTAGTTGCACTTTGATAACTGTGTAGCATTAATTGTTTGTTAACCTCAAAACACGTCTGGTTCAGATGAAACTTTTAATAATGTAAAATGCATTCGTTTATAAGTAGCCTGGTCGGTTGGTTATGATATCAGACTTGATAAGTATATAATAAATGTTAACTATGAACTATAGAAAATATTAAAAAATATTGAAACTTAACTTATAAATAAACTGCTTAGTTACCTCCAAATAGTAGACGTAAGCCAGAATGTAAATTTTGGTTTAATATTAAAACGAATATTTAGAAAATTTTTTAAATGATTTTTTGGAATAATGTTGAACGGGTTTCTCATTTTTAATTCGGTCGAAGTTGAGAATGTTCAAATTGTGAAGTATTTTTTGAACTCGTTCGAGTTCTTTTTTCCTTTTTATTTAATTTAAATTATGCTAAAATGCCAGACTGTCTATATTTGGAAGTATATAAAATAATTATAGTACAATATAGTGCACATGTATGTAATTATAAGTATACTAGTTGAATCCTTCGCATTCAAATCATAAACAGTGTTAAAAGTATTTTATTGCGCAAATTAGTTAACCTTAACTAAAAGTTTAAAATCTGCACTGTATAATATTTGAAATTATTACCTCCATCTGTTTGAAAATTATTTGAAGAAAAGTAACAAGAGACATACAAAAATAACATCCAGATAAAAATGATTAAATACAAAGCCTTCATACAAAAACGGATTTTGAAGTTTAAAGATCTTACGACAATTTACTTAGGTCTAGTTACTTGCACCAGTTACTAGCCGTGCAAGTAGTGTGTATTATGGGATGCTAGCCACTCTCCTGCTCTCACTCCTGGTATTAGTCCTACATGTAGAACAAGTCACTAGCCTAACTACTCTATACGAATGTAAACCTGGCTTAAAGTTACAGTGTTCGCATTGTTCTGTATTTTAGTCACACATTTAAAGCCCTAAGACC
>JAGFPH010001033.1:80587-95602 GCA_018207615.1 Philaenus spumarius | reverse complement strand
GTTCGCATTGTTCTGTATTTTAGTCACACATTTAAAGCCCTAAGACCAGAGTCCTACACGACGGTAAAAATATCTTAGTTGGTTATAACAGTTTGACACGTTATTACATGACACTCCAAGATTGCCTAACAAATACGTAGCATCTGGTCTGACAGTTTCCACTCCGCCCTAATAAGTTATTACTTTCTACCTAATTAAGAAAACGAGATCAGTACAATTTCATTCGATCAATTAATTCTTTTAAGTAAAACCGTTGTCTTTATGCACGATCAAGATCTTCGATAAGTTAATAATTAATTACTTTTAACAATAAACACACGCCCAGTTAACAAACATTTATTATTATAGAAAATAGAAAATTACATTTGATTAACGTATATATTAAATGTTTTTATTGGTATATTAAACTAAGATAATCTTAGTAACAATATGGATCCATAGTTTGTTCTTTAGGAGCCATCAGAAACATAGATAAACTACTAATTGAATAACAGTAATAAAGGCAATCATTTGTAATTACTAAAAGGATACATGATAAAAGTATATTAAACGCATTATTATTATGAACATTTTAAATACTAGAGGAAATCTTGTGTGATTCGAACGCCATCCCACATGCTATCCTAGCCACAGTAACAATTAATTTTTAAGTATAGTATTGCCTATAGTTTTTATAGAATGTTTTGTTTATGGAATATTTACTATTACTGCAAATTATTTAGTTTAGTAATTGTGAAGGCTCTTTTGAGCGATGAGAGTTTGGTAAAAACAAAAAATGACGATGTTTTCAAGTTTTTGATCTGCGATTGGTTTGATTTTTGGTAATTTCTAAACTAATTCCTTTGTTAACTTTGTAATAATTACAGTTTTAAGTTAATCCAAAATTATCTTAACATCTTCCTAACAAACATAAAGGGTGGGTGAAAACTGATTAGTATTTCAAAAATCTGAAAAGTAATGCACATGGTGTACCTTCTCCGTTACAAATTTCATGTTTTGACGAGTTTGAATACTTGGTACGTATAGCTTTATATTTTTTAAATAGAAAGACGGTCATACAGTACCTAATTTCAATATGAAACACCGAAGCAAAATCAATGGTGTAAACTTCAAGTTATTGAACGTTATTGAAGTTGAACGTTTTGAAGTTATTTGCATTTATTTACATTTAAACATCTCATCGAATATTATGTTTTATGAAACTTCATCATTTATTATATTTATTGCAACATTGTTAACATTGACTTAATTACATTGAAAAATTTACTTTGTCACGCAAATCACAGTTGAAGAAAGTTATTATAACTTTTTCTTAGAATCTTTTTATGCTCTGAGACCAAAATATCTAAAGAATGCTTGTTATTCCTTAGAATATTATTACAAAATACATTATTTTTGTATGGAATTGATTTATAAATATTCGCTGAGAATTATTTTCAAATTTAAATAGACTGAAGTTCGTGCAGATTTATATTGCATGCATGACATGTTCTTCTGCGTATTACTATTGCTCTCTTAAGTTTGAATAGTGGATATATTATGCATATATTGCCAGAGTACACACCCGAGATTAAATACTAACAATTTAAATAAGTTTTAATACAATTGAATATCAAAAGGACAGAAAGAGGTAAAGTAAATTTTAGAGATTATTATATATCTTGAAAGTTTCAATTTGGTCGTGGCATACAAGTGTAATACAAGCCTCAATTGGTCCACAACCCTAAAATAATTAGAAATTCTACTCGTTAATAAGTCTTTACTGTCTTGCACTTAAATAAAGGTTAGGTTAAATTATTTAGATCACAATTTTGTAATCAACGGGAGAACATGGGTAGAAGAGCATGCGTTATGGCATGGGTCTGCCATAATAATATTTAATATAGCGCTGGATCAGTGGCTGATTTTTTTTAAACTTTTTACTTTATGTCAGTTAGACTAACTGCATAGCGCAGTTAAATTGACAGCCAAGTGCCAGGTTTGAACCTACGAGTTTTCAATTGTTAAACATTGGGTTCATGTCTTTAGCCTCACAGCTTCCCCTGAGATAGTTATGTAGCCTACTTTTCGTTTATGCTAGATTCATTTAAATACACTTAAAACGTAAATAGCACCTAAAAAATATCAACCCATTCTTGTATCAGCCATAAATATGATCGAATATTTAATAAACCCAACAGTTGGTCAAATTCGGCCAAACCAATTACTATTCAAATTAAGGATGATTTAGAAAGAAATTAATAATAATTCCATAATTGTTGTAGATGAGAAATGTCTAAATACTATTACAAACTACTAGCTGACCAATGCGAATATTTCGCAAGTTAGGAATAGGCCTAAACTTGTTTGATTTAAAGGTTGATTTAGTTACAAACTATATGCGTACTAATCATTTAAAAGGAATTATTTTATTCAAGACCAGTTTTTAGTGAGTTAAATAAATCCATACATATAAATAAAATTGAAGCGTCTGTCTTTGTTTAAAAAATATAAGCTTTTTCCTAAGCTCATATGGTTATCTACACATAACCAAAACCTAAACAAACATTTATACATTTTTTGTCTGTTTGTTTGGCCGGTCTAATCTCCGGAATGACTCAACCGATTTTGACGAACCTTACATTAACATGTAGAGGACTTTTCAAAGAATATTTAGGCTAATTTTTATTCAGAAAGTATTTAAAATTCCTGTAAAAAATTGAAATTTTTTAAAAAAAATTCACAAAATTAGGGATTTTGTAGATATTGCGTGTATATTTCGGGATTTTGGTGATATTGCGTGTAT
Source organism: Philaenus spumarius (assembly GCA_018207615.1). Lineage (NCBI taxonomy): Eukaryota > Metazoa > Arthropoda > Insecta > Hemiptera > Aphrophoridae > Philaenus > Philaenus spumarius. The sequence goes on along the minus strand of JAGFPH010001033.1, from coordinate 92,817 downwards.
ATTTCGATATATTACGTCTTACATTTTGTATAGTTCACAAAATTACCCCCACCATCCAACATACAATTGTTTCTGTCCTAATCAATTATAATTTCCGTAAAATTAACACAATATACAGTAATATATTTCTTAATATACAATCTTATCTTATTAAACGAGCAATTCTTGTATATAAATTTATTTCGGGGATCTTGCTAACGGTTCTAACGAGTTGGATGAAAATTTGCATATAGGGGTTTTTTGACGTCAGAAATCGAATGCGCTAGGTCTTATGTCTGCAAAGAATGTTTTTTTTTTTAATTTAAATAAACAGTTCGTATGTACGTAAGATCGAAAAATATTCATATTTAGTCAGTATTTACATAAATTTACCTAAAAAAAGTTACAAAAAAAAAAAAAAATACTGAGCGATACTCGGTTGCCCAGGTACTAATATACAATATATAATATGGGTACAGTATACAATACTATATTATGCATTGGCATCACCATAATATTTCACCGCAGGGGTTGGCAAGCAGGGTCAGAGCCCCTAGTCATAAAGATAAAATATTCTACTTTTAGTTGATTTAATTACTTTGTAAATTAATAATAACAAGTAAAACTAATTTCATATGACTAAAGACAGAATAAAATGAAAAATTCCAATAAAGTTCTGTTGTTTCCAATTGTTTTAAATATTTTTCATGTGCCTTTCACAGATCTACAAATTCTGGGTTTATAATAATTAAAAAAATCCTATAGTACCTGATGAGAAGCCTCGATGTCAGTAGCACTTTTAAAATTAGTATTTATCATACTTTACAAGAATTAATAGTAGTATACCGAAAAAAAAACAGGGCATGTTTACATAGCCAAGTGCTATTGTATTGTATTTTGCACAAAATAGGAAATCAGAACCAAGGAATAGTTAAACAACTTTATAATATGTCATAATTTTTTTCCAAAAGGTTTTAATCAATTAATGTTAAATGAAAAAGTTATTTTTTCGGATCCAATGTCTTGTCTTTGATTTTAGATTCCGAACACAAATGAAGATGTACGTGTATATATATTTTTAAGCACAAAATTCAAAAACAATTTTATTGTAACTTAAAGGATCAAAGTTGTTTACCCAAAAATATAAAATTGGATTAAACTGTGTTTTGTTTGAAAGGGCTTATTATTTAAGGATATCAAAACTTGTTTTAAGAATGTAGTGTGATTGGTAGTTTTTAAGAAATTTCTAAAATGGAGCTAAAAAGTAAACTCCTTCTATTTCTCAAAAAGTACTGCAACACAAATTTTTAAAAACAGATGTTTTATACATTTTACACAAACACCAAAGAGAATTAAACACAAAGATGAAAAATATGTTTTCAATTTAGGCAGTATGCGATATTACTACACTTGGATGCCATAATTTATTTCACTGACCCACACCAATACTGTATAATTTATTCAAGTAATGGTTATTGTTAATGGTTGTTTTGTTGTTACAATTATCTAGAGATTCCAGAGATTAGTTCCAGAGATTATCAAAAAGCAAGTGTTGTTTCAAAAAGTAGTCTAGGAAGCTATATTTTTTCAAACGAAAGTGCAACATACACATTATTTATAAAAGCATTTCTTGGTTTTTTTCTGGGTAGGGGTGGAATAAACAATGCCTTTTAATATTTGGAATATCGAATTCCTTTTATAAATTAGTACGGCTTATATATTGAAGTATACACTAGAAATATTTGTAGATATTATACTGCGAGAGCGGCAGTTCTTGTGTTCTTTTTTCTGTTCCAGTTTACTCTAAAATTACACTGAAGACGATTGTTTATATTGTAAGTGTTTGGCTCAACATATTTTAATTTTTGAGAAAAGGATTCAATTTTTAAAGCTACATCAACAAAGTTACAACTATGTAAAACGTTTGCAAATAGTCAAATGATTAAACATTTCACATTGTAAAACACACACGGAGAAACAAACAAATTATGAGTTTTGGTAAAGTGAAGGACATGCACTTTTAAATATACAGGAAACAATATAAATATAATACACCACACTGGATAATTTTATGAAGTGTATTTAAAACGTACACATTAATAAATTAACACAAATTATGACTGTACAGAAATTGAATGATAATGACCTAAATGTTTGAATAAAGATAAATTTGTCGAAAATGAAGACTTAACCATGATAACCGTAAGGAGCATAGGGAGCGGCGACCTTAGCAACTACGGGAGCAGCGGCGTAAGCCTTAACAGCAACAGCAACGGGTTCCTTATGGACAACAGCGTTGAATCCGTTGACGGGGTCAGCAGTGTAGTCTACGGTACGACGGGTGCCGTCGGGTTCGACAAGGCTGTAAGATCCTTGGACGACATCTCCGGATCGGCTTTCGTGTTGGCTCTTGGAGTCTCCGGTAAGAGCGTCTTGGATGTCGTAGGCGTAGCTGTATTGTGGGTTGGGGTCGTATTCGTCAGCCTTGGCAGCATAAGCTACTGGGGCAGCAGCATAGGCAGGTGCTGCGTAGGCGGGTGCAGCATAAGCTGGGGCGGCGTAGGCAGCTCTGAGAGGTGCTCCAGGTGCGTATACTGAAGGGGCGCCGAGGTATCCAGCGTGAGCAGCAGCCACGAAGGCAGCGAGAAGGATGAACTATTTAAGTTAATACAAAATATTAAACATAATGAATAAAGAGTTATCACAAGATAACCCAATTAGTTGATTAAGTAATAATTTATTCTATTTCTTTTTAAGAACAAATCTGGATGCCAACACAATTAATTCCCTACGTTTTTAAAAATGTTTCGACATTATGTATTTACGATGAGATAATTTTAATACAAATTTATAGTTTTACATATAACTTAAAATAACTCTAAATGTACTTAAAACTACAAAATTAGGTGAAGTTAAGAATTATAACGGAAGAAATATTTAAACTATATTTTTTTTCTAGAAATAATTGAACTTTTACCCTAAGCGGTTTACGTGTTTATTAAAACATTTTTCAGATATTGAGCAAATACAGGTTGTTTCAGAAGGATCTGCCTTACTTTATAGGCGTGTTCCTTTCATTCAAATAATGAAAAAAGTTAATGCCTCCTGGAATTTCTGATCCAAAGGATGAATTCAGCGCTACTAATATTACTTGGTGTAACATTAATGATCAAATTAAGTAGTGTATATGGATTTTATCCTACAAACTAAATAAAACTGGTACTAGAACTGTATCTCCTTTAGTTAACGGGAAACTGAAAATTAAACTTTTTTACGTTTGGACTACAATCACTTCGTTAAATAGTCAGCAGACAATGACAATTTAGCTAAACAACTTGTAGAAAATTTAATGCTTAGAAAATCTATGTAAATAAAGTAAATCAAAACTTAACATAATATTTTCCAAATAAAATCATTATGAATGTTGTTAGTATGACAAATATTTTTCGAATGTTTTTAAAGAATTATAAATGCTAAACAACTTATTTGATAGGTTTTAACAGGTGAATTAAATTATTGATGCACAAAACCTACCTTGTATGCCATTCTGTATGAAATAGATGACCAGGAGTAATACGGTGTAGTAAATTTACAAATCTAACCCTTTTTATAGGAAAATACGGAATCCCCACCACTCAAGGCAAAATACGTAAAATTGGTGCGGGCGGTGGGGCGTCGACCCATTTTTTGCACCGTCTGATACAATACGCAACTAAGATAAAATGTTGCACGATGCAAAGAAATAGGTTAAGAGACCCACCCAATGCCGGCCACCTGGTATTCGCACCTCATTGGTTCTCAACAATAGTTTGACCCTCGATGTTGTGAGATGTGGTAGTGTTTTCCAGATGTGGCGGCCACTTGTTCCCAGAAATCATCATCGGCAAGTCCTTTATACCAATATTTTATTTGCATGCTTTGTTTAAAAACGACGATCATTCTAAGGTTTTAAAAAAATTGCTTACCTATAAAAAACTTGTATTTTTTTTACAAGGTAAAGAAAAAACACGAAATCAACTGCCTTTGTAGCAAGTAATTTCTACTGATAATTTATTAATCATCAAAAAATTACCGAGGCACTGAACAAAAAAATTAACGACACTAAGGGGCAATTGAGGATTTAAAAAAGGAAACGGATTCAAAACAATAATTTTAATATAAAACTAAATACTTATATTAAACAAAACGTATGAAATAAATAAAAATTAAATTTTATCCTTAAACATTTTTGTAATAAATCATGTACTTGGTGATATATATAATATTGAGCTTAAATATAATTATAAGGACAATATTTGTGTCCTATTTAAAGCAAGTTTAGAAGAATCATAATTTGTTTTATGTAAAATTAAACACGTAGTTTTTATGTATTTAACATTATGGTTTAATATTTTGATCAAATCACTTAAACCTATCTATTCAAACTAAATAATTTGTAAGTTCAAGCTAACTTATTCAAAACAAAGGTCATAAGGTAGTATTAATCCATAAAGTGAAAAGCTTTTGAGTTATTTTGATGTTTGGTATTGAAGTTAGAAAGGTATACGCAATAGAAAGTTTTAATGTTTCTATTAACCTACTTTATTAAAATAGTTTTCATTCAATTTTATTTAAATTCAACTTATTTCTTAGAAATCAACTGGTATGGATAATAATTGATTTAAAAAATTAAATCACTCATAAAAATTTTGATTTCAATGCAATAATTAATTTAATTAATGCCTTTTTCAATGATAATCTAAATAAAACAGGAAAAGCCTAACAGTTTCGATCAATCAAATTTAATTTCCGAAATTATGTACCGATACTTATGTTTAAACGTTCATCTTTAATCAACAAATATAAATACAACTTAACATTTAATTTTACTAAATTGTTTGAACCTGATGCAAAAGCAGTCAGCTTGCCGTCAGAATCAGCCAACAATTACTAGACTAGTATTTTATGGAAATGTGAATATAGTTCAGACTTTTATCTCCCTGCATTTGCAACACAAATTATATAACTTACAAGCACTATGCAGATTAAAGAAAATTATGAAATTACTTTGAATTTCATGATAAATTGTTTTGTGTAATCACGAAAACCGTTAGTGATATTTTATTGGAGATATAATTTTTTTTTAGTTTTGAATTTCATTTTTAAATTTATTTAGTAAATTATAAATTACAAATGTGTTATATTTTTTAATTAAATTGAATTTTGTTTAACGACAACATTTTATAAAGGTTAGTGTCTAAACAAGGTCTAATCTGCTCGTGCGATAATTATTGGCCGAGGTTGGAAACCTGTTCTTGGTCGTTGACTTTTAGTTCCAGTTAATGATACAATAACTAATGTCAGGCGTTTGTATACATACATTAATAGCTTTTATAACGACCAACTGCCCTTGGATTTAGCCTCCCTCCTCGACGGATCCAGGTTAGCCGGCAGAATGTTGATTTGACTTGTTTCTAACTGGAAGCGATCATGTGTTGTGACAGGAAAAAGTGCCTATTAGGTTCACCAATTTTGAGGATTTCCTTATTTCATTTGATAAAAACAGTAAATAATATGAAGTTTTATAAAGGGTTTTTAGATTTACAAAAAAAAGTATTATAAAAACATACTTCTTTAATTTAAATTTGAAAATATAACGCTTACAGAAATATAAACTGTTTAACATTCTACCATGATGAGAAGATATGATTACAATAAGGTCTGCAGCAAATTAAGATAAATACGTACGATACTAATGTCATGGAATTTGTTGTATCATGTAATATAAACAATTAAGAGATTTTATTTCGCTATAGGAAAAACATTATTGTTTTATGTATATATTACAAAATATCTGTTTATCTAATCATGACTACTAAAACATGTTTAGTAAATGTTATCTATTTAACAGTTAATACAGTGAAGAAGATTTGGATAGTTAAAAATAAATCAGTGTTCTCAGCGACTGAATAGTGGTGAATCTGGTTGTGAAAATGCTATTTAAACACAAAAGGCTATTCAATCATTATTTATTCACAAAAGGTACAGTTTTGAAGTAATTATTTTCCGATATAATTTTAAGTGATTCTTATATACTAAAGGTTACAACTATAAACCTAGACTCATAAGCAGCCATAAAGTTTGAGCAATGTTAATTATTATTATATTTGTAAAATTTGAATTATGTATTTACAGTTAATTTTACAATATACATTTTTTTTGCTTAAGAGAAATACATAAAATGTAGAGTTTAGTATCTGATTTAGTCGTGGATGATAATTAATAATTAATTAATGTACCAATAATTAATTAAGTACAGCAATCTCTACAATAACATTTTATAATTTCTTTTCGATTACTAATCATAACCTGGAAGCTAAAATATTTAAATACTAGGGGAAACCCCTGAGTGCTTCGCACGCCAACTCCGTTGGAATCTTTTATACAAATAATCATGTTATGTTTTCTTTATAATAAAGGTTTAGGATTAATAATAACCCCAAAGCTAAAATTTCAAATAATTTTTAATGTTCAAATCAAATTATTTCCTATATTTTATAAGAACAGTTTTAATAAAGGTTAGAAGAACCAGCAAGGCACCACAGGACTAAACTTTAATAAAACCTAACCTAAAAGTTAGAAATACAAATAATTCCTTCAAAGTTTGAAATCACCAGTTAATGAAAATATTAGAGCAAACAGCTGTTTTATCTGTTATTTTATTCATTTGGTTGCTATGGTAATAAATGTAAATACATGTGTTGGTTTATCAGTCTAGGCCTACCTAAGAATTTTTTCCGACTAAATTTACAAATATTGAAATTTAAAATGTACAGATCGAGCACTGATTTTTAAATTGCACGGTCGTCCGCGAGTTATGAGTACCAAACTGGCTGAACACATGATTTAAATAACCTTACCGACGCACAGTTGATCATTTATATAGGACTAAATGGGAAATCATTTATTGATTTGCGGAAATTGTTTATTCAACGGAGCTGATGATCTTTTAACAACTGAACAGATTTTCTTGAATGGTAGCTAAGAACACTCTCGATTAAATCACCTTAAAAAAAATAAAAAAATAAGTTCATCCGTTTGTGAGCTATAATGCTACAGACAGTTACACACTTTATACTTATAACACCCCTCTTTTTGTCTGGGGCAAACAATAAAGAAATATTTAAAATGGACAAATATTTAAAATTGACAAATAATTTTAAAACTATTTATAGACTTAAAATGTTTAACTAATTGTGGTATGTTTTTCACCCTCGACTCGAGGCCCACCCCTTTAGATTGATATATAATACGTTACAGTTATGCCATATATAATATGTATGTGTAGGCAGTAAGTGCGCTAAGTTATTTTGCTAACCAGATCAAGTTATGATAAATTATTGATTAGTTAAAAATTTAAGGTGCATAAATACTAAAAATAAACATTGTCTGTACATAGTGAAAAAGAAAACTTATAAATAAATAACAATAATATTGGTTTAAAATTTACATTATATATACAAAAAGATGATTTAGATAATATAATGGCACGACAGTTTGAATTGGAGGGGAAAACGTATGTAACTATTTTAATGGACATTTAATTAAATTTGGTGTTTTCGCCTTACTACTAGATTCACGGAATGTTGCACTGGATATGTTTAGGTTTCTCAGCTGGGTATTTATCTTTTAAATTAATTCGGCTCCAAACAGATACAATGTATATTGTCGGATATTTATGTTAACGATTTTTTTTTTTTAGTGCATTGCTGTTTACACAAAACTAATACGTTATATATTAAAAGGTAAAATCAGTTAAAACTAAACAAGTTTTTCCGTTGTAGCATTTAACACAAAATCAACACACGTTTTTAATAAGGAAGGAATTTAATAAATATTTTAGCACATTAAGAAAAAGACACTTCTTGCTCGAAAATATGTGACTTCAAATAACTATTATAAGAACGCCCTGCTTATTTTTTCAAAATAAACAGCAATTAAATAAAAATTTTCAATAACTGTTTATTTATTTTTCTGCCTTTATGGTAAATGTATACTTTCAGTTTTTCGTTTAGTACTTTGAAATTTTACAATCAGACTTTAAATGTATATTAAAACAAATTTAACAGCAGTGCTCTAACCTGCCTTCATCAAGCAAAGAGAACAGATTCTAACCGCACGTAGACAGATTATTTTCAGGCAGTGATGTCGGAAAATTGATTGTTTTTTTCTGTCCTTCTTTAAAGTTACTAACAACTAAAAACTAATAACTGTTAAAATAGAATTAGTCTGTCAAAGGTTTTACCAAAGAAGTTAAAAGAAAATCTGCATGGGACCTATATGATTTTGAGATAAGCAATGTTTAACTACTTGAGCGACTTTCTAAGTATAAATGATGAAAATATAGTTTAGTATTTAAATCATAGTCATGTAAATATTTGCATATCTATGTAACCACAAGTTATTATTTATATTAACGCCACATCAACCAGCTACTCTGTCAACAACATGTTAGTATATATTAAGAAAGTGTTGTGTAAGAAACATCAGGACTGGTTTCGATGAATTTGTAATTTCAAATATGTTGTTTTTGAGTGTTGCTGGTTTTTATTTAGAGACTGATCAATATTTATTTGTAATGCTTTGTATTTATGTTGGTTCATTATGTTTTATTTTTTATACATTTAGATAAATTATTAGAATATAATTTTTAACTGGAAATGTAATTAAAGCCATAAATTACGTCCTTAAATTCAAAACGGCAAAGTTGGCAACCAATTTCAATGATAAAATAACCTAACCATACCTTCACTTTAATCATATTTGAGTGTTATTTTCGTCAAAAAACGAAAGCTGTATTTTTTGCTCAAAGTAAAATAGATTGTGAGTGTTGATTGCTAAGGTTTTTGAAATATCTCTTTAATTAATAAAGTTTACTATTTATATCATAAGTTATGAAAACAATAAAACTGTATTTGAAAATGTATTCAACAATCAACATCCCGCATATGACAGTACTTCAAAATGAAACCAAATTTTTAAATTTAGTCCACGAATTAACGAAAAAAATACTTATTCTGTAGCATTGCTCTTATGGGAATCAGATTCAATATGGCGGACAGAGTATCCTCTCCTTAAGAAAGAACGACGCATTAAAATAAAAGATAATTATTAGAAGATGTGGATTAACTTCTAGGTTTGTGACTGACTTAATACCTAAACGGTTTAAAACACTAATAACACCTATAAACAATTAGCTTAAAGGATGATCAAAGTATATATTAAATGTTAAACGGAAATTGCATAAAACACTTTAACAACGAAGTACTCATGAAACTGAAATAAAACCTGACGCAGTATATTATTATTTACAAATACAATTAAATTTGTTTATAGAATTTTTATTCTGAAAATCGAAAAATGGAAAAATGCATTGAACTTATTTTCGTTTAAGGAGCTGTAACAATAATCTTAAAATAATAGAACAACAATAAACGGAGTTATGGTTTGGATCCAATTCAAATATGCTCGAAATTGCCTCCCTGGACCACCTGACAATTTAGTTTGTCAAGCAAATCAATTAAAATTGTATTAATTTGAGTTAAATCTCTTGGCAATATTCAAGTCATCGTGATTTTCGGATTTTCATAGCATATATTTTTATTCTAAAGTTAGTACGTGTTTAAAATAGGTTAACGTTTCTCAATTAGTGGACAAGTCATTTATAAGCCCTGACATTACATAAGCATGAACTATTTTTCTATAATAATAATTAAAATAAGAACATACAATAATATCTTCATAACTTTCTTCTGCAGTCCATACGAACTATATTTGAGATTGTTTGTACAACCTGTATATTAGGATCTGAGTTTTGTTACACAGCCCAGGTCAAAATATATCCAATACCTTTTGTTACATCCTTCTGTCGTTTGATATTTCAAATAATATTTCAGATTTACCCAAAAAATATAATTTTTTTAAGATTCGAAACTTTAAAATATATAGTCCCACCCATTTGTGCAGTAAAGCATGACAAAAATACTGCAGAAAAAACTTAAAAATGGCATTTTATCATTTTTTTTAAAGTTAGTACTTTACATACTAATACCCAATTACTATTACCCACAAAATACCAAATTATTATTTTGAAAACAATAAAAAATAATAGACCTATTTCAACTAATACTGATAATAAATAATATATAACGTACGGTAATAGTAAGAATTAATTGTATTTACTAAAATTGATTTCACAAAAATTGTTCATGAATACTCACTTAAGAATACCGGTCATGTTTATACAGTAAACGATGAGTGGTTCAGTAAGCCAACTCATATTACTGCCCAATTTTTTACTTTTATCTTTGAGTACAAATATTGATTGAATGCGAGTAACAAACACAATACACAAAATACATGCAACTAAAATATTACTTAAACAGAACAAACAAAATAGAAGTAATTGTAATAATAAAATAAACGTAAAATAAACAACACATTATACCATTCATATGATTCTATATACATAGGCTACATATACATTGAAAAAACACTGAAGTTTAGACAAAACGAAGAAATATATAGAGTGTTAAGTGACATACAAAATATAACTTTTGCAATATCTTTAATAGTGGCAGATTTGAACAATGAACAAAACCCGTTTTACATAAAAACTTTCGTATTCATTACTTTGGTTTTAAAATAAAGGGCATGACAGGAGCTGAGATTGGGCGTGGTTATTTTGGCGACTAGAGAGCGGCTTAGGATCAAAACCTCATCAGGCCAAAGGACACTAGATGTGGCGTGTAACACGCATGATTAAGCCTTTCTGAAGCTATTCAGCTTAATTTCAGATTGTTGCGTCAGATTAATTGATGTTGCATTGACAAGTTGCCGTTTATTCAATTGGAGTTTATTGTTTTTGTGCGCCTTTCATTTTAACGGTTGGGTATCTCTTGTATTTTATAATATATTGTATATACTACTATGGATTTTTGTAAATATTTTAAGATTAGTTTAAATATTTTTAAATTAACATTTGATAGTTGAACAACTTGAATTTAATTTATTAATTTAAGAAATACATGGGTAGGAATAAATTATATTATTTACTGATTTTTTATCGGTTTATTTTACTTCTTAATAGTAACTTTGAGGATCACATATTTTATTTGTTGGGGTGTATTAAATTTATACGCTTTTTTCCAATATGGTGCCTAACTTTAACATTTCTTATCGGAACTACTTACATGTTATCATGGTTTAGGATAGTAGATGAAATTTTATCACTTTTTTATGCTAGTGAATTTTCTAAAACGTAACGTTTACAGCTAGTTATTCTGTTAAGTCATTTTGTCTTTCACAGCTGTAGTAAAAATCTCCTTAAAATAAAATCCTCTCCATCATCATATTGAAATCAAAAGAAATAATAAATTTATATAAACAAACAATAAATCTAGTTATCTATACTATTTAACTCTTTTAAAAAGAAAATATCACATAGTACTTCTACAAGTAAGTAATGTTTTATACACTCTACCTGTCTCCTTCTCTAGCGCTGTGTATTGTCTGTTAAATACTCAGAAGCAAAACATTTTTATATAAGTCATTGACAATAATTTTTTTACGCAAAACGTAATATATATCACTAGTTGTCAGCTATACATACATTCATTGTTTGCATATATCTTTTGCAGTTTAGCCAGTTTGAGCGATATAAAGTTTATAGAGCATGTGTTCCAGACAGCAACAAAAGCTTAATCTTAATCGTATGGCCTAAGAAATGAAGTTATCTTACAACCTAACCAAAATCAACATATACAAACAGCATAATACGTTAAAGGTGAACATATTTGATGAAATATAAACAAATAAAGTAAGTTTCTAAACATTTATTATAATTTATAAATATTACAAGAGGTCCACAGGAAGAAGTATTATTCAATAAACTGACTGATTCAGTGTGTATTAGGTTGTCGCTCCACGTGGGCGTTGAAGCCATTGACATGATCAGCTGTGTACGTCACAGTTCTCACACTGCCATCCGGCTCCGTCAAGCTGTATTTACCATGGACGACACCGTCGGACAAACTTTCTTCTTGGCTCTTTGAGTCACCCGAGTGAGGATCGTTTACACCATACGAGAACTTATAAGATGGATTCGGATCTACCTCTGAAACAACTGCTTTGGCTACCGGTGCGGCGACTGCTACGTGTGCTGGTGCGGCAACCGCTACGTGTGCTGGTGCGGCAACCGCTACGTGTGCTGG
>JAGFPH010001033.1:6225-23002 GCA_018207615.1 Philaenus spumarius | reverse complement strand
TGTTGATTATTAATCAGTCAGGACTTCTTCCTTTACATATTACACGGATGCTAATTTATACGGAATGCAGTATCTACGCAAATTAGTTGCTCTGTTACACTTACGCTTTAGTTGCGCCGACTAAAAAGAAGGATTATCTGTCCAATATATCCGAGTTGATTACCGCGATTACTACGACGATATAAATGGGAGAAACCGCTTTGATAAATGGTTCAAGACAACTTCGTGACTGGTCAACTCTTCCTTTGCGACTTCCTACATGGATCTCCAACTTACGAAATATGCACAATTAGTTGATAAACTAAGAAATGCTATGTGTGAATTAGTTGTCAACCATTTTTTCATTCTTAAGTGCTCATTAGTCATAAATCAGACTTCTTTTGGTTAATTTAAGACAGTGTGTAATCCGACTGGTTTGAACCTGCTGCGTCGGGAGTCATAAGAAGTATCATTTCCCACCAATGTAGGACGGAAGTGCCGACACAGATTAAAGACAAAGTACATACTTTATCGAATTACTTAATATGTTTCACACTTTGTAATTAAAACCACCGAAAAAAATGTAATTGTTGTTCTAGGAATTTATGTCTTTGCTCTCTTAGCATTAATTTTAAATGGTCCTTTTTTTAACTATCGGTCGTTTTACAGGCTATTAGGCTTCTGTTAATAGCATTTATTACGCGCTAATTCATACTAGATCTTAAGCTTATAGGAATTGTAATTTTCGTATTTTAAAATTTCATTTGCACGTAGGAGTAGCGTAGATTTTAGACATAAGGCGAAATATTTGTCAAGAATATATACACAGGTTTTTACGCTAGGACAACATAAAATATAATTTCATCGCAGCAAACGTTATATTATAACGTTATTATTAATTCGATTTATTTTTGAAAATGGTACGAACTTATCTTAACTTTATTATAACTTATGGTACGAATCATTATGGTATGAACTTGAATTTATTTGAACCTTTATAGTTTACAGTTTAAAACAAACACATGGAATTACAATGAAGGCGTTTTTTTAAATCTCCGACTATATTATATCATTTATAAAGTTAAACTGATGGACCTAGTCAATTGTACATAATAATTCTATAGTAAAAAATAGCAACTACAAATAAATATGTATATAACCTCCCGTAAAAGTTGTAGATTTTGTAAATACTTAGGTTAGATATTCTAAAAACAAAAGGCTCTATGTTATTCAGAAAAAAATAAATGGTTGAAAAGTGAAAGATTTAAAAAGTATAGATTCAGTAATTTATGTAATATTCGCACAATACTTGTTGCATATAAATTATGTGTTCTATTTTTTATAATATTAGCATGGAATATGGATGACGTGACTTTTCTAATTTAACAGGAAGTAAACGATAAACAAGTTTGTCATCAATCATTTTCATAAGAAATAATTAAGCAGTGAAACAGACACTTATTTTTCAGGATGGAATAATTTGAAGCCGTTAAGAGTTGACAGGTACTAATCAAGTCGGCTTAATTCCGCGAACTTTCTCAGACGGGCTAAATACTAGAAAGCACTAAATGTGTTATATCTTAATCATAAATGGAGTGAAAAGGTTTGCTTTGTGCGTTATACATTATACTTAGACCATCACTCTTACAAGTAATCTTAAGACCATCTTGTTCTTTTGCTGAGTTATGGCATCAATATTTTCGGAACTCATCCTTCGTAATCGCATTTTAACTATGGATTGTTACAGAGTTTCTAGCTGTGCCCAAATACTTTGTGTAGATACCATTAATTTTGAAGTATTAATAATGCTAGATATAGTTTCTCCTTTCTTTAACAGTTAAAATGTATTTTATAGAAAGTTGATTTTAACTATGTACTTCACTTAAATATATTTGTAGAATTAATTAATTTAAATTTTCACAGATAATGGAATTATGTGACAATGGGCAATTTCTTGAAATGCGTGTAAACTTATTAAAACATGGCGTTCTGATAAAGTGATTAACTAAACAACATTGCGTTTAATTTTGTTAGTTCTATCCCTTCTAAGGCAGTGCAAATCTCTACAAACGTATGTCTACACAGGGAACTATAAGTTTGAATAAGCACTTGATAAATATTAAAGTAAAATTTGTTGGGCCATCTTTGAGTCTGCCTTTCTTTGTCAACGTTCTCTGTTTCATTTTTCTCAAATCCTTTGTGGCCAATGATTTGTTCTATCCTTTGAGGCCAATGATTTGTTCTATCCTTTGGGGAAGTTCTATCGGGTTAAATTAACAAATACAATATAAATACAAATTTTTAAATTGAACTAAGATGGGTTAGTTTTTTTATCCAACTTTGTATTTATACCATAGAAGTATCCAGAAATTTGAAGTTTATGTGGAAACCATAATTTCAACCGAGAAAAGAAATTTAGTAGCCTATGTTCGTTAGTGAAGTTATAAGAAAATAACTGTATTACAATCGAAATGAAAATAACGATGTTTTATTCAACAATTTTTATAATTGAAAGTAAAAATGTTTTGTTAGTACCTAACCAGCACTATCCAGTATTGCTGCTATCGTAAACAAATTAATAAGATACTATAAAAGTAACACAAGTGTTTTAATCATGCAAAAGAAAAATATAATAGAAATTACATGTATGGCTGTGAAATGAAGCGATTACATAGTTACATGCGATTATAATAACTCAATATATCTCTCCACCAAGCTTTATTGGTTCTTACGATTGAAGCTTTTTTGCAATGTTTTTTTTAACTCCAAATCTACTTACCATTCTACACAAATTAATAACGAACTTATCTTACTACAACATTTCTTAATGTAGCCTACCAATTACTTATAATAACATTTTTTAAACACTAAAATGTTGGAAATATAAAAAAGATTGTAGATTTTGAAAACGTAAAATATACATTTACAAATATAAACACTGTAGTAAAAGTTTACATAACATCCAACCCGAATACCAGATAATTCACTAGAAAAAAAGGGGAATTATACCCCAGTATTTTAAATTTTGTATTACCTATTAACTTACACTTGTGAAAAGTTAAAAATATGTTCAATATCCGCCCATTATATCTAATGAGAAACCCCCGTAAAAGTTAATTCCATCTCCATAGTGAATATTTTATGTAATATAATTAACTAGCTGGCCCGATCCGGGTTTGCACGGATAGACAAATCAAAGTTAAATATATGTTCACAAACAAAATACAGTATCAATAAATATATTACACTATGTATTTCTTATGGGGATTTTTTGTAACCCCCCCCCCCCAACTCCCCCCAACTTTGACCCCAAACTTCCCTAAAATTTCGAATTTTTTAAAACCTTTCTTAGCGAGCACCTAGGGTCCTAGAGGAAGTTACATATCAAATTTCATTTCAATCCGTTCGGTGGTTTTTGAGATTTCGTGATGAGTGAGTGAGTGGTATTTGGATTATATATACATATAGATTAATTGATTAGTTTACGTTAAAATAAAAAGCTCATACAATTTAATTTATCAACTATATACTATGTTTAATTAAATTAACCACACAAGCAAAACTTAATAATAGAAACACAAACAATTTAAAATAACAACCATGTTTAATTAGTTGCTAACGATTTTGATACATTCCAACTAAAGTGCAAGACGTTATATTGCAAACATGTCTACACGCTGCATTAATATAGACGTAAATTGTTATTTAATTGTTGCAAGCAATAATTATCGCATCAGCGATAATTCGTTAATAAGTAAGCGATAAGAAGTCTGTGCGCCGGGTTGGAACGAGATAATTAAACTTAGAATAAATCAAAATCTCGTTAAACCCAGTGTAATACCATAGCTGACAGTTGTAATCCCTTCACTGGTCCTTGGCCTGACGACCTTGTCTTGCTTCCTTTTAGGCGAGAAAACTAACCGGGATTTCCTTCTCTATTGTTTAGTCTAGAAAATAAAGTACAAGGCACGAAATGGTGGATTGCCTCAGCAATGTCGCAGTGCGGGCGTAGCTGACATTTCTGGCATGCTGTGGGAGCATGATTTGGCTTTGAGTTTTGAAATTTGTTCAATTATAAGACAAGATTCGAAACACTTATGACATGTTTTGGAAATTGTGTAAGAGTAAATTTATTATTTGTTAAATAATGATATTTATTAACAGTTTCGTCATTTAAGATTTATAAGGACCTATAAAACGTATTGTGAACAGAAGTATTTTAAAAGTTGGAAGGGAAATATACCAGTCGCATTAAGTTCTTTGTTAATTTTTGCAGTGAATATATCGATCAAAATTACTAACCGTCAAAATTTGTTCCACTCGCCGTCTGTTTGGAAATCGAAAAAGCCAAGAAAACAATGGTCTGATAGTGTTTTAGAAACTGTAGGAGAATTTACTGCATTGTTGACCTTTCCTTCCATATTTTACTAGTTTGGCTAGACCAATGACTATTGATATGTAGTCATTGGCTAGACCTAACCTTTCTTATATATTTTAAGCACAGTCATGTTACAGGTTGTTTAAATAGTAATAGCCAGACTTTAAAACTATATTTATTCAATCGGATGATGAAAACACATTACAAAAATGGAACAAAGTGCAAAAATAAATACACACAATTACTGATCACGAGTTAATTAATTATTAAGACTTTGTGACTGAGTAAGTTCGAGTATTTGTTGTAACAAGTTAACAACTTGAATCCGTTTAAAATTGCGATTAAATTTTGTAATGTTTGGTCTGCATTAGATGAAACTTGTCATTAAAAACTGTTGCTTAGCACTGATTACAAATTTTCCAAAACACAACTAGAAAATAAAAGTCAATCATTTTTAGTTTTGAGCAGGACCACATTCAACGTATTCTAAATGATTTTTGAAATGGGTAACAATGTGGAACCATTTTGAACGTAACCATAGTTTGAAATTGTATATACGGTGTATTTTCATGCTGTGATTTAAAAATATGTTCGACCGTCGGCATGAAAGTTAGGCATTTTGAAAAAAACAAAACAAATATACTATTTTAAGTATTAATAATGCGAACAAGCGAGCAAAACAGTTGGAATACGAAACACACAGAAATCGTGTTTAGTATAATACACATTGGCCATAAGTTGCAGGTATATTATGAATGAAAGAATCTGATAAGGTCGGGTGAAATTGATAACACAACTGACTACACAACAGATTGAAATGAAGCTATGAAACAAATGTTTTAAAACTAGGTGAAGGTTGAATTAAAAGCGATTCATCAAAAGTTGGCCACTCACTGGTGTCAAAGAGCAAACCTATCAGAGTTAGGCGTGTGTCGAAACCATTTCGGAGGTGTAGGAACAACTAAGCGCAGGTGTTACCAAATATAGTGTGCAGCCATCAAACGCCTTCTAGTGTGTATTTAGAGTGATTAAATGAATAAATGTGTTGGCATTGCTGGAATGTCGGCGAGACAGATGTTTTTAAAGCCGTTTGATTTAATTACAGAACTTTTAATAACATGGAATGTGTTTTAGACAATTAGAAATGAGCAGTTTGAGTTTTTAGTCGAGCACATTAATTTAATTTGTGATACACTTTTTTGGAATAAAAATCTCTTTTTCATTAACTGTGCTCACTTTTAGTAGGACGAATTTCAAATGATTGTATTGTTTGTTTATAAATGGATAAACAAACGTAATAAAATAAAACATCCATTTTAGCGTGTTTTTCTACAAGATGTCTTTAATCAGCTTATATTTGTAAATGTATTGAAAATATATATAATATACAAGTTTCGGAACTATGGGTTTCTTAAAGAATTAGCATTAAGCTTTTATAACAATGATTCTATTCCCCTTGCGTTATTAAATATATAACTGTTTACACACATAACGTACAAACAATTGGGTATTTCAGAGATGTTATGTTACGGTGGTAAGGTAATTATGATAAATTCAAAAGAGGTTCAAACTGTGTACTTTTTAGTAAGCAGCAACTCATTAATATTACATACTAGGGGAAACCCCTGCGTGCTCCGCACGCCAACCCCGTTGGCAACTTCTATACACATAATCATGTTATCTTTTCTTTATAATAAAGGTGAAGGATTAATAATAACCCCAAAGCGAAGATGGTAAATGATGTTAAATGTTCAAATCAAATTATTTCGTATATTTTATAACAACAGTTATAAAAAGGTTAAAATAACCAGTAAGGTTCATGTCTACACTTTAATAAAAACTTAACCTAAAAGTTAGAAATATAAATTATTATTATTTTGTACAATTTACCTTCTTACACGCTTCCTCAGCAAGAGTTAATTTAACTATACAAATAATGCTTCACAGTTTGAAATCAGCTGTTAATGGAAATATTGGAGCAAACAGCTATATGGTAGGCTACCTGTTATTTTATTTGATTGGTTGCTATGGTAATAAATGTAAGTACATGTGTTGGTTCATCTGTCTATGCCTAACCTAAGATTTTTTCCAACTAAATTTACAAATATTGAAATGAAAAATGTTTTTAGCAAAATGAATTATAGCCTATGTTACTTAGGGATAGTGTAGCTTTTTATTAGTAAAACTATTTTTTCAATCGGTTCAGTAGTTAAGAGATTTCCCCCTACATACAAACAAACAAACAAATTTTACCTCTTTATAATATTAGTATACAATACATAAAACAATCCCGTTTATAGATAAACATGCTAAATTCATAAACAATTATGGAGCCGGGGTGTATATTAGTTTAGCTGATCCATAGTGGATACAATAGCAAAAATTACAAATAACCTTATCTCCACTAGGCTATGGCTTAAGTACAGAAATTTTAAAAGTGACAAACATTGGGATTAAAGCCTCACTATCTGTAGAGATCTGTTAATGTTAATTACTTGTAATAATGTAATTTGAGGCATAAAAAACACAACATAAATGTTAAGAATAAAGCCTAAATACAGTACTCTAATCATTTTAAATGGGTACAAGTTTAATAAAAAATGAGTTTTTTAAAGACGAAAGTTATAAACATTGAAGATTATGAAGTGTATACACTATTTCTATAGACGAGGAGGCTATATACACTGAAATTCTCAAAATGTACATAAATCTTAGTGATGTCATTAGCAGCCAAAATGTAATTACTTCACGATTAGTTTGTTAAACCTTTAATTAATTTTTTTAAATGTATTGTTCGGCTGAATAACATGCTTTATAAATTTTATTCGCTCGTACCGTCGTACCTTGTGGATGTGGAACCACATAATATTATTTGTTTAACAATTCTCGTATAAGCGAGAAGAAGCTCATTAAGTTTTGATTGGTAACTACCCTCAATAATCAATTATCTAATATTGTCATTTATAAGTTTATTCCTCACCATAATTCATTTTTAAAGGTAAAACAAATTGAATATAGTCTAACGATAACGATATTGGGTCTTCTCTGTTATAACCCCGTTTATCATTAAACATGTGTCAGTACAATAAACCCCACAATATAGTGTGATGATGATTATTAACTGTTTTACAAGATATTTTCAACTGAACATTAAACACCCGAAACAATTTAGGTTAAGTGAATACCTATGAGTGTAGGAGTGCCGACATTGGTGTAAAAGAAAAGATCAGGATGATCATTAACAACGAAACAATATCTGAAACTAATTTAGACCCGCAACAAACTGTTTGCACGATTACGTATCTTACAAACAAAAAGGGAAATAAAATAAATAAACAGTTGCCGTCATAATGGAGGATATTGATTCCATAAGTTGTAAATAGCTGTGAAAGCCCTGTTAAGAGATACATTTAATGAGCTGTAAATTATTGTTACATAAAAACTCTAAAGAATTAAAATGCCATAAATCAAGGTAAATCAGCAGATAATCCAGATAAACTGCAACAGCACCGATGCTCTATTAACGTTAAGAAAAAAAGTAGCCGGCCTTACCACTTTTTCCCTAAAAGACAATGACTTTCGGTTTTTTCTTCGTTTTAAGTATCGAGGTTAAACTTTTACTACACTCAGACAGCGAGACCTACAATTTAAATTGGTTCTTTTTTCCCAAGGACATTACATAAGCTCATACACGTGTACCGAGGAGCCTAAAGAGGTTTAATGGTGTTGTTGGAATTAATGACACGGATCACCTTTGTCACAGGCTCGCTTTATGACGTACAATAACCTTTGCTGAACAACTTTCAATAGCCGATGTAGAAAATAACTGGTCAAATAATAATATTTAAATCTCGGTGCACGGTAACCTGTACGGTTGCGATTCGATTGGTGATCGATATTACTCGATTTAACGTAATTGCAACGAGGTAGTTGAATGCTTACGTACATAGTAAATGCAGTATGTTTAACCATACAACCTAGAGTGACCAAATGTCAAACGAAAATTATCTTATCTATCTAAAACATAATGTATGTAGCCAGTAGTATATTATGCAGAAACGAAACTACTTATCTGTAAGTTAATGTTATCACTAAAATGTTTAACTTAACATTAAATGGTGTGCTGGCAGTGTTATTCAAATAATGGGTAACTTTTCTACTTCAGCCATCTCCAGGCGAAACTATGTGTGGTTTGAGAAACTAATTATAGTCAATAATAACTATTCAATTTATGAACCATGTAACTAATAATTGTACAAAGGATTTAAATCATGCATACTGCCTTAACTATTGAAAACCCCAAAAAGGCTCAAATTTGTATAAAATGGGTAGACCAGCTAAAATTGCAAATTACCTAAACTGAAGCAAAAAGTAATAAATACTTTAAAAATCGGTTACAAAAAAAAAATTCAAATTAGGGTATAAGCGAAAACCCGAAACAAAATGGTAACAAATCATTTTCATGATTTTATTATGTAATGTGTGCAATGTTGCATCTACAGTTTATTGTTTTATTACTTAAGGGCAACCCAACCTAAAAAAAATAATTTTCTATTCATTTTTGGTTTTTTGTTAATTATTATTTTTTAGAATTTCCTCTTTACAACGATATATAACACTTTATAAATTGTCAAAAAAAAAATAAACAAAAACAGCTTGCATTCATTTTTAGGTGAGTATTAAAGCCAAGTATGTAAAATATGATTTGTGTTTTCCACTGCTTTTGTGATTTTCCGATATTTGTAATTTTTAAACTTTCGTGACACATTTCTCAAGAACTACTGTGTGTATCATAATGACATTTTTACATGATGTTTTTGGCACTAAATATTAGTTCCAATCATGAAGATTTTTCAAAATTATATACATGTGCTGAATAAAAAATATTTTTCTATTAAAAAATTGTAAATTTAAACACAGTTTTTTTTAAACCGTAAATTTGTTTAAATAAAAACAAAAACTCGTGATAGGAGCTAGGCAAAGACCTAATCTTTCAAACAAAAACAAAATGTATGACTCTAGCTCTTACTGAACCAGAGATATGTGTCACCTAGTTAACATTATGCTCTTATGGAAGTCGGGCTACCCTTAAAACAAATGTTCACTATTCAAGACCGTTACCGTTTCAATCATTGATTGTAGGCTACTGCGCTAAACCATGCAGTCTGTTATAGTTATTCTACAGTATTTTAGTTCAATTTACTTTGAATAAATTGTTCTAAACGAATTTGTGTAAAAAAGTAACAATATTAAGGGAGGTGCAATTTTACATACACCAATAGGTATGTTCGTTTATGGGTTTTTAGATCTTAAATAAATATGAAATATTATCTTTCACGAATTACCTTAAAATTCAGCCAATCATTTAGTGTAATTACAAACAAATCTGAAATATTCTTAGATGTGTTAACAAAAAGAAGATAATTGTTTCTATTTTCGTTCAAGAATTTCTTTTGCACACTGTGCGCTACTGAACGCAAAAAGATCGAAGGTCGACGTTTTCACAACCCCTCGCGTGTCTACCAACTGTCGCATTACAACACCACAGTCAATTTCTCATAAAATTCCAACAAGTTATTCACGCGTCATAAACTAACTGATACAAGCTAAAATGTAAACAATCGTATCTTGATTATCATCTGAGAGATTTCCATTGCGATGAAGTAAGCTGTCTCACGAGACAAAGTTTCTTTATTCTTGGTAACGCGATACGCTCTTCGACTCCAAAACACTGCCTCTATGTAATTGCCTAGGAACGGCCACAAACTAGTTTTATTGCAAAATGCAAAGGGCTAGGGATGTCAGATTTACGGGTTGTTGTTTCTGTAGATAATTAGCGAATTTCCATAGGAAAAATGAGCTATTGCAGTGACCCTCATGGTAAGACCTAAGGTCGGGAGTAGTAAATGAGCACCGATCATGGTCCCCAGAACACGTTTTGGGTTGTCATTTAATTTAATATATATACGTACATATATATATATGTATACATGTATGTTCGCACTCTAGTGGCCGCATTTTTAGTCCGATTTGTTCCACATTTGGTACACGATGGTTGTCTTCGACGCTCGGATGTTCCCAAAAAAATCCAACAACCGGAAGTACGTTTTTTGACGGGTACAATTTTTTTAATTTTTCCTACGAAAATTAAACTTTTTTAGAGTTTTAACTAAAAAAATTAAAATGTACGATATTATTCTGCACATTTTTTTTACACGACCTTATAGCTCGCTTGGTTTCCCAAAATCGATCAAAATCTTAACACATAAAAATATCCGGTTCAAATTATCGTTTCAAATTATCTTATTATACAAAGCCCAACTTATCCGATTTTGTACTCTGCGAGCAAAGCGAAGCAGTCCATATCCAGAGGCCGCAAGGAAGAAGGACAAAATCGCAAAGAGAGTTTTTCCACTGCGAGTGGAACGAAGGAGTGCGAGAGTCGAAGCTGAAGGCTGAGGTACAAACAACTTTCTACTAATATATTTCATACAGAGGCAGCTATTCAGCGCCTTCATTAGTAGATCAATTTCCCAAATAGTTGGTTGAAACCCTAAAACATGTAGTCCTAATCGTGACGCTAATTTTTTCTGAAATAATCCAATAGCTCAAAGGTATTTAATTAACTGAATTTACTTTTCTATATTCTATAGATTTGTTTCGTAAACCGAGAGACAAAAATAATGTTAACTATTTTGTTGTCCGTGAAAACAATGTATGGGCGAAATCACCTAGCCTACTGGAATATAATATTCTTTGGCATTATAAATGTTATAAAAGTTGGTTTTAAATCTAACGAAGTACAATTATACTTTTGGCCACTGCCTCGCTACAATATGTTGTAGCAAAAACCTGTAAAATAAACGGACTTCTGTATACCCAAAGATACCGTTAACTAAAACAGACATGAGTTCAAAAGTCAACTAGAAGGTAAAAGGAGTCGAGTACTTCCTGTGGAATAGTCGTTCAACGTCGAAATATTGGACACATTTAATGTTACAGTTATAAAAGAACATATTTCGTGCAAAGTTGTAACTTTGTGGAATATAAAATGTTTAAAACAGTTTAAACATGAACATAAATGTTCATCAATGTTTTATCTGTGATTGTAAGCCATTATATGGAAAGATACAGTTTTTTTCAGCACTAAAAACTTGAATCTTTCTGTACATTCTTTTTGCACTACCTGAAATTATTTGCCTTACCTTCATTTCCAATTTTTGATTTCATAACTTAAAAGTATTATTCACACATGTACACATTGAAGAACGTTTTGAACATCTAAATGACTGTGAATACTTTAAATACATTATAAGTAATAATTTCATAAACCATGTTCTCTTTATAAACAATTTATCTATCTATATTATTATAAAGAGGCAATTTTTGTTTGTTTTTATGTAGGGGGTAATCTCTGGAACTAATGACCGATTGAAAAAATAGTTTTACTAATAAAAAGCTTCACTATCCCTAAGTAACACAGGCTATAATTCATTTTGATAAAACACATTTTTATTTGAATATTTGTAAATTTAGTCGGGAAAAAATTCTTAGGTTAGGCCTAGACTGATGAACCAACACATATTTCTTGAATGTAGTTACATTCATTACCATAGCAACCAATTGAATAAAACAACAGATGAAACAGCTGTTTGCTCTAATATTGCCATTAACACCTGATTTCAAACTTTGAAGAAATTATTTGTATTTCTAACTTTTAGGTTAGGTTTTTATTAAAGTGTAGACCTGATCCTTATCATTGCTGGTTCTTCTAACCTTTTTTATAACTGCTGTTGTAAAATATACGAAATAATTTGATTTGAACATTTAACATTATTTACCATCTTCGCTTGTTATTAATTCTGCACCTTTATTATAAAGAAAGCATAACACAATTATGTGTATAGAAGGTTCCTACGGGGTTGGCGTGCGGAGCACGCAGATGTTTACCCTGGTATTATATAAACACACGTATTATTATTATGTGTTACGTAGGTTTTATTTTCAACACATAATTGGCCATAACTACGGCGAAATAAATGTCAAACAGTAATTAACTAAGTAAGGCATGTTTTATTCAGTGATGTTCTGATCACGTAGTTGTGGTTAAACGTTAAGTTTTGTTTACATAAACGAGTTAAGTGTTGGGTTCAATGTCAAAGAGTTCAATGAATGAATGAAGATGCGATGGAATGAAGTTATGCAGGAATGCAGTCGGATGAGTCTCTGAAGATCTTCTCAGGCAAGGTTAAAGTACTTGAGCAGGTTCACTTTCATCTTCACCACTAACCTAACCTAACCTAACTGTAGTATCTCAGTCGGTCAATGTCTCTTATTGTTGACATCGTTTATTCTTCTTCTATAAATATTAATTAGATGTTCGTTTTTCTTCGAATGTTTAATAAATAATCAATACTAATACGGAGAGGCAGGTTCCGTTCGAGACCTGTGGGCTCACTCAACAATGTCCTCCAAAGAATCACATACAAAATATCTCGAAAATCGATAACTGTACAAAACATATACAAGAGAAGAGATTTTTTAAATCGGGTCTTTTAAAGATTACAAAAGTATTGAAAAGAATTCTTGATAGATGTTTACCAAAAGATTAATCTAAAACCAAAATTTATTTAGAGTTCATTAAAATTATACTAACGATGAAAAATAATTTAAAAACCAATATAAATAATGGTTTTGGACCACTTGTGAACCTTTAAGATAGTCAATGTATGCACCAAATTTGAAGTTAAAATCCTTTCAGACTTGTTTTTATATGAAATTTTTGTTACTTATTTGTACATGTAGAATTAGCTCGAAAAGACTGAATATATTTATCATCCTTTGTATAGAAATGGTGTACATAATGATTTATTTAAAGGTATTTTTAAAAGCAGCTAACACAAAATAAATATGTTTGGAATTTAAATCACACAAAACACGAAGTTAACGTAGTATATTTCAGCATTCAACTCTAGGCTTCGTAGTTTAAACTATATTATTTTGCATAATACTTTTTTATAGTCGACATAGAGCATGTTGATAATATTAAATTCTCAGATTTGTATCTTGACCAGGTAAAATATGTGAAAGTGGAAACATCAAAACTAAAACCGAAACGTAAAATCTTTCATAATTATGTTAAGACTATTCTGGGAACTTGAATCCTTAAACTAGTTTATTGCTGCTACCGTAAACATGAAGATATCTAATATACAAACTTGAATATTTGTTTGTTCGTCTTCTATGCATTCCTACCATCAAACTGATTACAATAAAACTTTAGCGTGTTGTCGTGGGCGCCCACAATGTTCCTGACAAAAAATTAGGTACATTAAAATATATTTAATGACTCACAAATGACCAAATTACTTAATCCCAAAAAGAATACGTATTATTATTGTTTAGAAAATAATATTGTAGAATATACAAGTTTGATGAGTCCTAATAATTGACAATCCCTAAATTCAACACTGAATTACTACGAGGTTAATGATTAATGTATTTTCGGTGTTGGATGTTATTGTATATTATTGTCATCGATATGGTCACTGGTCCGAACTTTAACCATATATATAGAATATCAGTGAGACATGAGGGGCATTTCAACGCATGCCGGGCACAGGTAGTGCGATATAAAATTAACATAAATATTCTAAAATCATTCTTAAATATCATATCACATATATGTTTTCGTAGAACTGAGAATATTTATGTATATTCGTTATTTGTATGTCGGCCATTTTATAAGTGTTAAAAAAAATTAAGAGAATATTAATATGATTTTTATTATAACACTTTAAACTGATACAATGGTAGTGAGTTCACAGTTTTCACTCAATTTGATTAAACAGTTCAATTCATATTTTGCTATATTCAACTGTCTTGTTTCAAACATTTTCTTAAATATGTGCTGAAAACGAAGTTGAATTACACAAACTGTATACTGTATTTTACTGTACTAACGTACAGAGCGACACAAAAAAAAAGAAGAAAAACACAATTTTTTTAAAGATGTAAGTGCAACCAGGGTAGTATTTTTGCACGTTCTTATTTTACTACAAACGACTTCCAATCTGAGAGTGAATTTTAACCACAATTATTTTTGTCGAGATGTTTATTTTATTTCTGGGTTAGTGAGAGACTTTGAGCTTAGACTGCACTCTGCGGGATGCTTTGATCCTATTTTAAATGCGCGTTAACGTAAAAATGTCCAAGCAAGTAACAAAGTGTCTTTCGCAAAAGACTTACTAAATTATAACACAACGTAGTAAAAATTAGTATAGAAAAACTCAAAAACTGATGTAATAATACAAACGTCATGTAGTTTAAAATAATTCACTCGTTTATGTGAATGTTATTAATCTAAATACATTTCTTTTTCGAAATAAAACTCATAAAATTAAACATGGCACTGCACTTTTTAAAATTTATGTTAAAACCCCATATAAGGATTATAGTTTTGAAAAAAGTTTCCACTAAAATGTACGTATTTTAGATTAAAATAATCGATTAAGGAATAATATAAACATAATATATAATAACTAATATTTCAATTTCCAAAAAAACGTTTTGAAAGTCAAGGTAACAAGTACTGCCTTGAATTGCATCAGTGAATGGAAACGTGGGTCGGGTGAAACTTGATTACTTTTAATATATTCTCTGGTTTAATTAACTAGTTTTAATGGGACTTGGTTCACATACACGTAGGCCTACTCGGTGTTTGTGTTGTGTAAGGATTTAGCCCTTGATTGATAATCATTAGCTTTAATAATAAGGAATTTTTTGCTTTACAATTTTTCAACAATATAATATGTTAAGATATAAGTGTTTTACCATACTTTACTAAAGCGTGGAAACATTTCAACAGACCTCGAGACTGAGGAATGCGCGCTGGAATATGGGATGTTGCAATACCACGCTATGCTTGTTTTCTGTAGAATTAATTTCATTAGTTCTTCGACCACAATATAAATCAAAATTGCAAATAAATAGTTAAAATGTACCGTAACAAATAATGTAGTCTAAAGATTCTAACTATTTTTTTTGATGATATTTTATTTCTTTAAATAAATTTGCACCTTCCATAAATATTTAATAAGTTTTACTAAAACACCCAAAATGTTATGTCTGCACCATTTTCAGTAATATAGGAATAGTATACAGGATAGACATTTTGCTAGAAGAAATGTATAACTTTGTCAGACTGTATTATTGGTCATAATAAAATTAACTTGAGTGAAATTAAAAATGATCAGTGTTAGTACAATAATCAGTTGACTAATAACTATTACAGTATGTTTGACAACAACTAATTTAATACTTTGGAACAATCATTTGTGCATTATGTTTGTATTTAAGAGTAGGCATAAATAAGTATGGTTATTTATAATAATTACTGTTACATCGTAAACTTAATACTGTAATTGTATTTAGAAATTAAGTATTATTTTCCATATTAGCTTCGATTATGATAAATCGTACACCTCTATTAAAAAGAAATTATTGAATATTTGTAAAAAAGAACCATAGTCTGCCCTATTTGCAATAAGAAAATGGTTTGGATACTGGGCGTTTTGTTTTTAGAGAAATAATTATTATACGTTTAGTTTCAGTAAATCCAAAGATTTTGAGTAAAAAAATGTTATTCTTGTTTTACACTATGATTTATTAATACACCAGGAATCGAATACATTATGTCTGGGAGATTATCCCCCCATTAGCCTAGAACCAAAATAGTTAAGAATTTTGAAAAACTAAACTAAAATTAATTGTTTACTTTATTAAAAATATTCCAGATGAAACATATAACGAGCTCGGCTTCTAATTAGGGTGCCTATTATAAATAGTTTTTGTAGTGTTAATCAGTTTTTTACAAATAAAAGAAGTGTCTTGAATGTCAGGACAAATGTTATAATAGTCTTATTCTATTTAAACTCTTACCAATAATTACATTTTAGGAACTGAGATTAATATTGTCATTGAAAGGCAATTCTTCATGAGACTTTATTGGCAGACACAGACTATTGAGTGTCTTCGTCTGTCACTATGTGGCTCTATTTAAGTTAGTATAAGGATTGGAAGTTCTATTTAAGTATTAAAATTTGTATTCATGCTTGAATTTCATAAAATAGATATTGTACTAAATTGATCAAGAGTTTGAATGAAAAAAAGGTAGAGTCCTATCACTAAAATTAAAATAGTTATAAACCCGAGAGTTCGCTACCATTTATATAACAGCTGATTCGAATCAAAAGCTTAAAAAAACAATTTTAGGTTAGGCCTTTACTAAACTAACACACGTTTCTTAAATGCATTTACATTCATTACCATAGCTACCAACTTAGGAAATTGAAAATCAGTTAATTATTTTCCATACCCGCAGCTATTTTTAGATAAGGTTAATAGAATACAAATAAAAAA
>JAGFPH010001032.1:330227-341788 GCA_018207615.1 Philaenus spumarius | reverse complement strand
GGAGACAATAATAACTGACATTCATAACATTTTTGTTAATGCTAAATTCAACTTAAATCACCTACTTTGCAAATCATAATTTGTATACTTCTTTCCTTTTTAATTCAAACTTTTCAGGGTACTGATCATGCTAATAGTACAAAGAAGTTTATATATTTAATTTTGATTTATTTCCTGGTAAAGCTAGAGAAGAAGAAACTAGCTGTGTTCAACTGCTATAATTTTTGTTTATACTAGAATTCGGTATTACTTTAAGAGCAAGGCAGTTTTAAAATATTGTGCTAATCCATAATTGCTCTCTACTGAATAATCTGGAAGACTTTCAGTTCCATCTTATAATTCTACTGAGGAGAGTGCATGGCTTAATCAGTTAGCTCATCAATTGTTCTTAGCATTCAGGTCTTCATCAGTCTAAGGCCTGCATTACACTATCAAATATTTGATAAAAGATCTTTTATAAAATATAATGGTATATCTATTATAAAAGATTTGAAGAGTGAATCTTTTATAAAAGATTTTGGACTTGTTTACACTACATATAAGATCTATGTCAAAGATGTTATTTCATTGTTGATCAAATCTGTTTGTTTGGTTATTAAGTGAAAAATATTAAAAGGTCTTTATAATGGATGACATAACATTCTATGCTACTTTAAGTACACTAAGTGCTGTCATATTGACTGCTGCTATGCTCAAGAAAAGGCAATATCGCCGACGCAGGCGTGTTTGGGTCAGACCATGGATTGAAAGGCGTGCGTTAAAGGTATTCATGAAAACCTAATAAAGGAAATAGTTACTGAAGACCAGAAAAGTTACATCAACTATTTGAGAATGGACAGTAACACTTTTGAATATATTTCATCAAAAGTATCTCCATTCATTAAAAGACAAGACACTCACTTAAGAAATTCAATTAGTTTCAAAGATCGACTCGAATGGTTACTCTGCGATTTTTAGCTACTGGAGAAAGCTACACAAGTCTGCAATACAGCACCCGTATACCTCAGTGCACAATATCAAAGATAGTACCTGAACCGTGTGAAGCGATATATAAGTCGTTGAAG
Organism: Philaenus spumarius; assembly: GCA_018207615.1. Classification (NCBI taxonomy): domain Eukaryota; kingdom Metazoa; phylum Arthropoda; class Insecta; order Hemiptera; family Aphrophoridae; genus Philaenus; species Philaenus spumarius. The sequence goes on along the minus strand of JAGFPH010001032.1, from coordinate 340,724 downwards.
GATGAAGTTTCGCGTTGTACAGAATTTCATTGGATTCATATTCATAAATCAACATTTTCGTCGTGTCAACTGTCCAAACGTACTTAGTCGCCATTTCAATAATAATAACCTCAAACTAAGTAAATGTAAACAAACCTCATCGATTTCTTTTATAAAAGATAATGCCAACCTATTACATTTTATAAAAGAAATTTGATAAAAGAAATATATTATAAAAGATGAGCTATTACACTATCAAAGATCTTTATCAAAGAACTTTTATAAAAGATCTTTTATCAAATATTTGATAGTGTAATGCAGGCCTAACACAGATGTTAAGAGAGAAGAAACAAGTTCTATTGAAAGCTTTTGTGCTTAGTACAACTATAAAAATAATGTTTAGACATTACACACCGCTATAGTTTTCATACAGTATCAATAAAGTTTATCGAAATAGGTTTACTAAATAACATCTAGTGATTCCTATCTTTCAGCGCAATGCTATTAGGACTGCTCGAAGGTCTCAACAGCTTAGTAGCATTCTTGGGTAGTTTCAGACTGAGTGACAGACAATTTTCTTTGTTCGTCTTTCTCTCTCGAGCTAGTTCAGCTGTAATCCTGTCGAGTTCCTAGCAAAAGAACATGACTTTACTTATTTGTAAGGGGTGTAACAGTTCAAGTTCCATCATATTACCATTCAGATAAGACACCAAAACGACTGTTAGAGATTTGACCCAGTTTCAGCAAATAGGCCAAACATATTCTATAAAAACCAATACCTAACCTCTTTGTGAAAACAATCTAATAGCCAAGAAAGTTTAACTAATAAGAATCAATATTTAAGAATTAGAAATAGTATAGAAGTACACCAGTATGATTGTAATCACATACAGTAGAACTCCAGTTATCCGAATCAATTGGGACCGGACCCCATTCAGATAGTTGGTTTTTTTTCCAAAAAAAGGGTCTATTTTAACCTTTTCGGGACTGGGTTTGCATTTACGCGACTAGAGTAAACTATCCGCCGCACATAATACGGTCATGTATACATGTTTTGCAACTTTAACGTTTGAGTAATATCATCGCGTTAACGCGACTAATATAATTCTTTTACTGGCATTTACTACAATCTAAAGCTTTAAAATTAACTACTACTTTTTGTACAAAATAAATTATAGAATTAAACTGTGTACTTGAAAATGTTAAAATAACCTTATTTTATAAATATAGTTCACTAAATTACAACAACTAAAACAAACCTCTCGCAAGCACTAGGCATACAAAGCCACACGCATTGTCCCATGATTGAAATTACCTAATCTGAGCATGAATTAGGATTTAGACTATGTTAATCCCGGAAAGGTTAATTAATTACTGTATATTTGTTGAAAATGGGAGAACAAACCTACTATATTTTAAAATAAAAAGAACATTTAATTAAAAAGTAACACTTTTACATGTTAAGCGTATGTATATAAATGAATGTCATTGCTTGCTGAATATCTCGGTCAAAGTAAACTGTTTGACTGTATTAATCTGTATGACACCTGGCACCTACACTACCTTCGTGGAGAGAAGGACAATAGCGCGCATAGACAGAATCATTATTTGCGAATAGCAGTACGTTCCCATCTTAATTTTTTTTCTGAATTTCTGAAAGCGATTCGGATAAGTGGAGTTTTACTACATTAACTTCACTAATAACCAAAAATATTGTACAATCAATATAAATGTAATCTATAATAAACCAGTATTCCTAAATAAATAAGCTATATCATAACCTACTCAAAGGAACCTTCCAAAGTACAATTAAATCCACATAAAAGCACTCTGCAATAGAAAAACACCATCTTTATTTAATTATTCAACCATATTTCATTAGATTCCAAATTTATTATAAAACACCCCAACAGTAAATTAAATCCAAAGTCGCAGATATAACTATTAGTGGACGACAAGATGTAAACAAAGATAGATAAACATAGGAATAACCAGCTGGTCCAAACATATTTCATTGAGAATGAATCCATTTCAAAAACACAAATCTCAGCAGAAAATTATCTTAATGTTTATAATTATTTAGCCACAAATTAATGTAAATTTAACTCATAAGCAACAAAATATATTTAAGTAGGAAATTAGAAATCCAATGTTTTCATGACGTCACACGACACCATGCGAAATCTATTTGTACAGAGTTAAGATGTTTATGCGGTAATGTAAAGTAAATTTATTTTATTGAAATATACGAATTAGTAACGACCATACGATATCAGATGTACTTACACGTACCAACAACCATTAGGAAGCAAGAAAGCTTAAAAAGTCCAGCGATTAGCGTCTGTAAACCAATCTAGCCACTGTGGAGGCTTGGAAACCGAAGTGCATATTTTAAAACATTCAAAGCTATCTCGCCGCAGTGAAGTTGTGTTATGCACACAACAGCTCTTTTAAGTAAATAAATAGTAAACTCAGTGAAAATGATCAGAGATTGGTATTCTCTGGATTACAATTAATATTTTGAACTTTGAACAGTAAATTTCAATTGAATAGTGTAGCTTTATAAGTTATAACTTTTTAATTTTCTTCAAAACGAAGTCAATTTTTTTTGTAGTTTTAACGTCATTAAATTTTAACCTTGCTATGCGTATAGTAACAAAGCACATATTCATGACAGCCGAGTGCCTGCCCCCGAGATCATTTGAATTAAATTTCAAACTTTAAAACAAATTCAATAAAAGACTGAGTTAAGCCATAGGCAATTATTAACTTTACCAAAGATAGTGAATCAATATGAACATTAAAATAATTATCGATGACATCTCATTTAGTTTTTTTTTTAATTGAATAAAAGTTTTTAATTCTGCCTATTGTAATTCTAGTGTATTTATTTCTTGAATTGAGTAGAGAAATAGTTATAAATCATATATAAAGAAGATAGTTGTTATAAAATGGCTCCACAACATAGGATTTAAGAAAGAGAAATTAAATTTATAGGTGGATTAACCTAAAACCTAGTCTTAACCTTTGAAGATATAAAATGTCTTTTATAACACAACATAAAAAATACAGATTTTTAATATTAGATATAAATAAATAAAAATAATTCCGATGATCAAAGACTACCTAAAGAAGAACACAACACCACAGAGTACATTCAGCATAAAATAGTTATGATCCTAATAAGAGAATACAAGATTTCAAAATTCTTGACTTGAAACGAGAAAACGTAATACAGTATTGTTTATATCTTGTAGATAATTGGATTTTTTTCTAGGCTTTACTTTTTTTAATTCCCCCATCATTTTTTTGATAAGATGAGTTTTAATTTTATGGTCTTTAAAAACAATACATCAAAAGTTAAAGGTGTAAAATATAATTAAATTTTTATTTATTTTAAATATTCCACAATGTAGTGTACAAGTTTTATTAATCAATAGGCAACGGTTAAATTGCATATCAACAGAAATTAAGTGTCTAGTTCCTAGAAACACATTAATAAAGTGTTTGATATGATCAAACAACCACAAAACACTTTCACACAAAAAGAAGCCATTTTATAGATATACTATTAGCTCTGTAACAGACCAAAAGTAGTAACATTAGAATACTGAGATCAATCAATGATGAAGTATGGGCAGTATTCGTGTTGTCACCACTGATCTCTAAATCACTGCTTACCACTGCCATAGCTGTTACTGATGTTATAGATATACCACCTTTATGCATTATTATGTTTTTGACAATATTATGTATCGGATCAAGTCATTCTGTCATTGAACAAACCAAAATCTACAGTGGTTCTTCAATTGGAAACTACTTTCAAACTTGTATTGCATTTCTTTTACAAACACAATAAAATACTCCTTTTCTTAAATCAATAGCGTCAAAATAAGACATTTTACCGTAACAATTTTTTTTTGTGAAAGGAGTATAATATAATTTGATTTTATTGGGAGCGCAGCAGAAGGTTGAAAAATCAGGAGCCTCCTGCTAAATTTGAGAAAGTTTGCATGTATGTAAATTTAAGAATAATAATATTAATACATAATTACACATTACTTATGATAATTTGTATTATTATGTTAAGGATATTGCAGGCACTAATAATTTAAAATTAAGTATTTGTAATTAATAGTTTGATCCAGTTAAATAATAAAGAGTAATGTTTTGGAAAAACTTTTATACAACTAATCCAGAATCAAATGATACAATTACAGTATAACTGGCCTCGGATCAACCAGTCCTCGGATTAACGGGCCTATCCCATGGAACAACAGAGTTTTTTCTCTTACAGATTATATTCTGCACCTGGCCAAAGTCTCAAACATTGATTGTTTGACGGACATTTTCTGGAAAAAAAGCAGGGCGACACAACGTTAGGTGTACAATATGTTAGTGTTGTGGCAGGCAGAACAGGGGCAACTGACAAAGCGGCATCCTTCGTTTCTTCGTCTGTTGCTTTGTCGTAACCTGTACTGAATTTTGTGGGAGTAAAATATGTAATGTTATTTGTAACATATTGAGTAATATGTTAAGCAGTAAAAAGATTCAACAGCATTAGACATGATGAACAAACGAAAATAGAGACTTGGCTTTAAAAAAATCTTTGAAGGTTAAAGAACAGAAAAAAATAACTGACATTTAAAACAATGATACAGTATAGGTAAATTTAGTTTTCAAAGTTTAATCTGTTGACGTTTGTTTATGATACATAAAATGAGTTGCAATAATGTTTTATTTGCCTGTTTATTTATGAAATATGTAGGTTATTTTTTAACAAAAATCTATTTTTTTTACGGACATCTCCGATCAACCGGCCAGGGTCTCTGTCTCAACCAGACCGGTTTTACTGTACTATTCGTTTTAACTTTTTATGTGCCTTCCACAGCAATGCAAAGTCAGTGGTCTGTAATAAACAATCTGACTACAAAAGGCTATAATACTTAATAAGCTAATCATTGAACAAATAATACCTCTTTCAAATATCTGTTTTGTAATTTTAGCTGCTCCACGTGTTTTATTTTTTGCTTGGAGTTCTGGTGACCCATCAACTGACCCAGTTGTTGGTCAAGCTCATGTACCTCTTGCTGTGCCAAATTTTTAAGTGTTGTTAATTCTTCTTTTTCTTCTTCTAATTTAGCAATACGATCGTACAACTGCAACAGTGAGCTTTCTGGTGCACTAAAACAAAGAATATCCTGTACATACTGGCCAAAATGTCGACTTTAACTACCTTAATCAATAACATTATTAAAGAATACCTTATTTTCAAAGCTTATAATGATCATTGCAAATATGTTTCCCAGTTGCATAACTACTTTATGGCAATGTTACACTTCAGCTAAACTGCAATGATTTCCATAAAAGGTAAATTAAATTTAAAAATATATTCTGGTGAAGTACATATAGATTCATGGTCCATTTACACTTAGTGAATTGCAGATTTTTTTAAAGGAAAAACGAAATCCTTATGTCCACCTGATAAGTTTTTTCAGAATGGATAAAAATATCACAATTACAAAGCACACTAATATGCATACATTCCAACAACGAAACTCGAAAGTATTTAAGATTAAGATATTTACCTTTTATTTTGATCCAATTTCCCCTCCAAGTCTTTAATTTGTCTTTCTTTTTCACAAAATTGTTGTTCCATATATTTAATTTTTCTTTCCAATAGTTCATTTTGTGTAGATATTCTATTTAACTTGTTGTCTTTTTCTATTACTTCATTCTCTAATTTAAAGTGTTTTTCTCTTAAATCAGTTAAATTTATTTTCAACATCGACACTAATTCATCGGTTTGTCTCTTTGCATCTTCTAAGGAATCAATTTTTATTGTTAAATCTAATATACATGCTGCTTTGTTCACTATATCCTGGTCCCTTACATTAATTTCTCCTTTAAGGTAAGCTATTTCTTTCTGAGCATCCATTTTTATTACCTCCAAACGGTCAACCAAATCGGTTTTAACTCTAATTACGTCTTGAACTATCTCTTGTTCCATGTTTTCCATACTTCTTCTCAATTCAAGTCTTTCGTTCACAAGAGATTTAACTTTTTCTTCCAAACCGGTCTTGTGAGATTTCAAATCGCTCTCTACACCATTTAACCTTTCTACTTCAGTTTCGCTAGTGAATAACCTATCACTCAAAGCTTTAATAGTTTCTTGCATTTTACTCACAGAAACTTCATATTTCTTACATTTCTCTCTTGCAATTTTAAAGTTATTTTCAAAGTTATCACATTTATCCTGAATTTCAACAATTGTTAACTTTTTTTCTAAATCTGAAATCACCAAATCGTCTCTTTCAGATTCTACTTTACACAATTCATGATATAAAAATTTACTCCTCTCATCAGATTCTTTAAGATTTGCAACAAATTCTTTGATCTTTTTCTGATTGATACTTTCTATTTCTTTTACGTTGTTTAAGCCGCTAAAAGTATCATTTTCTAATTTTTTTAAATCCAGTTCGAAATCATTAAAGGCATTACTCAAACTGACTTCAGTATACACTTGCAATTCCATCTTCGCAGTATCAAAATCCCCGACTAAGTCTGTAATTCTATCTGTTACAGTTCTGCTTAGCATCTCCAAATTCAACTCTGCTTCTTTGTTAACCCGTCTTAATTCTTCGACATGATTCGATGCCATTTTATTCATTTCTTCTTCAAGTTTTTTAATTTCTTTTTCCTTCTCCAAAAACTTTTGACTCACTGTTTCACAATGTAAAAGTTTTTCAGAAACAAATTCTTCCATATTATTTTTTTCTGCAATCATATGTTGCACATTTTCTTGTAATAGTGAAATTTCTTCTTTCTTTAGTTCAAGCTCTTTAATGTGTGTAGAAATCAGTTTGTCTTTCTGAGCATTATTATTTTTGCACAAATCTTCAAGTTTTCTATTTAAAATTTGCAAATCTTTATTTTGAGATTTTAATGCAGCGATTTCTGAAATATATTCTGGAAGCACTCCTTCCTTTAGAGATTTTATCTCGGACTCCAATTTTTTATTTTCATTCCTGCAAAAATAAATTGTTACAAACTTAAATAAGGCATTGTTACACTGTTGATAACTTATCAACAATATCAATGAAAAATAGAAATACACAAAGAAAAATTAATGGTTACAACTAATTATCAGTTAGTTGTGCTCCTGTGCGCCATGATGTATAATATTATAAAATGACAATATAAAAACTAAACACAATAAAATACTAAAAAGGTTTTTGGGTAGTGATCACATAAAAAAAGCTAAATCATTACATAATTAATTACTAGTAAGTCCCCTATAGTGGTATCAAATCTCATAAATTATATAATAGCCTAGTCTTGAACGGTTTTAATAAAAAAGAATCTATACATTACTGTAAAAACACTTTAATAAACATAAGAAACACAGTACATAAAAACAACACTGCAAGTTAGAAATTTATTGAAGCAAACTAAAAAAAAGAACGCACAATTAACGTAATTAACACACCAGCGCGGAAACTTCCACTGCCTTGTGAATCATAAACGACGTCAATTTCGTTGCAACATGAAGCGCCCGAAGGTACAAAATACAAGTCATTTATGCTATGCGGAGTAATCACTTGGGTTTTGCAGATGAAAAAAAAAGAAGAAAATTATTCCCGATTAGTGGTCCGGATTTATGAGAGTCTACTGTACTGATATAATATATTATTATAAATCAAGAAAGATAAAAATATTATTTTTGAATTGATTTTTATTTTATAAAACTGTATGCCTATTTGTTAAAACTTTGCATTTATGTATCAAAATAAAGATCATTATCTTTTAATCACTTTTATAATAGTACAGTAGAACTCCAATTATCCGGATCAGATTTGAATAAGAACATAGTCAAACGGATGCGAGACTTAGCTGCGCGGAATCGATTTAAGGTAGCAAAACAGCTGACTCTGCCTGGTAAGTTAAAAAAATAATGTATTTTACAGTGATTTAGTATTGTTTGTAAATATTATGTAAAGTAAACATTGTCATTGATATTGTTTTTTCATAATAAATACCGTAAATGTTCTCTATTGTGTTTTGTTTACGTTTATCTCCTAAAAACGGCCTTTTTTAGAGAAAAATCCAATCATCCGGATCGGGTCCGGTCCCAATTAATCCGGATAATTGGAGTTCTACTGTACTCACACTTTGACCTACATTTGAATAAAAAGAGCCAGTTGACAACTATATTAATGAACGAGATTGTAAACAAGTCTAGGCTATCAATAGAAATGTACGTTAACCTAAAAACTCGTTATTAACACGATTTAGGCAAATTAGCAAGTAGAAATTATATTAGAGCAATCTTTATAACTATGTATATATATATTTTATGTACCAATAACCATAATGTAAATTATGTTAATTTGTAAGATATAAAACACCATAAATACACATTAATCCAAAATAGGCCAACTTTTTATTTATTAAAATACAATTCACATCACAACACAACACAGTACCAAAGATGTGTTATTCAAACACATTCGATAAATTAACAACAAAATTTTATTCAGTGAGACAATAGTGCGGGACATAAATTTAATTTGAAATCGACAATTACATCTTTTAAAATATCAAAACAAAGCCACGGTGGACATGTTTGTTTACAAAATCAGACATCAACAGTCTTACTCACACGTAAAAAAAATCACAGGGTCCACACCAGTGAAATACACGGACTGAATTCCGTGAGCAACAAAACTTTCAATAAAATAATATTTATCTTGTTTAAACTCAAATTAGTACCATTTTAGAATATGTAAGTTGAACGTCTAGGATCATTTTTAATACGATAACATAAAATAAATTATAAAACTAAGCTGTCATTATAGCCTAAAGCGTTAATTTAAGCTACTTTTTAAAACCGGAATAGAGAGCATGCACCAGAGAGCTGAACAAAGATAACAGCCAATCAGAAGAAAGTAGGCTTAAAACGTGAGATTCAAGCATCGCTTCGTTGGTCTTAGCGTGGGTTTAAAACAGGATAATTGTATTTTTTGTGTCAGTGGATTGAAAAGTGCAAGGAAAAGTGACTCTTAGACTGTGTAGTGAAACCAACTATAAATATACCAATGTTTGTGTAAAGGAATATTAATACAAAATAAATTGCAAATATTTTAAAAGTGAACACTATTGAACTATGAACTTAATAAGTACGTGTTGAACAATGACTTTCTCAACAATCTTTTTATATTGATTGACGTACGCAATCAGCGCCCTATAATTTAATAACTCATTTCGAATCTGAACTTTTTATTTCTGCATTTAAAATTATTTCCTATGAAGCGTAACTTGAAACTTGCTTATGCCAGAACGAGCAAAATCGCTCCCCGAGATCTTCAACAGAATGAATAAACTTTGAATTGTATGTTTAAGGTATTTGAAATATGTTCATATATTATTTTTGTAATTTTAGTTAATTATTAAACCAATATTGTGCCATTGTACATTGTATAAAGTTTTAATTATTTCAAAACTTCACTAGATTATAACATTATGTAATAATATAATAGTGTTCTATTGACTGAAGTTGTACAACTTCTTCTAAAAGCTAAAAAATTAAAATAATTTTTAGAAATGAAATAAAGGGATAAGCATGTAATAAATTGACTCCACAACGTGGGACTTTCAACACTATTAATTGTATAGGTACACAGAGCCCTAATAATAAGATAAGCGACCTACAAACTAAACAAGTGGGGATGGGATAAAACTAGCAATCCTGAAGAGGTTAGTGCCATATAACCAGTATGCTTGTAGTTTGTTTATTAATGTTAGACATGTGTTGTGTTATTTATGTTTCGTGTTTTTTGTGACTTGACAATGGATGTATAGTCTTCCAAAACCGGTCGTCGCCAAAAAAAGGATTACAGAACTATTGACGGTGTAAATAACACATTTTAATAAATAGGCCTACAGTTAATAATCCTTATAGTTGTACACATTTATAGAGTTAAAAATCCCCCTCAGCATAGTTAGGTAGACCTAAATAAAGTCTGTTGTTTTTTAATATATTTTTTTTTTAATGATGTGTGTATCTAATTAATCTGCTGTGATTTTTCACGGGGACTTACTAGTTCTAATCATATATTTATAACAATTTTTACACTTTTTAATTTTAACTACCTTAAATTTTCAATGATGGTTTCCTCATTCTTTGAAACTCTGCCGCTCTGCGATTGACTCCGTGACCGTTGTAGAGGCGTTGTGCAAACTTTGCGTTTCAACTGAGGCTGTTAAAAAATAAAATAAGACAACTTATTCAGCAAATGCAGAAAGAAAACCCATTCTACAGCGAACAAATATATTATAACACAATTCAGAAAAATAATTTTAAATTAGTTAGGGTAGGCCTACCTGTTTTTATTAAATTCAACTTAGAAGGTATCAAATGGTTTAACCTGGCAACCAACAATTAGAAAACAATAACTTCAAAATATAAACATGTAACGTGCTGTGCTTTGCAGGCCGTTTACAAACAATTTATTAATA
>JAGFPH010001032.1:310560-330127 GCA_018207615.1 Philaenus spumarius | reverse complement strand
CATATATATATATATGTAGGCCATATATATGTTCGCACTCTAGCGACCCCATTTTAAGTCCGATTTGGTACACGTGTTGGTTGTCTATGTCGCTCGGATGAGTTCGTTAGCCAAAAAATCCAACAACCGGAAATACCCTAACTATTTTTTGAGATTTTTACTACGAGAATGAACTTTTTTTAGAGTTTTTTTCTGAAAATATAAATGTAGTATGTTATCCTGCACATTTGGTTTTTTACGCGACCTTATAGCTCGCATGGTTCCCCCAAAATCGACCAAAACGTAAAATACCATAAAAGTACCCGGTTTGAAGCCATGTGGTGCAAACTCGCGAGGCCACTTGAAGGAAACAAATTCTACTAATATATTGCGTACACACAGACAGGTGTTCAACGCCTTCGTGAGTAGACCTATTTCCCAAATTGTTGGTTGAAACCCTAAAACATAGGCCGAGGCCTATAAACTTAATTTTGGAAATTTGCTCAACTCACGTCAGCGGTCCAGCTGTGTGGTCGAATTATTTTTAATCTTGCACTTCTGTTGGTGTAGGGTCGTATAGTAAATACGCGCCAAATTAAGTAATGGTAACAAGAAAATTGAGTAGTCGTAACGTTCAACCTATCCTATAATGTTCACTATCTGAAAAACTGTGACTGGTATATTGCTGGGTCTTGACAGTTATTGCTAGCTTCACACCGCTTGAAATTAAACACTTCAGTGATGGCAGGAAATCAATTATAAACAATCTTAAACAAGTAGGCCTTTACAACATTACCAAGAATGATTAATATTAAATAGTAAAATTGTAAACACTTTGTAGGCTGAGTCACTAAAATAAACTATTTATTTGTTCTGAGTTTTTAGTTTAGGCATACTTACTAATTTCGTCGTTGAAACGGTGTAGTTTAGCCTTAGGGAAAGACATTGTTATGAAATAAGAAAACTATTTACTAATAATTTTGATACGAATTTATACTAAAAATGTTTGCGATTTAATTCAACAACACGAATTTAAACAAAACTGTAGTATCACACTAATTATTATCAACCGCCGAACCTATCTTTAATCCGGTAATTTATCTTCCGTTCAGTGTATGGAATGTTGAAGAACTGAACTGAAAAGTCTGAAATGCTTCTGAAATTCGCGATCTGGTAATTTCTACGGCCAGCAACTGTAACTGCTTTTTTACTTTCTTTTCAATTCCTTGCAGCATGCAGCTTGCAAGTTTTGGCCGTTAATACCGTTGGGGTATTCAAATAGACCAATTAAAGAACATTTGATAAATTTTAGCCAATAGTGAGCTCAGATGCCGTTGAGCCTTTTGATTGGCTGTTTTGTGAAAGAGTTGGCAATCAGCTGATTAACAACACGTATCACGTAAACAAATTGAACTTTTAGGCTAAAGCTGGCTAAACTCGGCTAAAGAAAATTCTTACTTTTAATTGTAAAATTGTATTAATAGTTTCACACATAAAATGTATATTTCTTGGAGTTTGGTGTTGTTATCTTTATCGACTTATTTATTACATTCGTGTTTAGGTCAAACGAAGAACAAGGTATTTATTTGCAAGAACTTTTCTTATTTTATAGTTGATTTGAGTTATGCAAATCTCTTTGCATAATATAAATATATTATAGTAGGCTAGCCTAAAATATTTAGTTATCCCACAATAAAAAAACTATTAATTATATCTAAATTAGCTATTAGAGCTAGCCTAGTAGGCTATTTAATATCACATTTTATGAATATATATAAGTAGAGTAACATAAGATATTAGGACTATTTTGATGTAGGCTAGTATCATGATTTAAGTGTAAGTTATTCATTTGATGTAGCCTAGACGGTTTTTATAAATTTGTATTCAACATTTTGCTTTTATAAAAATGAATCAGCATAGATAATAATAAAGAATAAATAATAGATCTTCGATCCTAGGCCGAAGTTAGGCTAGTGTAGCCTAATTTCATTTCATTAGTAAATTCGAGCCATTCCTAAGTTATTAATGAATCCTAGAGAGGATGAAGCCTAAGTTATTTGAACTTAATCCCAATCTACTATTATATCTTACTTTTACTTGGAAGATAGGCTAAAGAGAAAAAGAACATAAATATGGCTTTGGTACCTACCTACTCGTTGACCATGAGCATATACTTTTTCTATTTCACACTGAATCTAAAAATATGAAGGGAATAGGATCGCAAACCCTGTGACAACAGAAACGCAAGAAGAAAAAAAAGGCATACATTTACCCATCGGCTGATAGTTTTGCTGACTACTACCTTGTGTTACATTAGACTGTTAAATGTTGTATACAGATAAACATAGGCCTACTGTGACTAAAGATTAGAAGTTAGAACTTCAGGCTGCTGGTATAGAGTCGTATAGTAAATTCCCGTGCAAAAAAATAGTCTGAAGTTGGTTCTAACTTATAGTTTTTAGTCACAGTTTGTTTACCTGTATTCAATATTTAACAGTAGAATGAAGAAAAGATCATCATCTGCAAAAATATATGCCGAGGGTCGTATAGTAAATATACACTGAAATAGGCTATCTGGTCTTAAATATTTTAAAATCAAAGAAATTATCAAATTTCCTGAAAATGAGTTTTTTTTTATAATTACTGTCCAGCTGTTTTTAAGCTACAAAATAAATAATTTAACGCTTAGTTATTACAGTAGGGCGTCGAAAATCCGAACTAATAGGGACCGATGGGGGTTCGGATTATCAATTTGTTCAGATTTTTGAAAACAACCAAGAAAATGCCATTTAGGCTAAAATATACGCCCTTTAATCAATTAAAGTGGTTAAACAGTGCAAGTAGTAATGTAATTACAATACATTATGTATTATGATTTACATATTATGATTTAGAAGAACCTGCACGTACACAGTATAGGGCCAACATGATTACACTTGTACAGTAGCCTACTGTACATAATTAAAAGTTCACTTTTACATTATAGTTGTCACAAACGAAAATTTAAAAAAATACTGTACAGTACCCTACTGTATGTACGACATACTGTTCTAATGTTTATTTATTGCTAGCGCTAAAGCAGCTTATTAGCATGACTTACTGACAGCCAGTCTGCTGTGATTGCGTGTGAGAGCAGGTATTTAGAAGTGTTTAAAAAGAGATAATAATGTCAAATTGTGATGAATTTTTTTGTAAAATTTTTAACGATGCAATAATTGGAATTTGCAAAAACGAAAACAAAATTTTTGCAGGGGCTGCCTCGGAACGCGTTCGGATTTTTGACGTTTCGGATTATTGACGTTCGGATTATCGACGCTCTACTGTACATGGATTTATTTTTAAAAAATTAGGCGTAAATTTAAATTACGACCCACAGTTGATATGTTTTCAGACGACTTTTTTTAAGGAAATGGAGTAGTGGTGCCAATCTAAACACATTCTACTATTCAGTGTTGAATGCAGGTAGACGTGACTGAAGTCTATAAGTTAGGACTTAAGGATTTTTTTGTCGATTCAACAAATAACCTACATTTGGGTGGGCACTTACCATATACATCGGATTGATCGAATATCCGTGGTTTGATGTAAAGTATGGTTTAAACATTAAGTATACTACTAAAAGTACTTATGTATTACAGAATTTTATAAAGTAAAAATTGTGTGTGTTCCTGTTTTATTATATATATAAAGGGGTGCTGAAAAGTCTGGAGATGGTTTAATATTTCGTATATAAGAAAAATTCGAAGGTAGATGTAGTAATTGAGGAACCTACTCTATGTAAAAATACTATTTATTGGTTTTTATCGGAGATATTTATGTTTTCACAATGTTTATAATGATATTTAACCTTTATTAGTCTTAGTTTGTCCGAAATACATAATTATTTGCTTTTGTAAATTCATATAACTGTATCTTTGTTCACTACCGAACGCAATCGTAAAACAGCTTTTCTCTATGCATCTACGGATGTCGTATTCAGTTAGTCATGCAACTTTCCATTCACAGCACACTCACCAATAACCTTACTTTGTTTGGTTTGACACTTTTTCAATTTTATAACACTTTGTTTAATAAACTATACATTGCTTTTGAAATTTAACTCTATTACCATTTATATTACACGAATAAATCCATACGCTAATACTATTTCGAAATGTGAAACATTTTGAATACGTAGATATAGGCTTATGCCTACTTGCAAATTAAACTTGGTTTGTATATAAAAAGGTAAGTGCACAGAACATGTAATACAGTAGAACCGTCATCAATGGCTGGGCGGGGTGGAGTGATGTGAGTCAAACCTCGTAGCTGTTCCCCCACCTCTCTTATCCTCTCAGTTCCTTCACAAGCGCTTTCTCTATTACCTTTTTCTGATGAATTGCAAATGTTTTGCTCCCATAAAGAGTTTTGTGGAATGTTTTTTTTTTTTTTTTTGTGCAAATGAAGTTCACAAGGCCTTAAGCCCATATAGTTGTCAGTTAGACCTACTTAATGCAATTACATTAATAATTGTTTTAATGAATTCTGAATGTTGTGAAACGTATTAATATTCGGACAGTGAACAAAATAAATAAAATACATTTATTACGAATTTGAAATTATCTTTAATTTATAGTGAACCAAGGTTTCAACAATAACATTGTTGTAAATAACTTATATAAACCATGGTCCACCGTGTAAAGTTTAAGTGAAATAAATATTATAAATGTAACAATATAGTTTGATTAATTTTGTTTTACTTCATTGCCTGAATGTTTATTAGTTAACATAACATAATTGGTAAGAGGGTAAGTTTCATAAAAAAATTACTTTTTGAAATTGTATTTATGTTTAGGGCCTACATATTTTATTTAGTTATTTAAGATAGACAAAAAAATTATTGTCCCTGGAACAATACTAATTTGTTGTTTCTCAACCTTATTTTATTTTTGTGAATTTGATCGTTGATCTCTTTTATGTGATGAAATATCCTTATTTTAAAATAATATGCCCCTATGCTTTTTAAAAGTAATGGATAATGAGCTTCTTGTTCTAAAAAGTGATCTGTTGACGGAAAAAACCTTTTCCCCCCGCATTCCTTTAAAAGCAAACTTAAAAAATAATTTAAATTTTGTTTTGTTATTTGTTTTTTTCTTTTCGTAAAATTTTCTCACACAAAATGCAGATAGAAGTTAGGTCTTTTCCGGGAAGTGACAGCCCTCCTCTCTGCTTAATGAATAATAACAATCCTTTTTCTTTCATCTTTCTCCTGCACTTCTTCCAGGCATCCTTCGCACTTAATGTTGGTGTTTATGTTTTTTTAAAATGAAACCTGAAACTTATCAGTTGGCAACCTAACATAAGTAAAACAGGGGAAGTGAGTGTATTTAGGAGATTAAAGCGTACCATCGAATAAAAGAATCGCCAATACTAAATCGAAAAGAGTACTAGTGAATGTAATAATATTATTTCAAACTAGAGGGCTCTTTAAAACTAGATGCTTTACCCCCTGCTCGCTTCGATCGCCAACCCCCGCGGTGACTCGCGTCAAAGCAAATACAAACAGGTTATTTTATATACTTAAATAGGCCCTACTATTAAATTCTAATATGTCTTATTTATTTTAATTAGGATGTAACATTGTGATTTCTTATTTTTAAATTCCTTAATTTATTAAGGGTTTATTCTCTAGTGTTAAGGAAAGTATAAAAGTCAACATTTTTACTACATTTTCTCCCCTTAGTAGCAGGCGACAAAATGTCAATCTATGATACTTTTTTTATGTATGTTGTAAAATATAAATGCACAAATTTTAAGTTCATTAACTGTTTAAGGAAATATAACAATTAATTTTTATTGTTTTAGGGGTTGTTTTAAGCCTTAAGGGTCGGCTCTAGCTGTCGGCCATGTTGGCTGACACTCCATAAGACCAATGTTAAATTAAAATCCAAATTTTTCCTTTATTTTTGATCGGAAAATTATAAACGATATGTCATTTTAAAGCTATGGTCAATATGCATGCAAATGGCTTTTTAAAAATGAAGAAAAATATTTTGTTTAATATTTATTAACAATTTAAAACATTGATTTTTAATATTTTTTTGTATTGTCACTATTAATTATAGTGATAAACTACCAAGCCATTCGCCTGAAGAATTTCGTCCCCAAGATTTTGGTATTTTTTTTAAAACGCTATTTGAAAAATTGCGGGTTTTAAATGGATTTAGGCTGAGCAATGTTCGTGTAACCTACCGCCGCTATAGGGTGATTTTAAATATTTTTTACGTTGTAACTATTAATTATAGAGAAAAATTAACAAGCCATTCGGATGAAGAATTTTGTCCCCAAGAGTTTAATATTTTTAAAAAAATGCCATTTGAATAATTGCGGGTTTTAAGTGGATTTAGGATGAGCAATGTCCGCGTAACTTACCGCCGCTACAGGGAGTCACAGGTTGCTTTATGTTTTACTAGAGCCGACCCTTAAATCAAAATTATTTCTAGTCTATGTTACTCAAGGATAGCGTAGCTTTTTATTAGCAAAACTATTTTTTCAATCGGTTCAGTAGTTCCAGAGATTATCACCTACACACAAACAAATAAAAGGAAATAATATTACCTCTTTATAATAATATTAATATCAACCCCAAAGCTAAGATGATAAATAATGATGTTCAAATCAACAGTTATAATAAAGGTTTAGGGCAGTAAATGTAAAATGTAAGTTGCTGTGTGTTTTTTTTACAATTTTGTCATTTTTCTAACAATGTTATTTTTCTCATTAAATGTTTTTGAATTTGCAATGAGTCTTTTCTATTATTCGTAGTTGACCCAAGTTTTCTGAGGCTTATTAAGGTTTTAGACTATGTAACACCTGTTGTCAATGTGTCAAATATAAAAAGCACTGTACAAAATGAAGTATACGGAATGAAAATTACGTCTTATATGTTTTGAAAGTATTCAAATTATGAATAGGTAATAGGTAGACTAATCTGAGCAGAAGTAGTGTTGTAATTAAGTATTTAATAACTAAGCAATAGTCAGTAATAATAATTTTGGTTACAATGATAGGAAGCGGCCTGAGGAGCAGTGGGTATCGCACAGATAAATGTAGTGCCGTCTGACGCGACGAGTGGCCCGGCCATGCTTTATTTACTCTTGCCTTCAAACTGCCTTTCTGACCAGAGTACACTTCGTACATTTTTTTTATGACAAAATAAGCTAAATTCAAGTCCTTATTTACAACTTTGTCACTTTCAAAACTTCTCTATCCGAAAAATAAAAAAAATTCTCACAGACCAACTTTTTCATGTCACGATTTAAAAACCACATATAAGTTTTATCTTTAACTTGTAATTGATAAATTAGTAATACAATTATTTTACAACTTTAAATTGCACCATTACTGTCCAACACTAATGTTTTGTCTGCATGCGAAATCTTGAAATTTTAACTTCATCGTGAGTTGGTCAAACGACAGTGTATTTGAAACTTTATACTTTGTAATCATTGGTTTAACTGCGGAAGGATGTGTTATTGAGGGCAAAGGAGGTGGGGTTAGAGAGCAGGAGTTGACTCACATCCTCTTACCCTATGCCGCTTCTATTCTATTCAATATTCTGTGGTTAAGTGTTACTTAGTTATAATATGAGTGTTTATCGTTATTTATTTATTATATACAATTTCCTGAAGTGAATTTACTTGTGTTTAAATGATTTTGTCTAGATCGAATTTTGAGGTTAAAATTTAGGCTATCTTGTCAAAATTACTTTTTACAATATTTTAAGTTAATTTACCAGGTCCCTTTATTTTTTTGAATTTGTTTATATACCAACTGGGTCAAAATGTTATAATGTAGTTAACCTTTCTTCTGTTAGTCTCATGTACATCAATACTGATGTTTTTAAATACACCATTATGGAACTGTACATAAAATGTAGTATTTTTTATAGACTACACTCTTATTTTTTCCATTTCACTTAAGTTGTTTTGTATACAGGGTCAAAGTCTAACTGATCGAGTTCAGCAGTTAACAGAAATGACTATGAAGCGTTCAATACTTCGGTTCAATGGAGCAAAGTTCAAGGAATTTGTAAAATCTACTCCTAGAAATTACTCCGTAGTTGTAATGTTCACTGCTATGGAACCGCAACGACAATGTTCAATTTGCAGGTAATTACTAAAGTCGTATTGTTTACTTTGTAACATAAAAAAATTCTTTTAATTCTACCTACTTAAACTTGGATAGGCTACTTAAGTCTAATAACATAGATTCAGTTTTAAGTTTGTAATATTAATATGTGACTTTGTACATAATATGTTGATTAAATCTTCATACATTTTTAATTATTTATAAATAAAGTACTATAACAGTCCAACATTCCATTAAGATACAAATTCAAATACCCTAACATAAAACAAAGACTTGACCCTACATTCGTTACTAGGCCAATGCAATGTAAACATGCCAATGTAACCTGTATAAAGGAATAATCTGATTTAGCCTAGACTAACAAATTATAGGAATGAAATCGCTCAGGAATCTTAGAATCCAACCCAAATATGGAAATGGCAATCCGTCCATGTACTAAATTCACTAGTAAATAACCATGTATAATTAGATGTAACCATAACAACAAACTACAGTTTCATAAGTATGTCAGCCTCCAGCCTCCCATATAACCTATTGAAAGGTAACCTCAAGACTATATCCAAATTCACATCAAACAATCAATCTACAATCACATATCATATTTATTTATTCAATTAAACTTTATTGTATTCCAAATATTATCAGAACCATTCCAATGGTAAATTAGTTCGAAATTATGAACAGAGATTTCGCCAACCCAGACGTAAACAACAACATTATGTTAGCATTATGACAGAGTTCAAGATGCGTAGTACGATTTGTCACTCGGATGTAAAACATATTTATTAAAAGAAAAACGTAGTCACTGGACGATTACAAAAACTTG
Source organism: Philaenus spumarius (assembly GCA_018207615.1). Lineage (NCBI taxonomy): Eukaryota > Metazoa > Arthropoda > Insecta > Hemiptera > Aphrophoridae > Philaenus > Philaenus spumarius. Next base: position 321,192 of record JAGFPH010001032.1, on the reverse strand, counting down.
TTTTTCATAATTAAATAGCAAGAAAAATATACATACTTTATGTCCTAAATGTTAGTGTTTAGTTAGTTAGAACCAATATTTGTAAAGATAGTCTACCGACATTGTCAAACATAGACTTAGTAGTTGAATTGTTGTTGCGATATTAAATAAATTCCTTTTAAGTGAAACAATATTTTGGCGTCTAAGAAATCGATGAAACCATGTTATGTGTACCGTACTAAATGAATATTTATAGAAGTATGAATAAATCAGAAGTTAAAACAAACACTGGAACTATTTTGACTCCACGTCTTCCGGGAGCAAGATTCATTAATAAATAAGCCAGCGCAAACGATTACAACCCCAGACCAACCAATCGCAGTGCAGCAAAATGAAGCCCAGTTGAGAAGCAGCGGATATGGATAACAACCAAATTTTTTTGGTAACAAGCATTTTTTTAAGTTTGGGGAAGAATTGAGAGAGTGATCATCCTGACGCCATGCAAGACAGTTGAATGTAGTAAATTGAGTGAACTGTACTGTAGAAAGTGGTATCTTTTGTATATCTCAACCTTTTTTTAACATTGAACTATAAACTATAGTTCATATATATCATTTAACTTAAAGCCTCGGTTTGTAAGACCACGCCACCTCTCCACGTCCGTAATGACCACGCCGAGGTAATTTATGAACTTGTGAGGCATCAAAGCGGCGATGGCACCTTTCAACGTGATAGTGGTTTTTTTTTCAACGTGATAGTGCAATTACATGGCCGATTTGAGCAATCGGGCTGATTTGCACCAGCTCCCTTTGACTGGGTGACTTCGTGTCTCTGATTGTGTCAATATGTGTCTCTGATTGTTTTCCACCTCATCATGCAGTCTGTAACTGTAAAATAAAGTTTTACAGGTACATATTTTCAAATGCTAATCACTTTATCTACAAGTATGAATTAAATGTATCCAAAAATCTGCGTGTAAAATATTTTTTTTGTTTTTTTTCCCTTGGTTTTTGTTTTTTTACGTAAAAGTCCCGGGTTCAACTCCCGGTCTTGGTCTATGTTTTTTTACTTGTAATTTAATTAAATATCCCTTGCTGAGGAAGTGTGTAAGCGAGAAAAATAAAATAAAATAATAATAACACCACTGTAAGCTGCAAAATAAGAATTGCGATTGTTTCAATGTCGTATACACGAGGTATTCAATCTGTTAATTCAATAATTTTGCAGTAAAACCCGTACAAGTGAGATAACATCGACCAATATCTGGTGCGATCAGGGTAGGCTAGCTCAGTTGGCAGAGCATTACGACGGAAACTTAAAGATCGCGGGTTCAACTCCCGGTCTTGGTCTATGTTTTTCACTTGTAATTTAATAAAATATTTTGCCCAATTATTATTATTAGGCATAAACAGCTACAATTTCTTTTATTTTATTTATTTATTATTATTATTCAGATCCATAGCTATTGCGGAAAGTTACCGTTCTCTAGCATTCCAATTTTGCATATTACACTCTTGGATAAGCAGCATCATCAAGCATACTCTGCAGGCCATCAATAGGAACATGTTGCATATTGCCATCCCCAACCCAAATAAGTAAATGATGACAGCTACCGCTCTTGGATTCTGGGAGAGATGGAAAAATTATCCCAATTGTTGCGGGGCAGTCGATGGTTTGATTGAAGTGCCCTGCCGACTTTGGTTCACTTTTTTTAACTACAAAGGCTATTTTTCTATTGTACTATTTGTGCTCGTTAATCACAATTACAAGTTTATAGCTGTTGATGTTGGCAACTATGGGAATGAAGGAGACTCTACTATTCTCCCAAAATCCGCTTTTGGGAAAGCAGTTTCTCAATTTATGTTTCTATTTCCAGACCCGGCCGTACTTCCGGGAACTGTATTGTGGAAAATTACATTATGATCAGGGACAATTGACACCTCGCTTTATGAGACCTTTTCAAAGGCCACAAGCAAAAGAAGATGAAACAAAAACTACAGACATTTTCGGGCCCGGCGGTGCAGTGAAAATGCATTTAGGATCCTATCCCAGTACTTTAGAGTATTAAATTACACAAATTGCTATTGCTCATGAAACTGTTGACGACCTAGCTGCGTGTATTTTCCACAATTTATTGATGGTGGCCAACATTCCTTGCTCCAACGAAGAAGAAGATAAACTTTATCTATTTACAGAAAATGTGATACCTATGCAGTGCCAACTACAGGACGAAAAGAAAATACGTTTGGCTTACTGCATACGAGAAAAGTTTAAAGACTTCTTTTGTAGTGAAAATAGTTCTGAGAATTGGCAGCTGAATGCCATTCAGAAAAGTGACTGATTTTTATCTCATTTAATGATAAAAAAACTTTAAATTTGGTCTACACAAGAAAAAAAATTTTAATCTTGTTTCCCTTTGTTTGTACCATGTAGAGGGCCATGCATCACGATGTTTTATCTTTGTTTTTTATTAGGTAAGGCTTAATATTTTATTTTTGTTTGTTCACAGTTTAAACAATACAGTAAAAAAAGACCTTCTCTCACAAGTTCATCGGAAATTTGTTTCCAAACATTGTTTTTCACAATTGCATATTAGTAGTTTTTTTTTTAGAAAAGTTGTGGCGAACTGGATTATCTCGAACCAGATCTATCAACTTATCATCAAATTCACTCGTGAAAACCTTAGACTCTGTAGTGTTAAGTAATACACAGTAAAATAATAAGTTAATACAGCTAAATATATCTTACAACAATAATTACAAAAACAAGTTGCTTAAAGAAATTTAAAGCAGTGTATTGAGCTGCAAAACACCCAGCGTACCACGCCCGAATAGACTGAAACCTATTCAGAGCGCGCCACGCTAAGAAATCACGGACGCGACGTCAGCAGCCGGGCATGGTCTTAGAAACCACGTTAATGCTCTTAAATTCACTCTGTTCTAGCGTTGATGTGGCCATCATGTTCGAACAATCGCGCCGGACTCCCGGCGTGGTCTTACAAACCGTGGCTTAAGAGGTTGTTATTTGAAAACCAATGCCAACCTTATAATTTTTTTTAACTTCATCGATCAATAGTAAATTCGAGATGAGTTTTACCAATAGTATTCTCATGGCAAGCCGAGTGCCTACCCCGAGATAATTTAATTAATTTATTATATCAAAAAATATGATAAATTAAACATTGAAACTTAGCCTTGTGTTTCAAGACCGAGTCAAGCTTAAGCTGAAATAACTTTTAGTAATGAACTGTTTAATGAACATTATCACTTTCAATGAGTATAAACAATCAAATCTGTAAATATGTATAATGCAAATTATGTTTTAACTATGATTAAATGTTAATTTTGTTAATTGTAATCATCCTCAGACTTTATTTTTCAGATTACCTAGTACTCATCAATATGATGCAATTTTATTCCAATCATTATAAAGCCATTTAAACTCAAATTCTATTCAAATAAATTCAGTATTTCAAAATAATATCTAATTGTATTTCTGAAAGTCTAATTGTAAAATGACTTAACAACGTGGGACATACCTTTTCTGAATTTGCATCACAGCTGCATTGTAAATACAGTAGAGCCGCGGTTATTCGAGCCCCGACTTATCGCGTTCCGTGTTAACCGAGGTGGTAAAAAAAAAGTTGGGAAGTTCGGTTTGCGGTAGACGCATGCGTTAAAGTAAGTGAAATCCGCATATAGCGGCAAATCTACTGTACTTAGTCACATATAGTTTTGTCAAAAAGGGTTCCAGTAAATAAAATGCACAGTTTTTAATCATTATTAAATACAGTCAAACTTGGATAATTCGAAGTTGAAAGGATCAGGGAAAACATTCTAATTACTTATGTTCATTCAAAGAGAAGAGATAAATACTTGTACAGTACTGTACTGTAAAAAAAAAAAACAACTCTACCATTAAAGCTTTTAACACACAAATTTTATTTTATAAAGTACTGTACATGTACAATATATAGTACAGTAGAGTCCCACTATTCCGAACAGAGTTCAGAAAAAATACCGATTTTTTTAACATAAAAACAGGACAAATTAAAAAGGCGTTTGTGAAAAAAAGTACATTTATTGTTATACAAATAAGTTAAATAGAGACATACATAGAGCCTAAGCTCGATGAAAACACCTGAAACCAAATTGGTATGAAAGCTGGTTTGTTTCCTTCACGTTTTCCATCCGTTTTGCAGGAAGGAAGTTACCGCAACAATTATCCGGTGAAAAGGATACCGGATGCGTCAGAAAGAAGGAAAGATTAAATACAACAGCTAGGCACTATTAGTGTTGTTGCCAGTTGCGTTCATCCGTTTTTCTCCTCCGTTTTCGTTATCTCGAACAAATTTTTTTTTCGATTTTTTTTCAAGACGATGCGGTACTAACGGACAGATTGCGGGATGACAAAACGGACAGTTTGAACAACCTATCCCTTCCCTTCAGTAGAAGAAAACAGAATCGTAAGGAAGGAAAAAAACGGATGGTGTAAACCTACACTACGGCGAGGTCAAGAGCATGTGCCGCGTCTACGTGGGATATGAGTTTAGTTTGAGCGTTAACCTCCTCCGAGCCGATCAACGCTGTATAGAACTGACACTAGCAGATGTCCTCGCGCTTGCCTTAACAAGTCAATACCTTATTGTTGTACAAGAACAATCTTACCAAAAATTTGAATTATCCAAAATAAAATTTGAATTAAACACAATTTTTTACCATTGTTTTAATGCAGAAATCTAGGGACCGGACAAAAAATTCTAACTATACAAAAGTTCAAATTATCCAGGTTTGACTGTACTGTACAATACAGTCAATTCAATGCTTTGCTAATCATCAATACTACGTTATTAATGCTTTTTCACTAAAGGTCACGTTGTTCAATAAAACTCAAACTTGCCATGTTATGGCAATGTGCAGTGTAAACCAGTTAAAACTAGTAGTGTAAAAATAGAAATAGCGCACAAGCAAGCGAGTTATGTAAACAGAAAACACTTATTGACTTCTTAAAAAAAATTTATTACTGGAACATGTACCGGTACCCTATGTAGGTTTTTTTATCATTTTGTTGTATTTTATTTTCTTTGACCACGTTTTCATTGATTTCACCTGTTTACCTTAAGTTTCCATCTCGATTTTTGACAGAGTCCGTACCCAAGTTTTTTTGCCTATCCAATGTACCTTCAGTAGGTTCTACTGTGTACACTTAATAATGCCATTTTAGCAAAACTGCAATAGTGTTAACTAAGAAACACGAATATGCATGTATTATAATATCTTCTTGTAACTGAATGTAATGTAATAAACTTAAATTTCTGGTTAAAACAAAACTTCTTTCTTGATAAAAATAGTTTATTGTTACAAAATATGGTATACAGTACAGTCTCGTTTATCCGACCTTCGCTCATTTGACATTCCGTGTTATCCGATGTCTTTAAAGAAAAATAAAAAATAAATAGAAAAGGCAAAAAAATTCAAAAGTTTACGATAAAATGAGCCGCAAGTGTCTGTTTTGTGTTGTCGCCGATTGTACCACGTCTAATAATTCTAGCTACAGACTGTACAGTACTAGAGCTACGCACATCGTCTAGCGCTAGCGATTGTCTCACGAGTTATTTCTCCACTCATTTTGACTATCGGTCTACTAACTGTGTCGTTCTGTTTTGTTTAGTGTTTCATTGCCATTGTGAATATAGTTACCATTTTTATCGTTATTGTTATTCATCTTTATTTTTACGTATTGTTATCACTTTAATATTGAACACTGTTACTGTTACAAATGTTATCATATTGTACATTGAACACTACTGTTACGTATTGTTATTATTTTTATAAAATAAATATCTAAAAAAAAATAAATCATTTTATCCTTGAACAGATGGATTGGTATGAGCATCCAGCTTATCGTTATTGCAGCACAGCTCAATATTCTGTCTGATGTGTATTCACAGTCCACATATATATTATGTACAGAATCTAAATATTATACATGTTTATTGTATTATTTATATTTTGTACACTTTAAAAATGTAAATATTCCAAAGATTTTTCTGAACGCAATGTCCACACAGTATTATTAAAATTCATTTATTTCTTTAAAAAATATATTCTGGATATAAAATATGTCTGGACACACCCACATAACATATCTTGAACAAAAAAGATGGAAATATTTACGATACCCTCGACAGGCTCATGATAGAGTCAAATGATCGAAAATGGTGCCACAAAGTAGGTGTTTAATACCTTCTGAGATTTTTAAAGTTTTTGTTTTTCGAATATTTTTGTTCGAGATGTATATGTGGGTGTGTCCAGTCATTTTCTACTCCCGGTATTTTTATGAATTATAAACATTAGCATACAAAACAAAATTTAAGCATATAGTTCCAGGATTACATAGTCAGAATGTTGTCAGTATCTAGACTAACCTAATTTTGTTTTACAGTTCTGCAAATGACGAGTTCCTAATTGTTGCTAACTCCTTCCGCTACTCGCAAGCCTATTCTAATAAACTGTTTTTTGCAATGGTAGATTTTGATGAAGGATCCGATGTCTTTCAAATGGTATGTATGTTAATCTTAGTAAATTCTTAGTTTAATTTTGTATATTCAGAAGATTTAAGATTGGAAGTCAGTCAAGAAGGAATCCTATGCTACATTACCAAAGAGAATATACATACAAATGATATAATAAATAACTCTGTAAAAGATACTAATTTAAATAAGTATAATCATGAGTGTAATGCATCGAGTGAATCAACGATTTTGAGCGAACAAACAATCGACAATACTTTAAAAGAAAACACCAATCTAGGACCAACACAAAAATTAGAACTAACAAAACTATTGCTAAGTTATAAAAACATATTTTCTATAAAAGAATAGGAAAGTCAACCTATTATATATGCGACATAAATAACCAAAGTATTAAAGGACCTTACCACGTAACGGCTATTAAAAAATACAAACACAACACCCACGACATTCTTGAAAGCGAAAATGGTACAATCACAGCTGATTGACAACTAGGTCAATGACCCCACCCGAAGTAAACAAACTGGTCAGAACAACTATCAAACAATCAATAAGTTACTTACAGTACTTTGTTTAGAAGTTAATATTTCTCATTGTTATTTTTTTTGTTCCCATGAAAACATTTAAATAAATATTTTCAGGAAAAATTACCCCGGAGATAATTATAACAATTCAAAATATATATATTAAAATTTAAATGTATGAATAGCGAAAATTCTATTAAAAAAACAACCAGAGGAAAGATGTCATTCATTAGATTAGTGTAGCCTAACGACACCTAGTGGAGAATATGCGAACTTCCAGAAAAAGATGCAAATTGTTAACTAACCCGGTTTTCGAAACTGAAATAAACCAATTAAAATTACTTCCCGATATTTTCGACATGCAATTCCCATATCAAAATCACGTAAAATTATTATATCAATCTAAGAAAATTAATACCTTAATCTAATATAAAATTATTCATTAATTATCTCTATTTGAAAGTCAAGACTTTCGTCTAACGAATAATAAGTTTAACCCTCCAACTGTTACATGTCGATAGATCGACGTTGATACGGTTCACGGGAATGGTAAACATCGATGCATCGACGTTGTGTAAGTGATTTGTAAAATGCACTGAGTACCAGATCATTTTTCAGCGAACATATTGTATTTAGTATCGATCGATACAGAAGATATCAGGCTTTCTATTAGTGCATATGCCACATTGATATCGTGTTTGTAAAAAGAATGCTAGCTGTTTGAAAAATCAACCTGTTATGCAACAGCTGATTCCCCTTGTCTTGTTTACTTCTGTGTTGAATTAGCGTGTTTTTATTACTTTTGTTTGTTTGTCTTTACTATGTGTGATACATTGAGGTATAGTGAAATAGATTATTTAATTGATAATGATATTAGTGATAGTGGAAGTGACTTAGAAGCTGAAGATATTCCATCCGACGTTTCTTTGGAAGACTTTTCGTCTGGCAACGATGATGATTATATTACAAACTTTTAAGAGATGACTGATAGTGTGGAAATAAATCAAGATAATGATATTTTATCTAGTCCTGTCAGGCCAATTTCACCAGTAAATGTTCCAACTAGGCCTAATTGCAAAATCCTATTCTCTGGGTTAGAGTGTAGCCTATCCCCCAGAACCAGAAAAAGAAGTAGGCCCTATGTTTACCGTACGGTTTTTTATAAATAATATTTTTAATTTTTCATATTAGTAAAAAAAGTGTATATTTTCTAAAAGAATATAAAAAACAAAACAAAATGGCTATTTTCAAAATTTGTTAAAATTATATTTAGTGATTTTTTAGTGAGCGTGAACATTTTTAAATATAGTGAAACGATAGTTTTTAAACTTTCCAATGTCAACTTCATGTACATATATCAAAGTATGTGATGTTTTTATTATACATTATTGTAGAACTGTAATTTCTGATTAAAATGATGTATAATTATATAAGGTTTCCTTTTTAAATAGATTTTTTACATTTTATTTTCATTGTGCTTGTAAAAGTGCCGAAAATGGCCCAACATTAACCCTAGATCTGCCAAACGTCGATAATCGACGATTAAAAACCGGAGCCGTTTTGCCGATCGTCGAAAATCGACGATTTAAAACATCTGTTCTTTGTATGAATTAATCTTTCTCCAAATATGTCATATGAGATATGAATGGAAAGAGCAGATTCCAAGCTTTCTTTTTTCACTGGACATGGTATAAAAAGTCAGCTGGTGCTAATTGGAACGGCCAATCGACCGATCCAATTGGGGTTAATTAATTACATTAATTAAAATAAATTCAGAGTCAACATAACAAAAGATTAAAGCCAAAGGGTGTCAAAAAAGCCCAAAATTAAGATAAAAAAGTAGTTTCTAATGTGAAAATAGTAGTTATTAATAATTTTGAAGAATTAACTAAAATTGTGTTGGTTAAATACGTGCAGACTATGACGTATGCATTAGCGACAAGACCAAGCCAAAACCTTGCAGGATCTGACAGGAATTGACTTGTCCAGTCTTGTCTAAATTTGGTAGAAATGAATTAGCATTGAAAGTTAGGGGTTTGTAATTTTATTAAAAGAAGTTGTTATTATTAGATTTATGTTGAAAGGAGAGTTAAATAAGCAAGGAGTAATAAAAATAATTTTGTTATGATAATTTGTTAAAAAGTTATAGACAAAAATGTAAGCGTAAACAAATCGATTTTGCAGAATTTGAATAAAATCCAAAAACAAAGTAGAGTCATTTGTAGAGTTAAAAAGGGTTAAGAAAATAAAGTAATAAAAAATATAAAGTTATAAAGTTTTATAGCTAAAAAATAAAGTGTAAAGTCATTCTTGGGCATAAAAAGGCCAATAACTCATAAAGTTCAAATGTAATTAAATCATAAAAAATAGCATTTAATAGAGTCAATAATAGGGCATAATCAAGCCGAAGTTCAATATATATAAATAAATAGTTTTGTAAAAATAAAATAAATTAATAAAAATGTTTTATTAATTCATAATAAATACAAGGGAGATTAATTAAAGGGAAATATTGATAAAATAGGGTATATATATGTGTAATAAATTGTAATGCCATGTGAGATATGAAAAGAGCTTTAAAGGGGGGGAATGAGACGCCGAAAACCAAACGAAGCCAATTAGAGTAACAACAAGCTGAATAACTAGACAACCAAACAAGCTATCAAAAAACCAACACCAGATTTACGCGTTTCAAGACCAACCAAAGAGGATACAAGCAAGAAAAAATGGAAAATTTCAAATTTACAGGAAATAAATTTCAAAATTTAAGCAAAACTAACGAAGTCTAGAACTCAAGAATGAAGAGGAGTAGAAACGCCATTCGAATTCCAGAGAAACCAGAAAACGTCAACCTATCCATAGAAGTCAACAAAATCAAAATCCGACCACGCAAAAAGAAGTTATAGAGTTTGGGTGAAATCAATGCAAAAATTGTCAAACGACAAGTTCATACAGGCACTCAAGGCCCAAGCTGCGACGGGGAAGTGACGTCATCGGATCCACTACGAAGAGCAAAACAGACCGCACATTGAAATTCAATAAATGAAGATAATAATTAAATTAGGCCTAATCGATGGGAAATAAAGGCACTAAAATTCATCAAATAAATCAGGAAATATATTAAGACCAAAAAATATATTTCTAAAGCAAGAAATCAGGATTTCTTGTTACATAGAGGAAGATGCTGGTTTGACAAGGGAAAAGTCGAGAAGAGAAGCTTGCATCCCCTCCAACATCAGTTTAGCACGGAACGCCAACGAGAAGACATCTGACCAAGCTCCGAGGGTACTTAGAGAAAGTCAAAGGGCGATCAATTCGGTGTGCGTTACGTTTCTAGCTCCGGCCTAAAGCTAAGTCGGGTCGTGATAATTTCGGGAGAAGAATATCCATATAAACGGCCTATCTTGCCAAAAGATACTACAATCAACTGGGAGAGGACAACTTTAATTAAGTCTAGGAGAAGACAACTGTAAGCCGAAGAAACCAGTCTGGGGACCAAGGAGAACAACTTTAAATCGCTGGAAATCGACAGAAGGAATTACGCGTCGAACTTCTTGTGTTCTGTAAGTGGCAAACGATCATTGTTACTTATAATTT
>JAGFPH010001032.1:260674-294818 GCA_018207615.1 Philaenus spumarius | reverse complement strand
ACCGATCCAATTGGGGTTAATTAATTACATTAATTAAAATAAATTCAGAGTCAACATAACAAAAGATTAAAGCCAAAGGGTGTCAAAAAAGCCCAAAATTAAGATAAAAAAGTAGTTTCTAATGTGAAAATAGTAGTTATTAATAATTTTGAAGAATTAACTAAAATTGTGTTGGTTAAATACGTGCAGACTATGACGTATGCATTAGCGACAAGACCAAGCCAAAACCTTGCAGGATCTGACAGGAATTGACTTGTCCAGTCTTGTCTAAATTTGGTAGAAATGAATTAGCATTGAAAGATAGGGGTTTGTAATTTTATTAAAAGAAGTTGTTATTATTAGATTTATGTTGAAAGGAGAGTTAAATAAGCAAGGAGTAATAAAAATAATTTTGTTATGATAATTTGTTAAAAAGTTATAGACAAAAATGTAAGCGTAAACAAATCGATTTTGCAGAATTTGAATAAAATCCAAAAACAAAGTAGAGTCATTTGTAGAGTTAAAAAGGGTTAAGAAAATAAAGTAATAAAAAATATAAAGTTATAAAGTTTTGTAGCTAAAAAATAAAGTGTAAAGTCATTCTTGGGCATAAAAAGGCCAATAACTCATAAAGTTCAAATGTAATTAAATCATAAAAAATAGCATTTAATAGAGTCAATAATAGGGCATAATCAAGCCGAAGTTCAATATATATAAATAAATAGTTTTGTAAAAATAAAATAAATTAATAAAAATGTTTTATTAATTCATAATAAATACAAGGGAGATTAATTAAAGGGAAATATTGATAAAATAGGGTATATATATGTGTAATAAATTGTAATGCCATGTGAGATATGAAAAGAGCTTTAAAGGGGGGGAATGAGACGCCGAAAACCAAACGAAGCCAATTAGAGTAACAACAAGCTGAATAACTAGACAACCAAACAAGCTATCAAAAAACCAACACCAGATTTACGCGTTTCAAGACCAACCAAAGAGGATACAAGCAAGAAAAAATGGAAAATTTCAAATTTACAGGAAATAAATTTCAAAATTTAAGCAAAACTAACGAAGTCTAGAACTCAAGAATGAAGAGGAGTAGAAACGCCATTCGAATTCCAGAGAAACCAGAAAACGTCAACCTATCCATAGAAGTCAACAAAATCAAAATCCGACCACGCAAAAAGAAGTTATAGAGTTTGGGTGAAATCAATGCAAAAATTGTCAAACGACAAGTTCATACAGGCACTCAAGGCCCAAGCTGCGACGGGGAAGTGACGTCATCGGATCCACTACGAAGAGCAAAACAGACCGCACATTGAAATTCAATAAATGAAGATAATAATTAAATTAGGCCTAATCGATGGGAAATAAAGGCACTAAAATTCATCAAATAAATCAGGAAATATATTAAGACCAAAAAATATATTTCTAAAGCAAGAAATCAGGATTTCTTGTTACATAGAGGAAGATGCTGGTTTGACAAGGGAAAAGTCGAGAAGAGAAGCTTGCATCCCCTCCAACATCAGTTTAGCACGGAACGCCAACGAGAAGACATCTGACCAAGCTCCGAGGGTACTTAGAGAAAGTCAAAGGGCGATCAATTCGGTGTGCGTTACGTTTCTAGCTCCGGCCTAAAGCTAAGTCGGGTCGTGATAATTTCGGGAGAAGAATATCCATATAAACGGCCTATCTTGCCAAAAGATACTACAATCAACTGGGAGAGGACAACTTTAATTAAGTCTAGGAGAAGACAACTGTAAGCCGAAGAAACCAGTCTGGGGACCAAGGAGAACAACTTTAAATCGCTGGAAATCGACAGAAGGAATTACGCGTCGAACTTCTTGTGTTCTGTAAGTGGCAAACGATCATTGTTACTTATAATTTAAATAAATCCCTTTTTTACAAAATAATAAATAAATTAAATTAAATAAATAAATTCAAGTAAATTCTGGGGAAATTGAATAAAGTAAACTCGTTTAGTAAATTTCATTACTCACAATGGCAAATCGAAATATGTAAATAATATAATCATTAATATACAAATTTTAATTAATAAATTAATTAATCACTTTGCTACTTTTCAATATATGTAATTATAAGTTAAAGATTAATAAATTTCATTGTGTTTTTGAAAATAATAATTTGTTGTTTCAAAGTTAATGGATTTATGTTAATTAATAAATCGTTTTTGTGTTTTCAATAGAAAAATTTTGAATATATAATTTACAAATCCAATCAAATTAATCCTAAAACCATTCAGTGCTCTAGTGTAATTAAGTCAGCAGGTGAGTTATTCACGGATCACTACAAATTTAACTCCAAAGGGAACGATCCCGAAAAAGAGTCTAGAATTGAGCTAGTGTACTACACAAAAGACAAAAAAGGTCTAACTAATTTAAATTTAAAAAACTTAAGAATAGGAAACAAAAAGTTTTCCTTTTCTTGCCCTCGCCAAACCTCTCAAATTGTTCTAACGGGGTAGTACAACGGAACAACGTCAAATAAGGCCTGAAAACACTTGGGTGTTATTTGATGAGGGAAAGTGTTAAAGTTAACAACAAAAGGTTGTGTTTATTGAAAAAATTAAGAGGGTAGGGAGGTTTGCGCGTGGCAGTATGTATGGACAGAAATAAAATGACTCACAGTCGAGTCGTCACAGATCAGTTGTTTACATACAGTTGTTGTGGGGAAAGTGATTAATGTTGTTTGTGCACGTAAATCTATTCAGTTTATTTGAGTGAAATTTTTTTAAATTATTTAGTTGTTTATTTATTATTTAGTTGTAAATATTATTGTGAGTGATGGACCGTACCATATATATCACCTATTTTTTTTGTAATAATTTTTATTTACATTAGGCTAGTAATTTTTTGCCCGTTTCTATGGTTTTTGTCGTGTTCTTCTTTTTATTGTTTTAATTTATTTATTTATAAAATAAAATGCTGTAAACTATATATTTTCTTTTTCTGCATAAAATAATGAATAAAATGGCTATCTCAGAATATGTGTAACAACCTCGAGCTTCCATGTAGATATAGTGGTTACGTCAATTTTTATTTTTTACAAAACAAAATTTGAAACTATTCAGGCTAAAATTTTTTTCCAGATATATTGATCTAAATGTTATGATATCTACCAAATAGTACACATTATGAGGAAAAAAATGATATGTAATAATACATTATTTGTCCAATATAAATATTTTTTACGATTTTTTAACTGAAAGCTTGCAAAAGTGTAAAAACCTGCCCGGTACTACAGAAACAACGTATTGGCAGTTCTAGGGTTAAGGCAAAAATGATTAACAGTTGGAGGGTTAAAGCGGAAACCGGCATTAAAATTCAATTTACATGAAAACCATAAACTCTGAAGAAAAACCAACATAGTCTATAAACAGAATGAACCCTTTTACACACAAAAAGTCTTTGACGAAATTAACAAATATATACCGTTAGAACGGGACAATTGGAAAACCAATTTAAAAATCATTTACAACGTACTGCCGAAGACATCTTCTTTCGGTAGCCACGCCCATGACGGAAGAACTTACCTGTGATTGGTTCGTGAATTTACATCAGATGATTTAGTTTCTTTAGGTTTTGAACATAAAAAACTAGATTATAAAAGAGGTACCAGTTAATATGGAGTTATTTAAGTATTTTATTCAATTTATCTATTATTTCCCACTATAAAATAACTATTACTTATTCTTTTAATGATTGCACTTTTCAAAAAACAATTTTATACTCGAAAAGAGAAATTTGTTTAACCATTTCATTCATAAACCCTTACAAACACCACCACCCGAAGTGTATATTTAGTAGGCAAGTGTATAAAAGTTCCGGAGTGTAACAACAGTGAAAAAATGATTATTCTTGTAAAAGTTGCCAAAGTAAGCAGTTGCTGAATTGGTTTGTGCTACACAATTTAATAAATTAGATATTTTCGGACCCAATCTAACCATTCAAGACGACCAACAAGATTGGAAGAAGAACCGAAGATACAGATCTGATCAAGTATAACCCAATTCCAAGTTAAAACAATAAAGAAGAATCGATAAAATTTTGGTGAGGCCATTCTAACTACATATAGGTTACGTTCTTTTTTTTTTTTTACATATTAGGCCTAGTGGTGAAACCACACAAACTATTAATATAAACTAGAACCCAACGAACATTATTTCACGTTGAAACAACGTATCATTGTGATAAAAACTATGAACTAAGCATTCCCTATTACATAATTTCATTCACCCATAACTATATCATACAAATTTGCTACTTACTAATAACGATTTACTATTTTCTTTACCTTTTGTTTCTATTAATAAAACTATGTATTATAATATTTCTTCCATTAGGATATCAAATTAAACTTGGGAAAAGACGGCACTAACCCCACCGAGATAAAGTTTGCTTGTTTCGTTAACCAATCAACAGTAACGAACAATATTTATTGAACTATAAATACACTTATAATTGGTATTTTATGTCAAAACGATCTTAACTAATGTTGAAAATAATTCTTTTACTTGTTGATTAAAGAATCTAGATTTCTTTTACTGCAAATTGTGTCTTTAATTATTTTACCATATATAATCTAGATAATATATGTATCAAGTAATGTAAGTTTATTACTGTGATATATTTGTAATTTTGATAATTAAGATTCGTAAGTGAAGCTTCCCAAATATTAACGAATAACAGATAAATTACTATTGTGTTGTTGTAGTTTATATGTTTGTTCATTGAATAATAGGCTACTTAATCATAATCAATTAGTTTTGTGTATGATTAGAATCGATAAGTCGGTCAAATTGTTGTGAATTCGAGTGTTTAAAATGAAATCATTTCTACAATCTTTGAGTGTTGCGGAAGTAAATGACGATTAAAACTTCTAATCTAGAGAGTAGTTGTTTTTTGTTATATAGTAATTTGACTGGGTCCTTTTTTATTTAATAACTATATACTATAGCATTTAGAGTTTATAACAGCAGTTAATCCATTTTCGTTTTAACCAACTTATTTGTTATCCGAGTAGAGATCTAGTCCTGTGGTTTTGATTAGTGAGTCTACTACTACTGAACTAACTAAAATTGCTTCAGATTTTCAAAGTTTGGAAAATACATTTAGTTAGTAATTAATTATATATATTAATATTTATTACACTTTTGTAGTAGCCTGTAAATAGCTGAGACTACTCTTGAACGTTATTGTATGCTCATATGTCTGTGTAAGCCAGATCCATTTTTGGCAAATTTAATGAGCTGAAGTATGCCTTATACATTAATCAGCTGATCTATAAAGACTAAATTGCAATAGATTTTACAGACACAGCTGATTCTGAAGAGTAATTTTGCACATTTATCCATGTTATAATTACTGAATTGTTGTGAAATCAATAAATAATTAAATCAAAGATAACTGCCAGATTGTTTATTTAAAGCTGTTGCACAAGATTGAGATTTTCTTAAAAAATGATGCAAATCTCGGACAAAAATTAAGTTAAGATATTCGTTTTAAAGTGGGCTACACACAAATCAATCTAATCCAATTGGTCGAATCCAATCAGTCGATGATTCTATAAACAACACTATCCAACTGCCTGATTTTTCAGTACAACTCTCATGGCTCCTATATTCAGAAGGCTGGCTTAGCTCTAATCGTGATTACGTTGAGATTTTTTTGCAAAAAAAAAACAGTATTTTGTGGGCGGAAAAGTTGTAAATTGAACGACCAAAGTACGACCATTGTCGATTAATAAAATGAGCTGGGTTCTGATAATTTTCGGAATTATTTAAGCAGTCCTCCAGTTCTCTAATTTCCCTTGCAAGCACTGGCATTTGGTTTTAATTTTTGATACTTTTCCAATAGAGATGTGTTTTGGGAGTCCTTGGTATGAAGTCTGGATACATGTCAAAGACATATATAGATCTTTCAACATTCAATTACTTCAACTGCAACATCGCTAGCCACCTTTTCATATTGACTGTTCATTATAAGTTTTAAATTAATGATATTATCAATCAAAATTCACCATAGAACATATTGAATTAAATATACTTGAATTTCAAACGTTGCCATTAGAAAAGTATATTATAAGTACAGTACAGCCTGTCATATTCAGACTAATGTGGCGACCTACCAATCCGGATATGGGAACATCCGGATATAGCAAGGTCATTTATAAATAATCAAAGATCCCAAAACAATGAAAACCATTGTTGTTGAATACTATTTTTAGATGTTTCAAGCGGTTTGGACTTGTATTTACTGTACTACAATATAGGCTAACAAATTGACGTTCTGTACACAACCATAGACTATTGGTAATTAAAAGTAAACAATAAAAGAAAACAGTTTACATTGTAAAAACACAATTTTAATTATTACAGTACAGTAATTAAATATCTAAAGTATGTAGGTACAGTACTGTACTTATAAACACACTAGCTTTTAAAACATTATTGGTAGGCCTACAGTTCGGCACAGTAAAAAATAAATTAAGTTTATCTTACAGTAGGTGTACTGTAAAGGAACGCTAATGGCTACATCAGTTTTTGAAAAAAAGTTGTCATTTTCAGGGAGAGAGTCATTGACCATTTCAAGGTCACAGCCTGCTGAGAATGTACTAGGTGCGGTGTTATTCTAGGTGCAACTTTCACTTTTCCACCCCATCCGCCACACAACCAAAATACGAAAATTTGTTTGGAGATGCGTCCGGTTTTGGGAGGGTCCGGATGTGACAGGGTCGTACTGTATTAGTCCAAGGTGTTTTGAAAAATATAACATTAAGGAAAGTCTTCTGAATGTAATTTACTTTAAATGGATTTAGTATTGCCTTCATTCAGTACACAATGTGTAAAAATACAAACTGTATTTCTCAAAACACATAAAATAATTTATGATAAAAATAGTAGTCTCTAAAAAATAGAATTTACAGAGAGACGAGTGGTGTTTGGCTTTGAAACATTTGCTAGCTCATTCGGCTGAACAATTTGCATCTTCATTGAAACAAACATTGAATTACTATCTTAAGTGATTTCAACCAAAGAAGATTGTAATGTTTTTAGTGTTGTTTTATTATTGTATAAATTTTCTAATTATATTCCTTAGTACTTACGGTACACAAATCATTTGATTTTAAAGTGGGATCGTACTATATAAATGACCGAATAGGACTTAAAAAAACATTTCCTTTCGTGTTAACATTTCTTACCATTAAAAATTTAATTCTTATTTTAAAATACACATTTAAATTTAAATGAGCTTTTACAATAGATTAGAACCATTTATATGTAATGTATTTATTATTTTGCCATTTTGTAACACTCTTAAAAATTGTTGCATATCTTTTTTACTACTTTTCTGGTTAATCCCCACTGCATCTGGTAGTCCCATCAAGTCCAGATTATCAAATTCTATTTCATATTTATAAATGATTGAAATATTGGTGAATTTAACGCCAAAAATATCATTTTGGAGAAGTGATATAACATATATTTTTACAATTTATTTGATTTAAAAATTAGTAACTTTAAATATATATATAGCATTAATTTTAAATATTTCAGTTGTGGTGTTAGCTGCACTGATACGAATATCAAATAAAATACTCTAATTGAAGTGTTCACATTTTGTTTCCAGCTACGACTAAACACAGCTCCTATATTCATTAACTTCCCGCCTAGAGGTAAACCCAAAAATAGTGACAAGTTTGATATCCAGAGAATCGGATTTGGTGCTGAAGCCATTGCTAAGTGGATTGGAGAGAGAACTGATGTTCAGGTAAACATTATTAAAAACATGTTTTAGCCCTAGAAAATACCTCCATTAATGCAATTTTAAACATTTGTTTTACTGTGTGCGAATTAATTGAAATGAATGTATTGTTTCATTTTTCTAATACCTCTTGTTTCTTGACAAGTAAAATTTGTATGTAATAAGACTTATTAATGTTCATGAAATATTAAATGTACCAAAGTGAAATAACATAAAATTACAATTACCTGAAAACAAACAATTCCACAACACAAGTTTTAACCGTACATCAATTTTCAGCAAACCCAAATATTATAATAATTAGACAATTCGCATATGATGATGTAAATAGCTTTCTAAAACTTTAGAAATATTTCATGATTCTCTCAATTTCCATTTCTCCAGTTGTGGATGAGAAAATAATAACTTTCTTGGACAGGCTAAAAGGTTGTTACAATTCAAATATTTCCCTAACTCTGTAAATAAAATAAGAACGAAATTAAAAATACGTATTGGAGCGAGAGAGATAGAAGTCAAATTGGAATGTCATTCATTTAGTTAAACTGTCATACACGCCCGACACCTAGCGACAATTATGCGCAACACTAAATACTACAACGGAAAGGTACAATCAAATCACGA
Source organism: Philaenus spumarius (assembly GCA_018207615.1). Lineage (NCBI taxonomy): Eukaryota > Metazoa > Arthropoda > Insecta > Hemiptera > Aphrophoridae > Philaenus > Philaenus spumarius. Next base: position 286,431 of record JAGFPH010001032.1, on the reverse strand, counting down.
CTTTCAACTCGAATTCATTAAAATAAAATTACAAAACGAATCTGTAGACCTACATTTCCTACATCAAAAATATTCAAAACTAAATTCTGCATCCAGGAAAGCTAAAATAACAACATAAAACCAAGTCAATCGACAAAGATTTACGTTAAAACGCAAGGAGAAACTAGGCCTATCTAATTACAAATCGAAGAGAAGTTGGCAGAATAAATCCGATTACAAGAAAAATACATTCTTATTAGAAAATTAAACCAGACCTACGAAAAGAACCAATTTTTTACATCTCAAATGTCTTTGGTCTAAATCTAAAATAAACGCCGATTAATATAAAACCGAAGCCTCGACCAACAAAATTTAATCGTAAGCGGATTTCATTTATGTAAACTCCTCCCACGAAACGCTGTGATTGGTCCACGTAATTCTTGCCACCAAATGAACATAATGCGAAGAATAAGATATACATTCTAGAAATTAGATAGCAAAATTATTGTAATAAGGAGTTATTTAAGTGTTTTCTATAATTTAACTGTTTAAAATCCTATTAAATTTCATTGTAAATTATTGTTATGTATCAAAACAAATCCACACAATTAAATAAAGACACAATTAAAATAAATCACACTTCACGACTCCCAAACACCTATTACATTAACAAACCCAAATTCCAGAAGATATGAAGATTCATCAGGCGTTATTATCCATTTCCTGGAAAGGTAGAGAAGCCCCAAACGAAGAACATTGTTAAGTTGGCCACTGAATAGTGCAGTTGATATAATTTTTGCTGTTGAAATTTAAAGAAAAGAATCGGTATTTGAATAAATATGAAGCTTATGAAGTTCAGTGTTTTTCCTTTATAACAATTACTATCAAATTCTAATCTACAAGAACAAACAACCAATTGGGTGAGAACTTTCCAATTAACTAGGCCTAGTCTATTTTAAGATCCAACACCAAACCAGTTACCTTAGAGGGATAACTTATCTATTTGAACTAAACTGTGAATAATAATATATACATATGTTATGCATATAGATTTACCAAGAACCTTTGAACTTTAAACTATCGTAAATTCAGTGATCCATTATAATACTAAATCCATTAACCAAATAACCTTTTTGACGATTCCATATAATCTTGCTCTCATTAATTTTGTACATATTTTAATTGTGTTATCTATAATCAAATTTGTTTTCTTTTTAAATACTTTGGGAAAAAGACGGCTCCAACCCACCGAGTTAAGATCTTGTGTTTTAAAATTATTGAACAACAATTAATAACCTGTTTATCATCAAACTTAGTATTCACAATTTAAATAATATTGTTCTTTGAAAAGAAATATCATTTTATGTATTACCTATAATAATACAGAAGTAAAAGATTGTTTTATAATTGTAACCCTTGTTGACCATCTTATTTTAATATAGATTTAATTGTAAAGTAAAGTTATTGTGAGAGTGTTGTAGTAAGGTTTATCCTGAATTTCTTTTTATTTGTTAGTTAGTTTATTCATAATGATAGCACCAGCTTGATTTGGTAGTTTTTTTAGCATGTATGGCCACCGTTGATGGACATTTCTTTCCTGGTGGTATCCACAGCACTTGTTTTTTGACAGTATACATATATTATAAGTTAATATATACGGCTCTTTAAAAATTTGTTTGAAGATTCTATTTTGGTTCTACCAGCATCAAGTCTAGTAGCTCGATTTTTAAAATTTAAAGTATTCATCTCAATAATCATTTATAAAACACGTTTTATGATTTTTTGCTTGTAAAGTAAATTTTGTTTTAGAATTTGATCCTTTCCTAGTTATTTACATCAAACATTTTAATGAGTAAAATATCATTTAACTCAAAAACTCAAAAAATAAAACATGGTTGTGTAACAGTTCTAAAATTTCCTATTTTAGTGACTAAAATTTCTCTGGATGAAATTTTAAAAGCTATTTACCCAAATGATTAAGTTTCTCGCATGTGTACGACATACACATTTGAGAAATTTCATCTTTTTTCCATATTCTAGATATACTAAATTTGCATGGTTTTATTGAAAAAATCAACAATTATATACCTAAAGTATAATCACACTAATTCATGTTGTTAAAGCGTCATTGCTTTATCAATCGTCATGGCAACCATCAATGGAAAGGTTCCGGGTTCAATTCCCATTAACCCCGAATAATTTTCTAAATGGTTTCTTAACAGACATCGTTGGCTGTGGTTCGGATTTCACGTAAAACTGTAGGTCCCGTCTTCATTAGCCTTAAGTGCAAAACAGTAGGACGTTAAACACAAAAAAAAAAAAAAAAAACTAATTCATGTAACAACTAACTAGACAATATTGCTACAATTATTACTTATTTGAAATAAGTCAAATTTGAGATTGTAAATCAATCCCAACTAGGGGAAAAAGGAAGTTGTAATTAATTTTGATTTATAAAACAAAAAGAATTGTGAAATTTGGTTGCGAGTATCTTTGTAGCTTTTAGAATTAATTTTTAGTGCAACAAAAGAACGAGTCTTATTTTAAATTAAAACTATCAAGTTGAAAAAATAAGCAAAGATATTTCATAGGATATTAATCAATTAAACTGTTTGAATGTATTCATTTAAAATGTAAATTTAATTAAACATTGAGTTTACCAAACAGCCGTATGTTTTAGATTAACAGCTGATTTGATATGTTAGTTATTTTTACATTTGATTCGTACGTTAAATTTGTATTGAAATAATATAATAGCCATCCTATTAAAAAGAGAAAAAACAGAATCTATTATATCCTGGGCAAGCTAAACCAAATCTATATCTATTGCTTTATCCACTCATACATACATTGACCAAGAGCATTTGGATAAAAATACATATGATTTGACAAAGATACAAACCCATATCAACCTACCGCAAATGCATTGAGATGTCAGAAAACAAACGGAGTGATGCAAGGGAAAGAAGACAAACCCACATCAGTTTTATTAGTGACAGACACAAAAAGTGAACTATGGCAGTTCCAAGGTAATATTTTCTTTGATGATAGGGTATTAAATAGGAATCATTATAGAAAGTATAAAACCTGAAACTTGGTTATCAGTGTTGTTATGTACCATAGATTTATGCTAGTGCCACACGGATACGCGCTTCATAGATGTTTATAATTTTTATCAAGATAAAGGCTAATTTTTGGTTCACAGTTATACAGAATCTAAAATAAAAACATTACCATACCTTAACCGGTACTATTTCCATCCAAGCAATGGGACCGCTGTAAATTATTTTTAATTTACATTTATAAATTCATATAATAATAATATTTTAAATCATACTAGCAATTTTTATTCACAGGATCTTTTGATCTGCTGAATTCTGAGGCTATGCTTAAACCTAAACTTTCACACTAAAAAATTAGAAAGTGAAATTGCAAGGTGGCCATAAAGATCCTTAGCAAATACACAGGCTATTATGTTAGTTATTCACTTAAGTACCTAGATATTTTTGTATTAAATTTGAATAAGTTACAAGAATAACATAATATGTAATCATATATAGCTCCGAAATTGTACAACAAATTACCAGTATATATAAAACATTGTACTAGGCAACCAAAATTCCTGAGACGCTTGAAATCTTGGCTGCTCAGTCTCAACAATGTGGACACTCTCCTAAATAAGTAGTATAATCCAGCTCACTTTTTGTTTTCAAATTTTCTAAAAATTTCTTTTACTGCATTTATTTTAAAGTTGTATGCTTTGTTTGATTCATGCGCTACAGGAAGAGCCGCAAATGCAAAAAGCTTTATTATTTATTCATTAACCAGTTTTAAAATCTGATTGAGCTCAGTTATCTCTATGCTCCATAAAAGATGCTTATATATATAAAAGGAACATTTTTGCTATGAAACTTCTTAAACTCACTAAATTCATTGTTTCTGTAGAACTCTGATAAAATAAATTTTATTTTGTTTTTTTAAGTAAAGGTAACCCTCATTACAGGATTCCTATAGAGGTTACCTAATTCTTCCCTTTGTATTTTTAATGTATTAATTTATGTAAATTTCTTATGTTTATGTTTTATTTATGCATGTATTATATTTTACCAGGTTTGTAAAAAAAAGGAAGAATAAATTAATTTCTAAACAAAAAAATCTAAATCATAAACAAACTTTTTATAAATAAGATTTATTTATTTGCAGTAAATGCTGCAAATGAGCTATTATTATACAGAGTGTTTATAAAGTCCCTTTAACCCCCTTTATTGTTTTTGTTACTAAAAATAAGTTACCAAACTTCATATATATATATAGCTTGTGTTGCATAACAGGACACATACTTTAACATATCTGACCCTCTATAATTTTGGGGGTGGAGGGGTTAACAATTTCAATGTAAAGATAGGTCGTGTAAATACACCATTCTAAAGCTTATTAAAAGAGAAATAGATTAGCACAAATTAGAGTTAAGCACTTTGCTTTATTTCAAGTAATAGACAATCAAAGTTGTGGAAAATTATATTTTTATTATAACATCAAGAAGCAGGTTATTAATGTGTTAATATTAGGAATAAGTAGGTTATTGAGTGAACTAATTTTAAAAAAGAAAAAGATTATTTTGTCAATGTTTTTTAATTAGATTAAAAAAAAAAATTCAAATACAATCTAAAAATTGTATTGTAAAACCAGGCTAGCATTAGTTAACATTTAAAAGAGATTTTCTAAAAACTACTACAGTATAGCAGATGATACACTTCCGGAAGTTGGATTGGCCACTCAATTCCTCCTTTATACCTCCAAGAATGTCATCGGAAGTTTTTTTGCTCATTTGGTGGTATTCTTTGAATTTATCACTGTGATTTCGTATAGGTAGGCTTGATGTAAAAAACTCTCCTCCAGACCTATCCACATTAAAATCATTCACCCAAGCCTTCCTTCTGCTTCAGGAGGACGTTGTTTTATTTTTTAACAAGACCCAGAACAAAAATTCGTCATCACTCATATTCACTGCACCACAAGTTCACTACTGACTATAGATCGGATCGGTCCGAAGTGGACCAATGTAGGCACTCAAATGTCGTACGGATCCAATGTAGGTGTAGTCTTAACCAGGTTGTTTAGTTTCTCATAAATGTCTAGCATACACAGGTTTATTTTTGTAATGTTATTTATATGTTTGATTGTTTTACAATTTCCTTATGAGTTAGTATCTATATATAAAGATTGATTGATTGTTTTGGTTATTTAAATTTCAGATTCGTGTATTCCGACCACCCAGCTACTCAGGCACAATGGCTTTGGTGATGCTTTTTGCTCTGGTTGCTGGTTTTCTTTACTTACGGAGAAACAATTTGGATTTCTTGTACAGCAAGACTCTTTGGGGTATCGGTGCTGTGGTAAGTGTATTGGTACAACTTAACTATAACAACAACAGTAAAAGTAACTAGCTAGGTATCTTATTGTAATATAACTTTTACTGATGTACTTTAACTAAGTTAATTATAATTCTAGAAGCAAAACAACATAAGACTGCAACACATTGAATTGCATACGGTGTGCACTGATTTCCAAGACCACTTGTAGGGGGTAGGTATACAACCTTTAAAAAATGAACAAAATAAGGCGGGTTCCCCTGTAGGTATATTTCTTTATTTTCATCTGCACAAAAAGTATACTTTGTGGTAGTTTTTAAACTGATTTCTCGCTAGGAACATTTCTTAAAATTGAACTTCAGTAGCGAATAAAACATAAAATACTAAAATTTATAAAACTAATAATACAAATATAAATTTACCTTTTTTAATTAATTTTGAAACTGAAACACGGTAAAGAAAAAATAAGCAAAACACACTTATTAACATTTAGAAACATGCTTCTTGACCATTCTTTCTCGAGATGTCCTTTTTTTGTAAAAGAAAAGTTGTAAAAAGAATTATTTTTTGATGGAAATAGTGCGCTTTGTTTGTAGATTTTAATAAAAATTATGTTTTTCTTTAGGAGTAGTAAATGACAAGTAAATTCTAAAAAGAATAGAAATATGTTTTTATCAGTTGTATATTTTCTGTGTTAGTGTACACAACTAAGCCAAATAATCCAAAAAATAAGAAAGGTCATTAGAGATAATCAAATTGGTTTTAGTCTAAATGAGCAGTAACTCATATTTTAGCTTAGTGTTTTAAGAATTAAAGTATTTTTAACAAATCTCTAAACTTTCCTACTAAATGTAAATATAGAATTATATTTCCTTTAACCCTCCCAGTGGCAGACTGCCCAAAGTGACGTTCTCTCAGGCGCAAGATACAGCTATTTCGACAATTAGCGAGAATTTGCATATATTTGCATAAGCGATAATTTAACCCACTTAGAATCATCCAATCGCAATAAAACTGGCACCATTGGAAAGAAAATGAATCAAACTTTAATTTTTGTATTTACAACTTTTTCGTAAAACGTATATTTACATACGTAATCATCGTTTTAAAATATGCAAATCTGTCTACAGCTCTTTCCGTGCACGAATTGCATACAATTGTACTGTTATTTCCCACTTCTTCAACCTTTAAGACAGTCTACACTAATATTTCTTTGGAAATTATAACGATACCATTGGATTCGTCATGATTTTATCTTTCTGTTGGTGTCTTCCAATCAGATGTCACTGTAAAATTACTATTTTATTGAAGAATTACTGTAAACCCTTGCGATTGGACAGTCTCTCAACCAATAAACAGGCCATTTGTCAATCGATATTGGGAAGGCAGTGCCTTATGTTTTGACAGATTTCTTTACACGATTTTGTAGAGCAAAGTCTGGAGTTTGAAACGGTAGTAAATAATCCAGAAATAACCGGTTTTATGTCTGTCTAGTCGACAGTTGAAATGTCAGTTCTAGTGAGAAAGTCAAGCGCGAGGGTTTTCACGTTATACAAATGGGGACCTATATGCAGCGTGTAGGGTAGCGGCTTTTCATTTAGATTGATATCATTTTGTTATTCAAATAAATATAACTCAAACACTTTTGTGAACTAAGGAAAGACGAGTATACCGTTATTTTCTTTGATTTATCCTCTACACTTTGTTATAATAATATTTCATTTTTGGGCAAAGCATATATTAGTAAATGACGTTACAATCTAGGCCTATTTTTGTTACCAGTCGTGTACTTGGAACATAAAAACTGTTTTTTTCAAAATAAAAAATTTGAAATTGATAAATGTTTTTATACAGTTATATTTAGAACTAAATTACGAAACTTTTTTACGCTTACGAAAAAAAAACAAAAAATGTTTACTACTTGTTATGTAGGCCTAAAGTTGAACTTTTTCGTTTCGTTACTGAACATTTTTTGTTTCTTGAGCAAATAACTTTTACAATTTCAAAATAAACTAATTTTTAGTAGCATATTTGAATTCTTTGAAGTTTCTTCTACAAAAAAGGTATTGAACACTTTTGGATTGGGGTTCATTTACTATTTTTGGCGACTTTTTAAAAATATGCTTGCAAAACGCTAAAAACAGGCTTTTCAATTTTAGCTTTAACCATGCCACTGGGAGGGTTAAATAAAATGAATTCCCCTACTGGCCTATTAATATTTTACCTACACTTTCTACGTACCTTAAATAAATAGTACATACCAAATTTATAAATAATTTAAGTATCTTAGTCTCATTTTTAATCTGGCATTTCTGAGAATCATAGCACAAATGCAGCTCTTCTCTGTGTTACTGTTGATATTCATTTTGCTATGGATCAGAGGAAGCTACCTTGCTAATTTTGTTGCATACTATCCATTACGTTTTACAAAGTTCACAGATTATGGGTTTCAAGTGCTAGTGTCATTTCGTTTGAGTCCTTTTTGACTGGAAGATCAGGCGATACATTGTCTTCCTGGAACTGTATCAACATGACCTTTGATATTACATACTGTGTTCTGCATACTAGATTACCTTGATATATGATAATTTTTAGCATTAATTCTATTGATATGAGTTGCGAATATATTTTATTACTCATTCCAAGACATAAGCTGGTGTATTAAAAAAAGTCTTCTAAGCTCGCTATCCTAGAAAGTTGTAAATTTATAAAAATGCTGTTAAAAAATTAACAAAGCCTTATCAATTAAGTTATTTAATCTTTATAATTATGTGGGAGAGTTTTAGTAAACAATAATGCTTCCAGTGGAACTTTGCTGCATAGCCTTTCTCTTAATAGCATCTCCTGTAAATAAATTTGAGATTCATTTTCCCTACACTATATATATTTATATAAGCGACTTTTTCCTGATTGACTGACTTACGTAGAATCGTCATAAAGCGAAAACTACTTAATATAAAAATACAAAAATTTTAAGGTAATTTCTTAATTTTAAAGCGTAAAAATAGTGAAAATTTGGGGGTTCACTCCCGAGCCTATAACAAAAGAGTAGCTGATTCGCATCACAAGCTTAGCAACACATGTTTTTTGAAAGCATTTACATTCATTAACATAGCAACTAACTTAGCAAATTTAGAATCAGTTTATTGTTCTTCACAACCAACAGCTTTTTCATTTAGGTTAACAAAATAAATAAACGGTACCAGGAACTGGCACATACTTTCTCACAAACATATTTAAATTATTAAACAGATTCACTGTGACTTCATAATTGTAGGTGGGGTAGGAGAGGTGATTTAAAGTAGGAGATTAACTAATAAATATTATTATTATTATCTAGAGAGAAAACTATTCGATCTATTTCGAACAAATTTGCACCAAACACGTAAATTAGGGCTGTATAGATGCACGAAAATAGGTTTTGAAAATTTTTGAAAAACAACCCCCTTTATGGCCAAAAAACCCTCCAAAATCAGTTATTATTATTATTATTAGCTAAACGAGAATTTTTAGAAATATGCGTTTTTTTGCATATGGTAGGGTACATTAAGGCTACAAATAAGCCAAATTTTATCAAAATCGTTAGAGCCGTTTTTTTACAAGAAAATAACAACTGATTTTTTGGGGGTTTTTTTGTCAAAAAGGGGGTTGTTTTTCAAAATTTTTCAAACCCGTTTATCGTGCATCTATACAGGCATACTGGACATGTCTGGTGCAAATTTGGTTGAAATCGATCGAATAGTTTTCTCTCTAGCTTTGTATACATATATACAGACATACAGACGGACATTTTGTAAAAACCACTTTTTTGGACTCAGGGGGTCCCAAAACGAATATTTCCACAAAAATCATCGATTTTTTTTGCGATCACTATACTTTCTCTATACTATAGTATAGTGAGAAAGTAAAACAAACAGAAACGAAAATCAACGAAAAAGACTTATTGTATTATATTTCAAACATCTGTTGTTAGATATTATAAATAAAACAGTTGATTTGGATCAAAAGCTTAACACAATTTTAGTTTAGGCCTATACTGAACCAACACACATTGTTTAATGAAAGCATTTACATTTTATTAACATAGCAACCTACAAGGCAAATTTAGAATCGGATAATGTTGTTTTAACAACCTGCAGTCTTTTTAGGTTTATATTGCTCTGTTATATACAAAATCCTATCGTTTATGCTAAAAACCTGGCCCTACTACATATGCGTCAGGATCTGTCTAGGGTACCACCCTACCACGATCCAAATGCTTTTCAGTAAAAATATTAAAGAATACTACTGTAATCTGTTTCCATTTACTTTGCCATAAGTCACTGTGGGGGTTGGTAAGCAAAGCGAGCAGGCGTGGAGCCCCCTAGTACATATTATAGTGCAGATAGGTTAGAACCCTACCTTCAAAATCATTGTGTTTTGAAACATACATTTGGAGGCAAAGTATCTTAAAAATTACCAGCCTAATAATTTCCCTGTTTTGTTTTACCAATTCAATGATATTCTCAACTCTTTCCTGGAATTCTTCTGAAAAGAGAGTTGAAGGAGCTTTGCAGATAACCATTATAAAATACATTTTATTTGTATTAATTCTCGAACATTGTTTAATCAACAAGACTTTTGTAATTTATGTTCCAGATCTTTTGTTTTGCCATGGTGTCCGGCCAGATGTGGAATCACATCAGAAGTCCTCCATTCGTCCATCGTTCCCAATCAGGAGGCGATGCTTATATACACAGCTCGTCTCAGGGACAATTTGTTTTAGAAACTTTTATAGTTTTAGTACTCAGTATCCTTTACACAAACAATAAATTTGTGGTAATAAACATTGTTGTTAGCTTTAGAAAGTAATAACTAACTTAAAACTCTAGCTTTCGCCTTGTACATGTACAAGCTGTTGTAATTGACTTTGTTTGAGTTAAAGAGCTGTTGAAGTGAGAAAATTGTTCACCTAAATATCGATAAAACTATGTTTAATGTTAACCTTAAACACCTTTTTTTATTGTGTTAATTTTCATTGTCATGATTATTCATGGTTTATTTTCAAGAACTAGGAAAGCCGTGATTTTGCGTTTTTACTGTTGTACTGCTCTGTACTCTACCTTTGCACTTATCACAGCTTATATCACCGCTCCACTGTGCGAGTACCCTAAACCGAGCACCAGTAACAGGCTCATACTTACAGAACTAAGTCAGAAATCCATAACCACCTAGGTTTTTCGCCTTTAAAAAAAATGGAAAAAAGCCAATTGCAGCAAACTGAACGAGCATGTTCTAATTGAACCATAAGGCAAGGCGCATATTGAGACGCGTGTCACGCGACGTGGCACAGCATGACTTTCTGTAACATTCGTAAATGAATGGATTAGCGCATATTGACATCGCTATGCTACGCAGCGCGATTCGCGTGGCACAGTGGCAGTGACACAGTTTCTCGTGCCACGCGTCACGATTTTGTTAAGTCTAGCGTATTAGCCTACCAGAACACGATGAACTTGTCTTGAATAAAAATACATTTTCTCTAAAAATATACATCCAATTTGTATGAAATTTAAAATATACATAAACAATATATGTATAAATATAATATAAAAAAAATTTATATCTACGATAATTTTTAACTTAATAGGCTATCAACTTTATGAACGCATAACTATCAATGAATATGTTTTTATTAAAAACTGTTTTTTAATAAAAATATTCATCTGATTCGTTTGAAATTTATAACACATATAAATAATATATAGATAAATATAATATAAAAAAAATGTAAACTCTACGACAATATTTAAGCACATAGGCCATCAACTTTATAATTTATAGGTCTCTTTTCTAGGCGTAACACAGTATGGTTAAACATTACAATCGTACTCCTAAATAAAAACGTTATATCTTACTAACCAATTTTTTTTTTGAGCGGGGGAGGTGTATTTTACTATCTTGATTAATTTTATTATTATGTCAATTAAGTTATATATTTTTATTTTGTACTGGAATTACACAGTCCATCATATCTTTTGATAAGATTTTTACCGAAGATATGTTGATAGATAGGCTAATTATACACATTTTATAGGCTATGCTTAGTAAAATTGCTGACCTATTTCTTTAAATATTATAGTAGAGCTATCATTTTTGTATATTGTATTTATACATATTTGTTTAAATATATTTCAAATTTCATCTAAATTGGATAAATATTTTTAGAGAAAACGCGTCTCAATATGCGCCTAGCCTTATGAATGGGATGAGCTATACATGTATTTCTACTAAAAATTTATTACCATTAAGCCTATTTTTGTGCAATAAAAAAATGTATCTAGAAGCCGTAAATTTCTGTGTGTGGATCCCTGGCCTTAGAATGTTGTTAAAAAATATGATCTAACACACAGATTTTTAAATTTGACCTGGTAGAATTCTATAAATAAGTTCATCTACGGCTACTTTTATTTTAGAGTAGTAAACCGTGTTTATTGTTATTTCTATCCGAGTCATGTGGTACTACTGTAAAATAAAAGCCTTAACCGATCTCTAGATGCTGCGATATCCCTAGGTATGATTCTGATGACAGACGCTGCTGCAAGGAAGAGCGGGGATGTCAAGATGAGGCAAACCTTTGCTCTCGTCGGCCTCGCTATTGTAGCATTTTTCTTCAGTTTATTACTGTCCATATTTAGATCCAAAGCTCACGGCTACCCTTACAGGTAAACTACTTTTATTTCTTGTACATTTCTACAATGTATTACTGGTGAGCATTGTGTTTGCCAGAAAATGCCCTTAAGCAAAACTTTATCAACTGATTTAGACAAAATGAGGTCTTGAATCTCTGAGTAACAGTGGGTTTATGACATCACAAAATATCCAATTTGAAAATTGAAATGGGTATCAAACAAAAAATGGACTTGACAAAACTATTTCAAATATACACTTACAGTAGAGTCCCGCTATTTCGAAAATCCGCCTATTCCGAACAGAGTTCAGAAAAATACCGATTTTTTTAACTTAAAATCAGGAAAAAGTAAAAGGACGTTCGTGAAAAAACGTACATTTATAGTAATATAAATAAGTTAAATAGAGACATACATAGAGCCTAAGCTTAATGAAAACGCCTGAAACCAAATTGGAATGAAAGCTGGTTTTGTTTCCTTCACATTTTACTGCAAGGAGGAAGTTACGGCAACAAATTGTCCGGTGAAATGGATATCGGGTCCATCAGAAAGAAGGAAGGATTAGATATAACAATTAGGCACTTTTTTACTAGTAGTGTTGTTGCCACCTGCCAGTTGCGTTTTCGTTATCTCGAAGGAATTTTAATTTTTTCTCAACCTTTTTTCAAGACGATACCGGATACGGTACTAACAGACAGACTGCAGGATGACAAAACGGTCAGTTCGAACAACCTATTCTTTGTTTAAAGTTATTGTTTGTTAATGATGGATGTTGAATTTTATTATAATTACTTATTCGGACATTTGCAGTCTGTCGTTAAGTCTGTCTTATTCGGACAACTAGCTTGTCAGTCGTTCTCTAGCTAGTAAACTAGACGCTTGCCATCAATTGCGTGTGCTTAGTGTATGAATTGTGTTGTGTCTGTGGTTGGTGTGTTTGACTTCTCAGTCTAAGCTCTGAGATCCATCATGTAGATATTTAAGGTTTGTAATAATTTGTAGTTTTACTTTGTTCTCCCTTACATAGGCCTAGTTGCCTAGGTTTATGTACCGCTAGTTTTAGTCACTTGAGAACGGGAATTGATTTGTATTCCCGAAACGTTGTGTTTGATTATTTAACACACAAATGATGGCAAATGTCCGAATAAGTAATTATAATAAAACCTATTCTTTCCCTTCCGTTTTTAGAAGAAAACGGAATCGTAACGCATTGGAAGGAAAAACGGATGGTGTAAACCTACACTAGACGAGGTCAAGAGCATTTGCCGCGTCTACTTGTGATATGAGTTCAGTTTAAGCGTTCATCTTCTCCTCGCTTTCCTCCGAGCTGATCAGTTGATATTAATGAAATCCTCCTATTCCGAATTCCTGCTAAACCGAACAGTGTTTGGTCCAATATTACTTCGGAATAGCTTGACTCTACTGTATATAATTTCACCTAGCAGTGTATTGAATACTGTACGTGTATTATCTTATGGCTTCAAAATACTGAAATTCACTGATGGTTTTTGAGAAATATATATATATTAATTTAAGCGGTTTTTGCTTTTTTTTTTAGGAATAACTATTCATTTTGGTGAAAAATATCAAGGGAGCTAAGTTGTACAACATAAAATTTCCTAGAAATTTTTTCTCTACATTTCTTTTTGAATTCTGTATAGCTTCGCCGCTAGAGGGCTCGGAAGAAATATACAGGGTGGCACACGTGACACTGGCTTTAAGCAAAGACTGAATTTATTACAGACAATGCTTACAATTATTTTTTTATTTTCAAACTGTTTTCCTTCTTCATTAATGCATCTTTCAAGTCTTCCGGGAACACTGTTACATACTCTATATGGCATAGTTCGTTATCACTGTTCAAATCATGGAATGTGTCGCATTTGTAGTCTTTCAATTCGTCAATGGTCTATGGCTTTTTAGAATAAACAGAAATATTTTTAATGCATTTCAGAGCAATGGGCTTATTTATTTATTTATTATTTAAAAAATTGAATTTTGATTGGTGTAGACAAATATCAAGAAATTATATTTTTAGTTTTTTATCTGTAACTCGGTTATCCTTTAACCTACAGAATAAAAAATAAAAATATTTTGTCACGTTAACGGTTTTCAAGATATTCTACGTTAAAAATTTGTAACAGTCGCTATTTTGAAAATTATAAAAATACATTCTTTGTGTTTGGTACACTTGTAAATCGTAACATACAAAATGCTTATTCTAAATTTAAACTCGATATCTCTTTTTTTTTTGGAGTTACAGTGAGTTTTTATTTAAAAAAAATGGCGGATAGCAACTAAACTAAGCCGAATTCGAAAAAAAGTTACTGAACATTTTTTGTTTATTTCAATGAATACAATCCGATCCTGTATAGTCTGCTAAGGTTTTTAGGGACACCCTGTATATATATATATTTCTTAAAAACCACCATTTTTTAGAACTGCGGGGGTGGGGGGGGGGGTGGAAATGATCTTTAGAGAACCCAAATTCTTAACTTTTACAGGTCTCAGCTGTAGGAAAAATTTCTATAAAACAGCGATTTTTTTACTAATTTGAAGGAACTCGGATATAATCTAAAAGTTTAGAGCTATTATTATAGTTAAACCAAAAAAATGTTTTATGTTCATTTAAAATAGATAGCTCAACTGATTAAGCATGTTCATTGTTGGAATAATAATCACCTGTTTACTCAACTGTGTAAACTCTGTTTCATGTAGGCTGTTTCTTTAGGGAATTTTCATTAACAGGTGATTTCATGCTTTGCAATAATTTTGTTTTTCTAGTTTTAAGGTTAGGTTTGAGATTTTTAGTAGGAATGTTGATTCTTTTTAACCTTTATTATAACTCCTATTATAATATTATAAACTTAATAATTTGATTTAGTCATTTTCGCATACAGGAGTCTTCACTAGATTTATATAAAAAAGCAGAAAAAAAAAGATTTAATGAAAAGAATAAAAGCAAACTCACTTGGGCGTAAATGAACTCATGATGTCCTAAATAATTGTAATTCTAGAATTTTGTGCAATCTACCCAAACGTAAGTTAAAAAAAAAAAGGGCAGTTAGAACTTTAGAAATAAACGTCTTTAAGACAAACAACTTTACCTTGTTGTGTAAATAACTCTAATAACGCAATGTTAAGAATTTGGGGGTAAAGAGGTTTACAACATCCCCTCCCCCCTACTATTATTTGTTTATTGTTTATAATTTTAACTAATTTTTAAATCTTGTCTGTTCCAGTTTCCTATTCAAATAGTTGACGGGGAAAGTGGCATAAAACTAGCTTTATGTCATCAGCCTAAACTTGGTTCCAAAAAGCACTTTAGAAAATTTTCTTTTGTTTGTTTAACCGTTTGGGTGTATGTATTTCAGTCTGTTGTATGGAACAATAAACTTTTTCAATTGAGTTTAATTTGTGTACATTATGCAGTAAAACTGTCTCTTGAACTAATATGAAAATTGCCTGACTCAGTATATATTATAGTGTTATAACAGAAACTATGTATGCACTTCTACAGACAAAATTAAAATACTATTTTTATAATTAAGGGTCTGCTCCAGTAAACGAGAAAGCAACTGGAAACGCAACCCCTTCTCACTGTATCCCTATCTAAACAGTGCAATTTCTTGCAGCTGAACGCTTTGACATTCAAACCATTTTATAAGTCTATCTTTTGTAATTGAGTGTTGAAAAAAAAAACTGAATATTCTTTGTAAAATTTCGGACCCGGCTTGCAAAATATTTTTCATTATTAATTTTTTATTGTGTTAGGAAAAAAAATCAAAATTTGTACTTACCAAATGTCAATTAGGCTACATAAAAAATCAAAAGCATTAAAAAAAATGTAAATTGGAAGACGGATGCATATTGTGACTGTGCTTAAAATGAGATCTTGCAAACAATTTTATGATAAAAAGTAAACGAAATAAATGGTTTGAAATTTAACATTGCTCTTATGGGATAAAAATCCAAGATGGCCGCCACTACAGCAGACCCTTAAGTTGAAGGAGTTGATGTATAGTTAAGTTTGGATTCTCGTTTTCTACAAGACAAATGGAAATCACCAACACAGTAAAAACCAAGCCTTACACAAATAAAAAAGTTCAGTCTTTCCTAACGTTCTGTTTGAACAATGACTTGTGTTATACAAAAATAGTCTGAACCATAGTGCTGGTAAACATCGAAAATCGACTTTCAAACTTTGTTTCTGTGGTGGTATGCGTCGATGATCTATGTTTAAAATATCGATCCCGTCATTGCGTAGAATAATAGTTAAGTACTAATCTATACAAACAAATTTAGTTTCGTTGTAAAGCTTTACCACATTCTGAATATTTTAACTAATTCGTGCTAAAACTGAGGTAACAAAATGTAATTTAGGATTGCAATGACTGTGACATAATTTCATGTTTATGCGTCTACTGTCCCAGCTGATTTGTGTTGTGTACTAACCTTTTACCAGTATAGTTCAAATTGTTTTATAACGAGTTTTATATTTACAATAATTCAACCACGCAACTGAACCGATGGCTGAGTTGAGCGAATTTCCAAAATTAAGTTTATATGTTTTATGGTGTCAACCAACTACAGTAGACGCCCTGTTAACCGACTCCTACGGGACCGGACCCCGAGTCGAATATCAATAAAGTCGGTTAAAACGAAAATGGCTAAATTGCACCTAAAAGTACCGATAAACATAAGTTAGGCCTATAAAATTAAGAAACAATACAAAAATTAAGTATACAGTACTATATTTTTGTTACTCACCTTGTCCGATTGCTCATTCTGTTATTATTTGACTCTTTTTCACAAGAACTATGAATTACAATTACAATTACTGTACCTGTACAGTACTAGGAAGAAAATAAAACACAGCACAAATTAAACTCACAATTATAATGACTGAAATAAATAAACCATATACACTGTATAAACTTACAGTAATATAAAATTACAGAACACAAATAAATTTAATCTCTTCATTTTGTTAACATTTTACGTGTAAGAGAAAAAGTGTCGGAACAAATTTTAACTAAAAAAAATCAGTGATCTTTTTTTGTTTTTTCTGTCCAATTGTATTTTTGAACGCACATTCACGCCACTTTTTATAAACATAATGTCGACTGCAGTGGATTCTCTTTGTTGTTCGATGTACAACGATGCCAATTGGAGAGCTCTAAATCCATCATTGTGGCTAATTTTCTCACCTTCTTCGCTATCTTCGCCTTCTTCATTTCTTTCTTCTTCGTCTTGGCCGGAATTTACTATTGCCTCTATTATTTCATCATCAGTTAGGAATTCATTCTCTATTTCCTCATCTCCATTAACCCATTCTTGAACATCTTTCACTTGAAGATTATCACCGTTTTCCTGCAATTCAAGTCTAAACATCTGCTGTAGATCGTTTAATAAGGCTGCATTGTCATCTGCTTCATAGCTTACAACATTATTGAATTGGGCAGCAGGATTATCATCTGTGTGTGCTTGAACGGCATTTTCAACACCAGGCCAAGCTTTTCTCCAGGATTTCACAAATGTTGAATTGGGAATCTCTTCAAAAGCTTTGGCTGCCATATAAATGACGTCTTTAATGTTAGTTGTTTTCAAAGCAGCAATTAACCCATTTCCTTCAAATTCCATTTTCCTCAGGATATCCGAAAGTAACATTTTTCGGTATCGTCTTTTAAAACATTCGATAACACCTTGGTCCATCGGCTGTACAACACTAGTCACATGTGGTGGAAGAAAAAAACATTTTATTCCAGATTCCTCTTCACATTCAAGTCCTACTGGGTGGGTTGGTGCATTATCTAAAACCAGAATTGCCTTAATTGGCAGTTTTAATTGTTTTAAGTGTTGTGTTACTTTAGGTACAAACTCATTAATAAACCAATCTTTAAAAATCATTTCGTCAATCCATGCCGATTTCTGACTTCTGTAGAAGACAGGAAGTGATAAGATATTAATGTTTTTAAAAGCACGTGGCTTCTGAGACTTCCCAATGACCAGTAGTGGAAGCCTATGTGTACCAGTAGCATTAGTGCATAAGGCTACTGTTAATCTCTCTTTATTCAATTTAAATCCTGAAGCAGACTTTTCATAACTAGCGGCAAAAGTTTTTTGAGGAAGTCGTTTGAAATTAAGACCTGTCTCGTCAACATTGTACACTTGCTCAGGATGCAACCCTTCTGTTTGAATAAACTCAGTGAGCTTCAGGGTGAATTCATCGGCTGCAACAGGATCAGCTGATAGTTTTTCTCCACAAACACTTAAATGATGAATGCCGTGTCGCTTTTTCCACCGTGCTAACCAACCATCACTGGCCATAAACATGCCCGTTTTTTCAAACTTAGTGTGTAGAATGGCAGCTTTTTCTTTCAAAAGTGGACCACTTATAGGCGTGCCTTTGCGTTGTTCTTGCATAAACCACAACCATAATGCATCGTCAACCTGTTCGTTATGTGGTTTTTTTAAGGTGCAGCGCGACGAAAGAACTTTTTCCGATTCAATTTGTGTACAGTAGTCTTGAATATCTTTTTTATTTCTTCGCCAGTCTTTTACCGTGGTTACACCAACGCCAAGGTCTACTAATCAGTTTAACAGATTCTCCTTTCTCAATTCTCTCTATTGTTTTTAATTTTTGTTCCATAGTAACTACATTTCGCTTCCGCTTTACCGCACTCATTTTAACTAATAAACTATTTAATAAATTTTAACTGATTAAATAAACAAAAACAAAAGACTGAAAACAATTCACTGAACATCCAACCATGTAATACTTTAGCTTCAAACCGACTGACTGACTGTATTGTACGTTGACAAACGTTGTACTGGCGGTAAACGATGTCAAACAAAGAAATGGTCAGCCTTGAACCTTTTCTGGCGCGGTAATGGGAAGGGAAGGATTTCTAGCAATAAGGTCGGCGGTTAACCCGGCGGGCGGTTTAAGCAAGGGCGGTTAACAGGGCTTCTACTGTATTTGGGAAATTGTTCTACTCATGAATGCGCTGAATAGCTGGCTGTGTACGAAATATATTAGTAGCATTTGTTTGTAGCTTAGCCTCTAGCCCGGCTCACGTGCTGCTACATTCCACTCACAGCGAACAAACTTGGCCGTTGGGCCTAGAATCGTAAGATTCCCCATGATAAAACCCTCTCTTGTGGATTTGAACCAGGAACATTTATGGTTTTTAAGTTTTGATCGATTTTGGGGGAACCAAGGGAGCTATAAGGTTGTGTAAAAAAACAAAATGTGCACAATAATATCCTACGTTTATTTTGTTAGATAACACTCTAAAAAAGATCATTCTCGCATGAAAAATCTCAAAAAACAGTTACTTCCGATCAAAAAACGTGCTTCCGACTGTGGGATTTTTTGGCTGGCGAATCCGAGTTACATCAGGGTGTCTAGTGATAGGGAAAATAGGGAAAACCTGGAAAGTCAGGGAATTTTTCTTTTTTGGAAAAGTCAGTGAATTTTGGTTAAGGTCAGGGAAAAATAACATTTCTAAGGAAAATAGTTCAAAATAACTATTTAAAATCATAGATTAATACAATTTTTAATTGAGAAAATAAATATTAAAGATAAGATGAATTCTAAATGAATCAATAAGAAAACTACCGGACGTATTTTGATAATATGTAAAAACAATTATCGGCAAGTTACGGGAGTGGTTGTGGCAGCTTGTTCCAATGCACTTGCCGTGTTATGACTTTGAAACCTTTCTCTAACGTGCTGTTTCTAAAAATGTTAGTTTTATTATTAAACTAGGGGCTCTTCCGCTTCGCGTCCCAACCCTGCCTCAGGGCTGCTTCGCTTCGCTCGCAGTTGGAAAATTCGCTAAAGGATCTCGTTAATCTTTAGCTCGTTTGTACATGGGTGACCGAGCATAAATCAACTGTTTTATTTGGCAGCTGGCTCAAACTCATTAAACATTATCTCCATAAGATTAACATTGGGAATTTGAAGGATTGTGTGCCGGAGCTCCTTCTCGGGTGAATAGCGGCTAAACGGATGATCAAATCTTAAATCTGATGGAAAATCGTTAGTTAGAAATTAAATTTTCTACAACTTTTGTATTTAACATTTTTTCTCACAAAACGTGATCAAAGTGGAAAAATTGAAAAATCTTTCCCGCTCAAAAGGTGCTTTCAAAATTAAAAAATGTACCCTCCTGGCAATTTTTCTGAACGTTTCTCGTCGAGAGCTTTAATTCAAGTATGAGGTCGAGGGGGGTACGATTACGGGGAGTGCCTCATAGTTTATATCAGTGAATGAATTAGTGAACCTTCCTAGCTTTATACGTTCGGCGGAGCCTAACTTCTTGGATCAATAGTGGCTAAAAGGTACGTCGGATCTTAAGTCTGATGGAAAATTGTTAGTTTGAAATTAAATTTTCTACAACTTTTGTATTTGACATTTTTTGCTATCTCTTACCGTTTTCTTACAAAACACGCTCAAAGTGGAAAAATTGAAAAAATCTTTCCTGCCCTAAAGGTGCTTTTAAAATTTTAAATGTTAACTTTTAGCAATTTTTCTGAAAGTTTCTCTTCGAGAGCTTTAATTCAAGTATGAGGTCGAGGGGGGTATGATTACGAGAAGTGCCTCATAGTTAATGTCAGCGAATCAGTGTTACCGTCTAGCTTTATATAAGTAGATTGAGTATCTTCGTATGAATTAATTAAATATTCAATGCAAATCTGTACCGGTAGCTGGATTACAAAATCCAATTAGTTATTTTTTCTTTTGTTATAATATAATAAAATAAAATTTGAGTAATTCATTGTTTAATTTAATATTTGTAGTCATAATAAATGTGTAATTTGCAACTGCTGGAGGTGGGTATAGTAACATAATTAGTATTAAATATTGAACAGTATTAATATTACCGTGTTTTATTAAATATTTAATTAATTCCCTAAAATTGATTTGCTCACCAATTTAATTTGATTTACTAAAACAAAATTAGCATGGTTTTGTTTGTGCTTTTTCTGGATTGGTCAGGGAAAAAGTCATTTAGACAGGGAAAAGTCAGGGAATTTCTAAAGGTTGTGTCACTAGACACTCTGTACATAGAAAACCAACATTTATATAAAATTTGGACCAAATCGAACTTAAAATGCGGCCTAGACTGCGAACACATATATTATTTTTATTATGAAATCGTGTTCTGGGGACCATGATCGGTGCTCATTCACCACTCTCGACCTTGGGTCTTACCATAAAGGTCACTGCAATAGCTCATCGTTCCTATGGAAATTAGCTAATAACGTGAATAGTGGAACATTTTTCAAGGCAAGGACTGTATACCTTGTTTTTTATATTAAAACAATGGAAAGAGATAATAATTCGAACACACAGCTGAACCGCTGACATGAGTTGAGCGAATTTCCAAAATTAAGTTTATATGTTTTAGGGTTTACCCAAATATTTGGAAAATTGATCTACTCATGAAGGCGCTGAATAGCTCCTTCTGTGTACGAAATATATTAGTAGAATTTATTTGTAACTCAGCCTCTAGCCCGGCTCACGGGCGGCTTCGTTCCACTCGCAGTGGACAAACTAGGCCGTAGGGCCTCGGATCAGAAGATGGCCCCTGGTAAAACCCCCTCACATGGATTTGAACTGGATACATTTATGGTATTTTACATTTTGATCGATTTAGGGGAACCAAGCGAGCTATGAGGTCGTGTAAAAAAACAAAATGTGAAAAATAATATCCTACACTTATTTTTTTAGATAAAACTCTAAAAAAGTTTGATTCTCTTACGAAAAATCTCAAAAAATAGTTACTTCTGGTTGTTGGATTTTTTTGGCTAACGAACTCGTCTAAGCGACGTAGACAACCAACGTGTACATAATTGGACCAAATCAAACTTAAAATGCGGCCTCTTTATTGAAAAAAACATATATAATTTTTAAAGACACC
The DNA here is from genome assembly GCA_018207615.1 of Philaenus spumarius. Classification (NCBI taxonomy): domain Eukaryota; kingdom Metazoa; phylum Arthropoda; class Insecta; order Hemiptera; family Aphrophoridae; genus Philaenus; species Philaenus spumarius. The sequence goes on along the minus strand of JAGFPH010001032.1, from coordinate 264,480 downwards.
CAAAAACGTGTTCTCGACCATGATCGGTGCTCATTTAAACACAGTGTAGAATGCTCCGAAATCTTTTGTTTATTTATTGGATTAACCCAAATAAGTATATTTTGTCGCTTCCTTTTCAATCGGTGACGGAATAACAATAAAACGAGAGTTGCTCTCTGTTCATATCAATAAAACATTAAAAGAAATAATATAAATCTTGATAAATCATTGATAAATCTTGTTAATGTTAGTGTCTTGTGTTTGTAAAATATAGCTTGATAATGCCGTCTGTGTAACGGCGAAACATGTCGCACAAAAAATAAGGATTGTTTGACAAACAAGGTATTTATAACCATTTATATATAAATATAACAATCCAATAGGCTACAATGAATTCTAGAAATAATATTATTACATCACACTTTGTGATTAATGAACTCCCCAAAGCAGAATATGTTTTATCTTTCTGCAACGGTTGATGGTAAAGACGAAAAACTTTCTGCGAGTGCGGGCGTTTTAGTAATAAATTAATCATAGAGGTTTTATAGGTGAATAAGAAAGCAATTCGCACATGATCAATAATTCTTTGTGTTTATTGAACTAAGTAATTATTTTATAGATATGCCTTAAAACTTCTTTAATCCTTAATTTTACTTTACATTTTCTTATATTTTGAATTATGGAAATAAGGAATCATTCAAATCTTCTTGGAACGCCCTCCTTACATTTTTGTACGTTACTGCTTAGGGCATTAATTTATTTTTTGAGACTTGTTTGAAGTTGTTGTAGTACTGAGTCCCATATTTATTGGGCAAGTTTCAAAAATTTTCTGTTTCCTTTGTAATTAGCAGGAGGTCCAAAGTCATTACTCATTATGTAAGCCAACATATCAGTAGATCCAATCTCTTCATATGAAAAATCACTGGCAGCAGGGCTTTTAATCATTACCGGTACATTGGTAATAACAGACCCCAGCTTTCACAACTTAGCTTCTGACACTGGAAGGAGAGTAGGGGAGGAGGCCTATTATATTTTTTCAATTCACTTTAACATCTGTTTTAGCTTTGTTATTGAAAATATCTTCTTACTCTTTTATTTGTAGATTCAGTTTAGTTTGTTTTATTTCTTCTTCTTTTTTCTTCCTACTTACAAAAAAATAGGAGTTATAAAACAATTATTATGTGAATCATCTGTCTCCGTGTTCGTTGATGAAGTACTTGCCTCAACTCGTCTATTAGACCTATATATCACAATTTCACAATTTTTTTTCTGTCTTCTTTTATTTTGCCTCGGACCCGTCGTTAAATAAAAATTTGTTACTATCTTCGCTGGTGTTAGATTTGTACATAACTGCATCACCCTTTTGCTGTCTCAAATAATGAGTTTAAAGATTTTGTAATAGTAGTTTACGCAACGATTGTATTATGAAGGCCTTTAAGCCACGAGTGAGATGTAAGTTGGAACACGAGCGAAGCGAGTGTTCTAAATATCTCACGAGTGGCTTAAAGGCTGAATACAATCGTTGCGTACACTACTTTATCTACGACCAAAAATATACAGGCTATTTGATGTTTGATTGTAGATTTAATCATTGAATAAATAGACCAAAGCGAACTAGGTTTCTTATCTTGGGCCAATTTCTCAAAATACGCAATGAAAACATTCTCGGAAAACGAACTAACACCATTTCTAGTTTTCCACTCCATAAACTGGTTATAAACCTTTTCATAACGAAATTTAGATTTTTCTGGCAACAAATTGTTCAGAGCCGAATTTGCTTTTGTATTAATTTCCTCTGGAGTTAAACAAAATTCATCACTATCACTCATGTTTGCGGAATGCGTCAACTCACGTTTGAGGTTAGTTACAATAACACACTAACATCCGGAACGTATGGGTACAATCAGCTGATGTACGAATAGCGTTATTTTTATTACAACTCTACTTCCGTCAAATGACGAGCTCTCATTGGTCTAGAGCCTATTATGTAAAGTAACTCCTGTTAGGTACCGGTAATGATATCATTACCTAATCGGGTTGGCTTTTGGTTTGTAATGTACCTCTTTCTGATGTTACTTGTAATAGCGTTATTGGTGTTTATTGCAATGGTCGTAGATAAAATGATTTTTCCTAACAACTGTGCAAACAACACGCTCACCAGAGGCAGCCATGTTCTCAATGTTTTCAAGTCACGCTTTACGCATCAATAGCAATCCTCATCTTGATGGGATAATCGACTAATTAAACTAGTAGTTTATTCGACTAGTCCCTTATGTAATCGTTAGTCAGTTGATATGGACGGACTAGTCGATTAGACGATTAACAACCATATGCATAATGATAGTCAGAATATCATTTGAAATGGACCGACTAGAGAAACAGATCAACTAGTGTACAAATGATAAGTATTTACAGATAGAACCGAGATGATAAAATAGTAATAGTTGTTCTAGTCGTGAAGATCGAGTTAAAATTTTCATTTATGATATTGATGGGTCATTACCAAATTTGTCGATTCTCGATACCGTGATACTTATCAACAAAAAACAACCAGTAATTCAACTAGGCCTAATTATTTGTAATCTATATATTAATAGGCAAGCACAAAACTTGTCGACCTTTTTTCTCAGCTTGTGTGCATTGTAGGAGAAATTCGCGCATACCGTTAGAAAGGTATAGTGTCCTGTAGATGAGCAGAATCCCATTATAATTTACATCGGTCCTCAGGGATACGCCCCAGTAGCCCTCAAAGTTTCAATGTTAATCTTATGGAAGGTCAATCTTAAGGAAGAAGAAGAAAGATTTCTTTTGATTTTATCAGTGGCACAAAAAACAGCTGTTCGTATGAAAAGCTTAAAACAGCTGATTTTGATCAACAACTGATTTGGATCAAAAACTGAATACAATTTTAGGTTAGGTAAATCAAGCAATAGCAATAGCGAAGCATTGCCGGGTCCACTAGTTTGTAATAAATACAATATCAGCGTACCGGTACGTCCGCGAAAAAATCGATGCTCGAATACAATTTGTGCCAACTTTCTGAATTATCATTGTTGAAATATTATTTAAAATACAATGACGAATGTCCGCAAAAAAATACGACGTCCGAATATTATTAGCGCTAATTTTATAAAACGCCGTCATTAAAACGTAATTTAATATACAACAGCGTATGTCCATTAAAAAAACTACTCCTGAGAACGATAATTATTTGTTCTTGTTTCTATGAAATTTTAAAACTTAATTTAAATTGCAACGGCTAAAGTTAGCGAAAATCTTATTTAGATGACACTTGTAAAATGTCGAACAATTGGAAATTAAATGTCGCTATTTTGCAAGAATGTATAACAAGTAAAACAAAGGCACTTCGTCAGGACTCCCACAAAAAACAAATCACGGGTAACGTAGATCCCGAAAATGTCCAAAATGTTTTACCAGACCTAAAACAAATAGAATTATTATAGTTTAGTTACTGATCTATAAAATTTGTAACTTTTCGTCACAGTAGACACCCTATTTCTATAAATAGACTAATAGACAGGATAAGAAACGAATCCATAAGACATTGAACCTACTTTACCTTCCTGTGTACAAATAACTAAGCCTAAGCATGAATACAAATAAAACAAGAGCGAAACGAAACAATTGCCTAAACATTTTACAAGGGAAAATGTTTACATACATCAAGAAAGTTTTACATTTTTTCCTACTGATATTTTTATTGTTAAATGCTGAATTGGGTTTAAGTTTAAATATAGAGAATGTGATTGCAAATACCAGAGATTACATTCAAAACACGGAGAACTGGCAAATCCGACAATGATAGT
>JAGFPH010001032.1:223320-247852 GCA_018207615.1 Philaenus spumarius | reverse complement strand
TTTTTGGCAATTGGTCTGTCTGTGTGTCTGTGTGTCTGTGTGTGTGTGTGTGTGTGTGTGTTTGTAGGACGTATCACACGGGGAGATTTACAAGTACGCACAACACGTAACGGGGAGGCAAAACTAGATGGGGAGATCCCGTTACGTCCAACCAATATTTTCAGCGTATAAACCGGTTTTTCGGTCTGTAGAGCATATTTCACTACTTTTCTCAAATCCTCCTCGTTTGACATGCTGGGATACAAACACACTATGCACTCCTACTTACAATTGGTATTTGTAGACTGTGCTGCGATCGCTCGTATTCGCACGGCATCCACTCTTAGTCGCATATACGGGGAGTTGACTTCTTTTGTTATTATTTAGACAAAGTCTAGAAGGTTTTTTGCTGTTAGTCGGAAACTCAATATTTGTTTGCCATTATTTGTATTTAGAAAGTGATGTTTCAGTCCTTTTCCTTCCGTTCAGATGCCGAACGGCGAAACATAAATTTACTTTTCGCTTATCGAATCGCAAGTAATAAAAACATTATTTGCGGTACGTGGGTCAGCTGCACAGGGCGGGGTGCTGCATCAAGGAAGGGCGCCACGATCTGCCGATAAAAATTTTGTATACGAGAATTGCGTCAAGAAAGATTGCAACTATCTGCCGATAGAAATACAAGGCTCTTCTTTACCTTGAAGAAAGCTCCCGAGTGTACAGTATGATTTCAATGCAAAAGGCCTGACTCAAGCCACAAAATCGTTGAAACATGCATTCGTAATACCGTGTTTCGGATTCTATTTATAAATTAATAATCTGGGAATTTAAGTCATATAGAAGGCTTTATATTTTTTACGTGTTAGCTTAAAATATTGAAATCATTGCTTAAAACTCCCCAAAAAATGCGTTAAAAATAATCGATTTTTACTCATTTAAAACTGTTGATTAAAAGGAGTTGCCGACGATTTCTTTCAATTATGAGATGTAAGACAAAAGCACAAAGCCTTTGAGAACAATTTAAGATGTTTCACAACATTTTAGGTTGAAAATCGGCGTCCGAAACACGGTAGTACGAAGTGCATATTTTTGCTGTTTTACGCAAGGTATATAAGACCCTTAACTGACGACTATCAGCTTATTTTACGCTAACGTAATGGTACACGTTCAACAATCAGTAACATTTTGAATACCGTATATACTAACGCTTGTTTTAAGACAAGATGTTAAATAAATCTGAAACATAAATCCTTTTACTTTTTGTACTGAAGTATTTGTGTTTTAAAAGTTTTAAAATAAAATTGTTATATTTATGCTCTTAACAGGAATTAAATATTTGGAAACTGTTGTTTAAATCCATGAGCGTAAATTATGTTTTCCCGTAGCATATAAAATATATATTTTAAACATTTATGCTGAGTCTCAGCTTGTTATCTTGAAAATGACCCGATCTAGAGCCACTTGACTTATCAATGGGTTTCTCGATTTTAATAGTACCGGACCCACGAACTCATTTTAAACGGCTCCAGTTTAGAACATTTTCAAAATATCAACCTGAAAGTTTTTTACAAGTTAAATATATAGATTGAAACGAGATCAAGGAGAATAAACATTTTTTATTATTTACTTTTAAAAGCACAAGTAATTTAAAAAAGTATAATTTTAGACCTTTTTAGATTTTTCATCAAAACGCTTGAGTTGATCGGCTGCAGATAGTAAATTTTTTAAATATAGTTTTTAAAATAAGTATAGCAAAAAACAATTGTGTTTGTAACTTCTGTCCAAATTTTAAATCGATATGTCCAAAAATGTCGAAATGGAGTCGTTGAACATAAAGGTGTAATAATTAAAATGAGATAGGTAAAACAGAAGACTTTTTTCAAGCGCCTCATTTTTTAAAATAACATGAAAAAAATCGTTCATACTTACTAAGAATATTTATACTGGTGCATTCAACTTGTAAAACAAATTTGATGTTGATATTCCAAAAATTGACGAAACTGGAATAGATCAAAAGGGCTACATGCAGCGTTCGGTAAGCAAAAAATCGTCAGGCTCGTTGATAAGTCTGATGGCTCTAGCTCTTCAAATTTTTAAGATATCAACTTGAGTCTTGGTATATAAGTTAATAATAAACTTTTCACTTGCTATACCAAGTTTTAATTCGATATATTACAAAACGGCCAACTTAGATCTGCTATACCTATGGACGGAAATGATCATATAAAAACATATTCATTGATAATTAATTATGCGTTCATAAATTTGCTGGCCTATTTAGTTTAAAACTATCGCAGATGTATAATTTTTGTATATTATATTTATACAAATATTATTTATGTAGGCCTATATTTTAAATTTCATACAAATTGGATGATTATCTTGAGAGAAAATGGATTTTTTTCGAAGACAAGTTAATCGAGACTGCGTATAGGCTATTACGCTAGTCTTAACGAAATTTTATTATTTTGAATATAAAAAAGTTGAATTTTTAATGAAAATGGCAGCCATTTTGAATCCGCCATGTTGAACTTTTATATTCTATATGAATCAGTTCCTCCTAAAAACACCAAATAACCAGTTTTCTTTTTCTTTGAAACACATTTTTTAAATTTCAATGTATATATTTGGGTAATTTGTTAGATGATTATGTGTAATAAAAAAAAACATGCCATCGTAAAGCTGACACTTTCCTTTTGAAAACGCCCTATTGCAACTATTTATTTAATACATTATAACTATGTAGGCTAATAGTTTATAATGTACTGGGCCGCGCTTCAAAAAATAGGTCTTCAGCCGTACGACCGAGTCGCGCTGCTGCAAAATACATACCTGCATTATCGATTTTTTCCCAGACAAACAATTGCTCGGACGAAAGAAGTACATATGTCCTTTTTTATTTAAAGATACTTCCCCTACACCGTGGTATTTTTTATTTTTCTTTATCTTTATCCCAGCTCGAAATATTAAGGAATATCGAAAAAAAAGGTTTTCGATTTTTTTTCGACTTTGGGAAATCGATAGACTGGTAAAATTTTTTTATGTTAATCTACATACTTTAGTGTACTTATAAAAAAAAAATCAGTCGTATTGCAAATTACTGGAACTTTTGGTCTAAAATTACCCCTACCGACTGGCCTAGTATTACAATGATGTGTTCCTAAAATATTGTATTAATATAGTCCGTTTCAAAATGGTGGTAAATTAAACCCGTTTATGCCACATTTTACAAAAGAGAATGATTAGATGTGAATTTTCGACTGTTGTTAAGGATTATTCCGACATTTTGTATATTTAGTTACAAGAAAAAATGTGTTAAACTTAAATAACTAACTGACACAATAATAGTAATAAATTGTTTTTATTATTATGGTATCAGTTAATCTTTGAGGTTTTAAGTGACTACCATTTGTCAATGACTTTTTAGATAAAAAAATTACCTTTTAATAGGATTGTCGGGGCTTTAATAGTGAACATTTATGTTAAATGTTACTTCTGTAACCCTGGCCATTTTTAAAAGTAGCATAACTAGTCAAGAAATTAAACATTCTTAGGGACACTCTATATAATTAAAACTAAATATAAATACTGTATACAGCGTTATTTTTTAGCTGTATTTGTGGAATACTATTTAAAACACTAACAATATATCATAATATATTTAATTAAAATTCTGCACAGATATTTTGTAATTCATAAAAAACTAGGACTTTATTATTTTAAGTCAGGGCATTATGGAAACGGTACGTTAGACAATATCATCAAAATTAGAATAACATAAGAGAGAACCAATAAACAATACTATACGGGAATTTGTATCTGGAGGTGGGGCAATGTGAACGCATAAAGCGACAAGATGCGAGATCAACTATTTACGATATTACTATTAGGTTATCTCATTAGGTTATTGTATTACAATTAATCAAGAATTAGGAAAATATTAATAGATATAAGAAGTTACGAACCAGGACATGCGAATTACATCACATTCAGGGGCATAGCCATTGGGGGGGTTTCGATCCCCTCTTGACATTTTTATAATTTGGGGGAAAATAATATAAAAGTTTGAATATAATTAAAATAAGTACTATCAAGTAGAGTTACTATTATTGGAGTAAATATAATTTATAGCCTTGGAACAAGATCAGCTTCATTCAGTTTTCACAATAATAATGCAATCTCAAAACGCGGGTATATATTGGACCATTGTGTTTAGTCTCGTCCTAGCCGTGCCACTTTGGTCGGCAGCGTGAGTCACCTGACCTTGAAGTGAGGGTTGTGGAATGACGAGTGGGAGACACTGTAGTTAGTTGTTAACCCTCTTTCATAATAATAGTGAATTTTCCAAAAGAAGAAAGCTATTACCATATCCCTTATGGTAAAGTACAATCATAAAATTAAATATAGGATATAGGTTAGGCCATTATTCCAATGGAAGTTTAATTTCAGAATAATATTATTAGCAGCTAAATAAAAGACCGAAAAATCAACTGATTACACTGAAAACTTCACCAAAAGTCAGTTACAACCACGTATTAATATTGCCTGTTATTCTCTAGGTTTTAAGAGACATAGAGAAAGGTTTGATGAAACATGGTAAAGCTGTATGCTAGAGCTAATGACAAGATACTATAAAACAAGGTTGTCAAATACAATGTATTAAAACAAAAATTCAAACTCAGATTAGAAATAAAAAGGTCTATAACTTTATTACCTAATCTGATTTCAAAATATAAATGGTTTTGTGGAAAAAATGGTGGAAATAATAAATAAAAGCAGACATACATATAGATAGAAACTGAGCATGTTATATGACTTATCTTTTCCTGAATCTTTACTGAACCTAATGTAATACATTAGTATTACATTACAGGAAAATGGTTGTAGGTAGCCTATTATAAATACAAAAGGGATAATGTTAGGGACAGTAAAATATAAACGCTAACGAATAAAAACAATTATTTAAACAATTCTTCAATTTTACGTTAGCTTAGATATTTTAATTTATCTTTTGTTTTTAGCTACATTATTTTTTTTCTTTATGAAGTCAAACAATGGTTCTTATAGTACCTACCTTTAGTATAACCGAACCAATAGCATTTCTTTAAAATTATCACTAAAAACTCTATTGGTAATCATTTACTTCTCAGTCAAACATTGTACTAAGATGAACCATTAATTTTTATCCTAACCTTCGAATTTGTCCAAGGAGGGGTTGTATTTGACACAAAAGAGCGGCCATATTATTTAAGATGGAACCTTCATCCCCCAAAGACATAATTTGTGTTGCGATTACTTACGTCATAATGTTAATGTAAATTCAAATTAAAACACTGATGTTGCACCTATTTCTTACGCTAAATTTATATTTGAGTTCTATAATGAAGTTGGATTGTGTTTAAAGTGCCTAGTTAGTAAAATATTCCCTTAGTAATACTTCTTCGTAAAAATCTTAATTTTTGTTAAATATACTAAATTGTTATGTTTGTAATAACGTTTAAAAAATGAAATAATTTCCCGGAACAGTTAGGCCCGCCAAGCACTAGAGGTCAGGCCGACCAATGGCCTATTTCAAATGTCTTGGCATCAACATATCTTCACTTTTAAGCATATTTTTGTGTTATTTTGGTCAAAAAACGAAAGCTGTATTTTTTTCTTAAAATACAATAGATTGTGGGGGTCGATTGCTAAGATTTTTTTAGCAATATGTCTTTTTGAAGCTGAGTAAAAAAAAACAATAAAGTTTACTATTTATATCATACGTTTATGAAAACAATACACGGTTTTTGAAAATTTATTCGGCAATCAACATCCGCATATGACAGTGCTTCAAAATAAAACCGATTTGTTTTATTTATTCCACGAATTAAGGGAAAAATGACTTATTCTGTAGCATTGTTCTTATGGGTTCAATATGGCGGACATGGTGAACCTTGAACAGTTTTTGAGTTCGTACTTCTGACGGTAATTGCCTATATACTTGTCATAATTACACACCACTTCTAGATTAGATTAAAACTTAAGGTATAATAGGCCCAAATATATATTTTCGGTGAAAATAACAAGAAAACCATTACCAAATAGTTTCTGAAGTTGAACAATACTATATTATAACAAATACATTGTGCAGTATAGGCGAAGTAATAACAATCCAGAAAGCTTTTCTTTGGAAGGGTTCAGTTAAAACTGGATATCAGATTTAGATAAAACATTTTTTTAATATTGTCGAATAATTTCATAGTGTAATACATAAACATAAGAGTTTGCATGTATCTGTAGAGTGATTGAAAAAAATATTCTCACTATACTATAGAATAGTGATCGCAAAAAAAATCGATGTTGAGATTTTTGTGGAAATGGGATCCCCTGAGTCCAAAAAAGTGGTTTTTACAAAATGTCTATCTGTATGTATGTAGCAAAGTTAGAGAGAAAACTATTCGATAGATTTAAAACAAATTTGCACCAGACATGTCAAGTAGGCCTGTATAGATGCACTAAAAACGCTTTTGAAAATTTTTGAAAAACAACCCCCTTTTTGGCAAAAAACAGATAAAAAAATGAGTTATTATTTTTTTATAATTAAACGGCTCTAACGATTTTGATAAAATTTTGCTTATTTGTAGGCTTTAATTTATCCTACCATATGCAAAAAACCGCATCTTTCTAAAAATTCTCGTTTATCTAATAATAATAATAACTGAGTTTTGGGCGATGTTTGGCCATAAAGGGGGTTGTTTTTCAACATTTTTTTTCGTGTATCTATACAGGCCTAATTTGTTTGGTGCAAATTTGTTCGAAATCGATGGAATAGTTTTCTCTCTAGATAATAATAATAATAATATTTATTAGTTAATTAGGGTCTGCTCCAGTAAACGAGAAAGCAACAGGAAACGCACTTCCGGAATCACTGTATCCCTATTTAAACAGTGCAATTTCTTGCAGCTGAACGCTTTGACATTGCCTCATTCAAACCATTTTATAAGTCTATCTTTTGTAATTGAGTGTTGAAAAAAAAACTGAATATTCTTTATAAAATTTCGGATCCGGCTTGCAAATTATTGTTCATTATTAATTTTTGATTGTGTTAGGAAAAAAATTCAAACTTTGTACTTACTAAATGTCAGTTACTTGACAAATGAAAGAAATTTAAAAAAATGTAAATTGCAAGACGGATGCGTATTGTGACTGTGCTTAAAATGATTAATTGACAGTTAGCATAGTATTATTTAAAAAAAGGGACATATTATATGAGTTTTTATTGTAACAGTATATAGACAATATCTAATAACTGCGAGCGAAATAAGACTAACTGATAACAATAAAATAATTTAGGTAAATTAAAATACTTCCTACATCTTAACTGATCTAGGCAATCTAAAAACAAAGAAAGGCTTTAGGCTTATTACAGTTTTACGTAAAATTTAACTATAGGAAGTTAAATGATGATTAACGGTCAACGCAAGTTAATGATGAAAATACACTATAAATACAGCAGATTAAACTTACTTCCCACTTACCACGCATTCATGGAGGTATAGAAAATACTAGAAATAAACTGCATAGTACCAACTAATCTTTGAAAATGTTTTCCGTCTTTAATATATGAAAATAGCTTTTTTTAGTCTTTCGAATACTAACAATTTGTTTTAGAATTTAATTTCAATTAGTAGGCTAAAATTTTTGTGAGCATAAACATTATATTTTATGCCAAACAAATATTTATTTATACATTTCAGCTACAATACAATCCTTACTACAATTTCAGAAAATTCTTACTATAAGATATTTTACATTCTATTTCACTAAGAAATAAGTAATAGTAATCAAAATAATATATACATAGACATTTTTAAATTAAGCGACTTTTAGAAGAGGGATGCATTTACTTAAACCGGAACCACTTCATCAGAACACTCCTAAAGAAAGACAATAGGCCTAGAAATATAAATCTCAGTGAATTTGCTTGGATTTGGATTCAATTTAGGCATAAAGAATAAATTGTTCACTCCAGTTAAGATTTTTGTTTTATGTTTGTTATCAATTTATTGTGCTGAATTTTTCTTGTGCTACGAATAGTTACGAATTTCCTTGTGCTGAATTTGGGTAAATCTACTTTACCCAGCTGATATGTTTGGAAACGACGATATTTTGTACTATTAAATGTTGAATGATGTTAAACATACTGTGACTAAAGACTGTAAGTTAAAACTTTAGGCTATTTTTTTTAATGCTTGCATTTCTGTTATACAAACCAACTTAATTGATGTTACCAACTTACATATGTTTATAAAGTGGAAACATCCTGTCATTTGATGTAAGTTATAACTTCAGACTTTTTTTATTTTTATCTATTCAAAATATATCCGTGCAACGAATATATTTGGGTCATTTGTTATACACATCAAATTGATTTAATGTATCGAATCATGTACATCGAATTATATCGAATCGTTGTAGTTTGTAGTTTAAAGTAAAGCACAGTAAATATTAAGTATTTATGTATTATGTATAAATAATGTACTTATGTATTTCAAAGTGAAAACTGTCTGTTTATGTTAAGGTGCGTAAGCTATTTTGTAGATTTCGATCAAATAAAATAGTGAAACAAGCAATGTTAATATTTGATAAATTATTAATATATTTTTAAACTTCGTATTTTTGTTTTTAATTCGATACCGCACACATAGACGTATAACTAATAGGCCTATGTTTGGACCCAAAATCATCACTAACTTATATCAATCCTACTTGCATTCTTAAACTCTACTTTTGAGCTTCCACTATAAGGATCACCATGAATATTTTCAGCTCTACTTAAGGCTCGGCTCCCTACATTCAAAACGGCGAAGTTAGGTACCAATTTCAATGGTAAATAACCAAAACATACCTTCACTATTAAGCATATTTTTGTGTTGTTTTTTTTCAAAAAACGAAAGCTGTATTTTTTTCTTAAAGTAAAATAGATTGTGGGTGTTGATTGCTAAGGTTTTTTGCAATATATCTTTTTGCAACTGAGTAAAAAATTAATAAAGTTTACTATATTTTACTATTCATATCATACGCTTATGAAAACAATAAAACGGTTTTTGAAAATATATTCAGCAATCAACATCCGCATATGACAGTACTTCAAAATGAAACCAAATTTTTAAATTTATTCCACGAATTAACAGAAAAAATTACTTATTCTGTAGCATTGCTCTTATGGGTATCAGATTCAATATGGCGGTCAGGGTAGCGCTCCCTTAAGCGGTCTTTGGGAAAAGGGGCAGTAAATGTTTCGAAACCACAGGATTTTCAAACATTTTGTTGAACTATTCTCGTAAAATGCATTTTAGCATGACTTGTGCAGAAAAACTGGAATAAAAGAAATCTTTCACATATCATTTAAAATGTGAGATATTTGGAAATGAGGAGCAAAAGTGGGTGGGTTATAAACTAAAGTAGTTTTATAAGTGGTACTAACGTAATGATTGGTTAATTTACTCTAAAACAATTTGTAATAATACAGTATATCTTGATTCTAGGAAGAATATGCACAATAACGTATTAATATTAAACAAATCCGTAACTATTTCATACGATGTATTGCAAATACATCCTTTATTTCATTTAAATTTGTAACCAATATTTCCGTTTAGTTACAAGTATATGATGGTTTCCTAGATTAATTAAATATCTGTAAACTTGCATAATTGATGCATATTTAAACTATATAGGCCTAACTGAATTTTGAAAGAACATATACTTCTTTAAAACTAATTATACATTGTATTATTTCACAAGCTAAGTCAAATTTATTACTCTTAGGCAACCATTTTTGACGTAGTTCAAACAGAAAACTCGTTTCTTAATTTAGATTAAAAACTTGAACGCTCTAATTGGAGTAGTGGTTGAGGATTGCGATTAACTTGTGTAATTTATAATTATGCGCACTTTCAAATAATGCAAGCAAGCAACACCCTCATCTAAGGAACTGACAAGGGCAATCTTACCGAACTCTTAGTTAGAAAAGGTGCACTTGACGGCAACATGGGATGTGTTAAATCTGGCAACATTGTCGCCCTCGACTGAAAGCATAACCATAAATGTTGTAGTCTACAAAACATAATATTTTTGACTCCCCACAAAGTACCTGACCCAGAATAAGGAAAAGTTAAAAAACCGCCATATAAATATTACAACAGAGAAACTTTACTTGGTTAACAAACAAAAGGGAAGGGCATGGGAGACCCCAGGTCATACTGAAGACAATGGTTTTAACAAGGGCGAGTTTGACATGAATTCTACCTGATCGTTTAGTTTTAGGTGGTTTTAACCTAAAGGATATAACAATTGGATTGAACTTCTACAATCTTTCTGACTTTGAAACTGATAATTTATAAATACAAATGCTAAAAGTTCCCTTCCAAACCGTTTATTAAAACTTTTATTAAGGTAAATATAAAAAAATATAGTTAAATTACTTTTTAAATATAATTTTTCTTTTTTACTTTTAAATACGTTGATTACTACAAAAGTAGGGAGTAGGGGGAAATTATCAAGTGTTAAAAAAAACATATTTAAAGTCGGCAAACTAAAGCCGATATCTACCATCAGACTATCGTTTAACTTGAGAAATTAATTTTAAGCCAGTATCATGTAAATTAACAAACCGGAATCTGTTTAAGTTGTGAGTATGTAATCCTGACAGCTTTAGCGCCAAATGAAGATATATTTTTAAAGAATGGCAAAGGTAAACTTACGCACAAGGTTTAAATCAAAAAGCATTGTATACAGTTAAAAGAATAACACAAAACAGCAATAAATATTCGTGCAAACACTAAATGTTTCGATAGAATCTCTGCTTTTTATCACTGAGGAAATAATTTATTTGTAAATAATAGTAGAGATTTACAAAACTTTTTTAGAAGTAATTAAGATTATTGTTATTACCTTCGTACCAAATATAACCTTCAGATCTACAATAATGTATCGGATCTTACTTGGAAGATGTTTTAGAAAACTATTTCAAACTCTGTATAAATGTTAAAAAAACGGAGAGCACAAAATTTTTTAAACTTTTCACAGAACACGTGTGAATTTTTCACTATTTATAAGTGTGTTAAATTTCTTGATTCGGATGTCCAGCTTAGTACAAAATAATATTTTGTTAGGCCTTAGACTGAACCAACACATGTTTCAACACACACAAATCAATAAAAACTTGAGTTAAGGAATTTAAAAATAAGAAACCACTATGTTACATTCTAATTAAAAATAAATAAGACAATAGTTTTAATAGTTAATAATTTAATAGTTAAATAAGATAATTAATTTTGAATTTAATAGTAGGCCTATTTATATGAAATAACCTGTTTGCATTTGCTTCGACACGAGTCACCGAAGGGGTTGACGAGCGAAGCAAGCAGGGGGCGGAGCCCTCTAGTAACTAATAACTAAGTAATAATTTAGTTGTAGCTCATATGTCACTGAAGATGACGACTTTTTCGTTGAAACGTGTTTGAAAAATAAACGTATTTTTGTGTTAATTGTGTTCTGTATTTTATTTTTACTTTTACTTTTAGAAACAATACTTTTTTTCTATTTTTTCGCTTTTCTCGATTTTCGAATAAACTGTTTACTGTATTCAATCGTTTTAAATATTGCAAAGTTTAGTTTATTTATGTTAGCCACCAAAATCATAAATACTAACTGACACATGTTAATATTTCACAAGTTAGGAGTAGGCTTACCTCATTTAACATGTTGCTTTAATTCAGTTAATTACGTTTATTTATTTACGTTGGTTTATAAATATCAGTTTCCTTAAAGAATCTTAGAATGTAATCGATCTAACGAAAAGCTGTCATGCTAGTTAAACAGATTGTTAATAGATGTCACCTTTCATTAGGAACCATATAAAGTATAATATAAAAGTTTTTTTAGGCCTAATACATTTTTGTAACGAAAACATGAATTCTAAGCTGTTTATCTATTTTTTGTCAATAGCGGGGAACATAAGCTTTAAAATTATGTTTGAATAATTAATTTTGATGGAGAATTAAGGGAGATATCACTTACCAACAAAAAAACACATTTGAGAAATAATGTATAAGGATTCTATGAGAAATTAAACTGTACAATTATTGTTTATGCTCAAATTGTTTGAGAACTGTGTTTACTTGTTTACTACCCTGGTCTGAAATTAGTTAATAGACATGTTAATTTCTTGGTTTACTTAATAAGAACATGAGCTGTATTGAGCTATACAAAATGCTTGAAACAGCTAAAAATGACTAACTTAAATTATTTGTAGTCAATAAATATTAAACGTAAAGTAGAAAAATATATTTCTTAGCAGCAAAAAGGCAAACATGTTAAGTACGAACATCCGTCGGCTCTTTGTTAGTACAATAAATCTTTTATGGGTTGACAAGTGCATAAAAGAAAGGTTTCTAGTCTAGCAATATTCAAGTGTAGTTCAGTATCGGAAACAGTTTTGTCAAGTCACGTGTGCAACTTGCGTGAAAATCTCGCCGTTTGTCCCCCTCCTCATCTAGAAGCTTTAGTGTGGATTTCCTAAATTGAAAAAATGGTAATTTTAATGTTACATGCCGAATACGGGCAATTTTATTAACCTATGTATGCAAGCTAATATGGATCAGACATCGGAAACACTCTCTCCCCGTTTGACATTGTGCGAGTGTGCCTCGCCATTTGGTACGTCCTACAAGTATGTGTGTGTGTGTGTGTGTGTGTCCGGAGTGCACAGGGCAAACGGCTGGACGGATCGAACTGAAATTTACAGGATATCTTCAAACATGTAAACAATTAAACCCATGTAAATTTGAAGCAAATCGGAGGTGGTGTTACCTGCTTACCGTGGGAGCAGTTTTTAGCAAATTTTTGGTATTTACTCCAAATTCCCTCTAACGATTTTGATTAAACTTTGCTAACATACTCTACTCCGACCCCCTTAACACCCTTGTACGCGAAAGACCGTTAAAAATTCGTTGAAAAAAGTTATTACAAAAACAAAGTTATTTTGTTTTTATCTTTGAAATAGCTGCTCCTATCGACTTGAAAATGGCCTCATTCGATTCAGCGTCCAAAATAATGTCAAAAACGATACCCCACTCAACTTTTTCCATTTTTTCAAAAATTGCCCCCAAAAAGGGCGTTTTTGGGAGTAAAAATGTCTTTTTTTGAACTAGCCGTATTTGGTATCAAATTTGACATTTTGTGAGGTTAGAAATCGATTGAGACCAAAATCAGGTCCGTGGGATTAACCGTTTTCAAGTTAGTACCGCTTTCTTCGAAACGGATACTCCTATTAGCCTAACTCGAAAATGGTATCATCAATCTCTCGCTCGAGAAATTTGATAAGTGATACAGCATCTATTTTGGTAAGGAAAGTTGTGTGATGTGCACACCAGATGTTTTTTTTATAGTTTTTTGTTTGTTGGAATAATTTCTAGATATGTTTAGTCTACTTCCTCACTCACACATGTATATAATTTAAAAACAACATGGCAAAAAAAAAAAAAAATAAAAAAAAAAATCAACATTGTTGTATATAAAATATTATACTTTATTCACACTTGTAAATATAAATGAACAATTTTAACAAGTTGTCGTTTCGATGCCTAATGACAAAACATATACCCTATATAGCAATAAAGCTAATATTTCTGAAGCTAGCGTAATTTTATCGTTTTAATAATTTCATCAGTTAATATGAAATAGTTTTAAACAGCTGCTGTAAAGGTGTATAATTTGAATGGATCACTGCAACAAGTTATATATAGCCTATTGTCAAAACAAAAAGCATTTAAAATATAAACATTTGGTACGAGATATCGTAAAATAAATTTTGAAGGGATTACTTAAAGTCCTTTTAAATGATACTTTACATTTCAAAATTCAAAATAGGTCTGTATTTAAAGATATATTTTTAGATATTGACTGTATGAATTCCTGACTATTAAAAAGTTTTATAACTATATCAAATTTCAACTTGATATCTTTATCCTAGAAAAACATTTATTGTTACAAATAGACTGTGGATAAACAAGTAAGTGATGCTATTAGGGTTCCTTGTTCCATTTTTTAAGTTTGTAACTCTAAAAAATTTTGTATCAACTATTAAACCATGATAAGCAAAATTATAATAAGATATTTAACAACATTTTTAGCTTGACTCGGCATTTCACATGCGACGCCCATATGATCTTCTTTCTCTTTTGGAGCAGGAAAAACGTGCCGAAAAGATTGAACATCTATATACAGAAATGTTAGGTCGCAAAGCTGCTATAGATGTTGAATGGGCGGGACTAGAAAGCGCAACAGATTTGGAAGTCAGATTGTATGGAAACGATAAAGATTGTTTGCAAGCTGGGACACCTTTGACTGACATGGATCTGTATGTTAGCGTTGCTGATGATGGTTTTGGTCGAGAAGGAATTGTGTAAGTAAAGTGTTTGTGTTTTTTATGATAAGACTAGTAGAGCAAATGAACTTACATTCCACGTTTTTTGCTATTGCCAAACATTTTTTTTGAACTATTTCATTCAGCGTTGCACCAGCTTTATAATAGAAAATGTATTTTTCCAATACTTTTAAAAGTAAAGATATTCCTTAATACATATGTACTCTTTCCATGCCAGGTAGTTGGGCTATTGAGCGACAAACCAATCATTGTGTGAATCATTTACACATAGTTGATTAAATTATGTTTATAACTAGCTGTGAATTTATATAACTAGCTGTCTTACCCAGCTTTTTCCGTCTAAAAATAAGGAACACTTTATAATGTTTTCCCGGAGATTATTAATTTTTGAAAATGAGACCTATTATAAAGTTTAAACAATAATAAACATTTGTAACGTCACCACGATAATATTTCAGGCCTGTGTGAAACACGGTTTGACAGATTTTGTGCGCATGCGTACTTTGTGTATTGTATATACTTTAGCTAAGCGGTGAAGGGAAAATGCTTGAGTCTACTCCACTAGTACTGCTAAAATTTCTCTCCCTGCATTAAACTCGGCCAAGTAATAAGTTTCTATAAACTGCAACATGATTGATGTCCAGTTTTTTGTATGGATACTTGATATAAACCAGACAAAATGAAACAGCCATTGGATATTTCTCAGATAGTTCATCAAAATTTGATGGCACAAGTTCATTCACTCATGGAACACAACACTTGTTCATAAATTTTGATGGTCGTCCAGGATGATTTTTATCTCAGACTTATCGCCTGCCTTTCTCGATCATTTTAAACCTGTCATGGCACTTTGGCGAATTCAAAACTTCATACGCATAAATAGTTCACATCATTTGAAAAGTTTCTGTGAACGATTTCCCCGATTTTACATAAAACTTGATGTTAATACATTGCTCTTCAATGGAACTCAAAATATATGATTACGCAAAAATGCTTTTACACCTGTTGGCTTTATAATAAGGTGGTGTAATACAACTAAAAAAATAGCTGGTTACCCATAAGGTTAAGTTCAAAAAATATTTTTGCTAATGGCATGATGTAGTAAAGGTTTAAATAAATGAAAAGCTGTCGCAAATTTCCTGGTATAATCCTGGAACGTTTTGTTCATACTTTGTATACATATTTCTCAATATCACCTTCAACAGCGAAAATTACTAAAAAGGCAACTTCTTTACATCATTCATTTAAATTTGTGTCTGAATTGGATGAGTAGCTTTGAGTAAAATTGTTACAAACAAAGGACCAATAATTATACAATCTATACTGCAAAATATAATAAAATGAATAACCTTGAATAAAGCTAATATAAACAAAGAAAACTAGAGATTTAAGTCTGACGCACAAAACAATTGACTGTCGGATGAATGGATAGAGGTGTCACAATAAAATTTTATATAAAGCATTTGCTATAAAGGATGTTAACCCAATGATCAGGGAATGTTGTCCTCCGGTTTATTTGAAACTTTTCTCAAATTTATGCTGCTTTTTTTGAGTGTATTGATGAAGATCGAATTGTGTGTATGTTTCATAATATTATATTTCATGGTTTCAATATTAACATTTTTATAACATGTTTAGTGTAAAGACAAGAACGTTGAAGTGTAAGTGTAGGCAAATGTGATAACGTACTGATAATGGTACAGCTGTGTTATCTTTAAGGATGCGGTTAGAGAGGTTTAAACTGTGGACTCATTCACAGTATAGTCACTGCTTTGAGCAAATAAGTACTGTCTTAGCAATATGAAGTGGACATGCATTCTCCATCCTTCTCTCACCTTTTGAATTAGAACATTTAAAAAGGATGTACTAAATAATATACTTGTTAAGATGTGTTGCAATTATCAATCTTAACTGAGACCCACCCCAACTAATTACTAGTTTTAACCTATGTAAACATGGCAGATTAAATCACGATGAAAAGTTTTAATCATGACATTGATCACAATTTAAATTCCTAAGTCGTATTTTTTTACTTACATTAATTATTGTGCAATAAACTTGTAAACATTTTGGGAGCGTTAGAATATATTATACAGATACATTAAATTTATAAATAATATAGTTTTAAACATCCAAAGTGCTAGTTTCTGCACATAAATACAGTGTGCTTCAATAATTACTTTATAAACTTTGAATTGTATGAGTTTATAAATTTATTACAATTTACAGAGTTGGTACATTTACAACAATAAGTGGATATGCTAACTAATAAATATGCTGAAAAATATTTGATTTCTATAGATTGACCAAGATGTACACTTCCTGCAAGACAACACTGTAGTGAGGCGGAACAGGGATCAGTTTATTTTTTTAATTTTTATAATTTTGAAAATTTGTTCATCAAATGTCTTAAATTTGCAAAAGCTATTTTTTAAACTCACTTGTTTGGAAGCTGTAAATCAATTTGAAGATTTTTTTTGAAAGCGTAGGCCTACTTCATACGTTTTTTATTGTGTGTTTTTGTATTTATATCTGCGGAATATAAGAATATTCATGTAATGATTTTTCCTTTTTTGATTGGGAGTAGGGCTACTTTATTTTAAATTATAAAATACCCAGAACAAACCGACCACTTTGAATAGAAAATTCTACATCTCGGTCATTGGCAAAGTAGTTGCACATGACTACAATTACGAGACACAGATGCGAAAAAAAAAACAGATCGTATAGATCACTAAGCATTATACCAATTATTGATGAAAAACTTTAGGAAAATTAACTTAGATGTGCAATCAAGAGGTCAGAATTGTCTCTAAATGCATTAAAATGAGCCGATTAGGCCTATAGGCTATAAACTTTACAGCGTATTTTTGCCTTTGGTGATAACTCTGTTATTAGACTTCTATATGAATAACAAGTTAAATACCTTATTGATGTTTTCTGATTGGGTAAAACTACACGTATCAATTGAATGAAAACACCAAATAGGCTATACAATAAAATTACTTACATAAAATTTATTAATCTAATAATTTATCAATACAGCCTAACTATTGAACGGTTTCGTACTTTTCTTTGTCACTGAATATATTCAGATTGTCATATAAAGATTCCTAAAAATACTAATCAATATCTTTGTCATTCACTAAACTATTTACACTCACATTCACTTTCACTAATTATACACAAAATTCTCAAAATAATTCAAAGTAATATCAAAACAGTAAACAACGGCATGGTTATAACTACGACGTAATTGCTAATGAGGCAGTAAATAAGAGTCGGATCAGCTGATGACACTACATCGTTCACAGAAGAATATATTGTCGTAAATGTTTTCATCACTGACGCACAGATTATACTGAGTATAATCGATTGTATTACTGGGCAAAAAAACAAATTATTTTGACCAGCAGCCAACACGCGATTGGAAAGGGAAATGGCCGTTGTCGGCTCACAGCCGACAAGAGTAGAAAGTGTTCAGGATATCAAGGGGTTTAAAGAATTTTGTGATATTTAGTTTTTAAGATATTCTCTAATATATTGCTCAGAAATTAGTTTCCTCCTCTATTTCCGAAATTGTTACAGCTAAAATTTTGGACCAAAACAGTCGTGTTAAAGATACTTATATACTTTATAGAAAAATATGGCGGATCAAAACTTTTGTATGAAAGAAATTATAGATATCTCTTTTATTCATGCGGTGTACATCATTATTGTATTTTAGACCCGTCATCTCCTTTCGGTGGTCTCTATTCGCTGGTTAGATTGTTATATGACATTGTTGTTATTAATGTCATTTTGGTAAAAACTTTAGGGCGTATGGCAATAAAGAACTCTTGGCACTCCTGTCAAACTCTTAATCATGTCTGTTAACCATAAGTCTAGGTATTTAGGCTTCTTATAAAACTATTTGCGTTTGGATTGTTATAGATTGAATGAACTACTAAACCCAGAAGTGCCAGAAGGAACGCCTGCTCATCCTGATTGTAAAGGTTCTGTAGAACTTGATTTTAGTATGGATACATTTCCACATTTGCAGGTAATTTCTGTGCCGATAATTCTGAATAAACTAATGCTTTTTTCCATACAAATAGGAAAAGTGTATATGGTTGTGTATTATAAATTAACTCAAAAACTACTTATCCAACGTTTCATCAAGGCTTTTTTAAAATGGGTCTATGAGCAGTGATTGAAAAAGTGAAATCATTTGTAAAATATTTACTATAAATGGGTGCCTTTTATGCCGAAGGTAGCAAAACTTTCAAAACTAAACCGTAAGCGGACGAAGTGAAAGTAATAAAAAGATGTAAAGAAATGTTATTTACTTTTTCTGATTGAACAATGTACAGTAGAGCGTCGAAAATCCGAACTAATTGGGACCGAAGGGGGTTCGGATTATCAATTTGTTCGAATTTTTGAAAATAATTAAGAAAATATAATATATGCCCTTTAATTGATTAAAGTGGTTAAACAGTATAAGCAGTAATGTAATTACAATACAGTATGTAAGACTACTTACATATTATGATTTAGAAGAACCTGCACATACACAGTAGGGCCAAAATGATTACACTTCTAACTCTCAATTACAGTACAGTACATAATTAAAGGTTCACTTGTACATTATAGTTAACACAAACGAAAAAAAAAAAAACTGCATAGTACACTACTGTATGTACGACACACTGTTATTACACAAAGAGAAATGAATGGACTTTCTGTATGTTTACTGCTAGCGCTAAAGCAGCTTATTAGCGTGACAGCGAAAATACTGACAGCCAGTCTGTTGTGAGGGCGTGTAAGAGCAGGTATTAAGAAGTGTTTAAAAAGAGATAATAATGTCAAACTGCGATGAAGATTTTTGTGAAATTTTTAACGACGCAATAATTGGAATTTGTGAAAACAAAAACGAAATTTTTGCAGGGGCTGCCTTGAAATGTGTTCGGATTTTTGACGTTTCGGATTATTGACATTTGGATTATTGACGCTCTACTGTATGTAGATGTATGAATTGATTATAATTTTTTTGAAGGATTAGACTGTTTAAATATTATTGTGGAAACATCAGTAAAGGAGATGATTTGCACTTTTTTATGAATGTTTTTGAATGAACACATTAGTAATCAGAAGTTAAGTTAATTTCTATTTGCCTAACCTCATATTAGGCACATAAGGTTACTTTTATTTGTTTTATAAGATTTATTGTACTTTGATAACTGAGCTAATCTTTGTAACAATTGTAAACAGCAAAACTATCTATCCCATTGAACGAAATGAAAGTTTTAATGATATGTAAAGCATGTCTTCTGAGGGCTGTTGGATCTGATTTTGGAATTGAGATACATATGTAATTATTAAATATATTAACTATAAAAAATTAGAAATTGAATCTAAAGAGAGTAAGGCTGTTCCTTCTATGGAGGGCTTAGTGATAGTGTGATACAAGATGGAAACATAAAGAGAATTAGCCGAGAACTTATTAGATTTTTGTTTTGTTTCTATAGCAAAAAACATCTTTGCCTGAAATCGTCTCTTTTCTTGCTAGTCTTCTTTCAGAGTCAAACAGGGAAGCTTGAGCACCTGAGTCAGATATGCTAACCCCGGATCACTTTGAGTCATTAAAAAGTATTGTTCAGATTTTAAAAAATTTAACTGTTTACACAGCCAAGATACAGACAATTTTGTTCATTTTATTTGTGTTGGATGATTATTTGGTTAGTTCTCGTCGCTCCATTGAAGATTTTGTCTGATAGCTTAATGTTGGTTTGCGTTACAATGTGTGTTAAATGTATTGTTTACTCTGAAATGGAAGAAGAGAAGCCCATTGAATTAGCAAGAGCAAATAAAATGTTCTTTAATATTGAAATTCAATAAATGTTTTAATTTTGTTTTGATAAATATTTCCTTACTAACAAATATTTTTCAGTGGTTTACATTAAAAGTATTTAAATAATAATGTTCATTTAATTGACCTGGGTCAACTAGCAAATCATTCTTTGCTGATATTGACTCTTTAGTTCTGTATTCTTCATTTTATTGAACCGTTTTATTTTGTTCAGAAGAATTTCCAATTTTAATTCAGTCACTCTGAATTACTCAAAATACTCTTATCATGTAGAATTATCTGCTTACAAATTTCTCTTCCTTTGACACAAACATCCACTCCAATATTGGTTTCTTATGTTTGTATCCTGCTCATCCTGTAAAAATATCCTGGCTGAATTTACTTTACAGCTTTAAATAGAGACATCTGTCATTCAGATTCGGTTCATTATCATAATGGACTCGTCTCCTGCCTGCTAAAATCAATGGTGTAAATTTTACTCACAGGCTAACTGATGAAATAAAATATTTTCAATTCATGCGCTACATAGCTGAAATAGTATACTCTAATCTCCTATTCTGCTACTTACAAGTTTAAAATTGCTTTACGAGTTTAGTCGAAAGCATTTATACTTGTTCTAGATCAATAAGGCAAAGTGCGGTACATTAATAAATAATGAATAACATTGTTTGTCCAGGCTTTGTCTTGGAATCTGTCGAGCAGCTCGGAGTTCTTGGAGACGAGATCCTTGGGCGAGCAGAACCCACAACTCATCGCTGCTGGACTGATGAAAAACAAAACCTCGTGGTTCTTACACAACCTAGCAGCTAACTACTGGAGGACTCAAGGGAACGGACAGAAAGCCATTGAATGTGCTAAGAGAGCTGTCCACTTTGCTCCCCGGTACTGTGACAAATTTTGTTTAGCCATTATGATCCGTACTATCTTGTGAAACTAGTCTGGTTCTATTTGCTGTCATGGGCAATATAATAAGAATAATCAAATTTTAAATTTGTTGTTGATAAATTACAATTGTATAAAAAATGTCTTCAAAGTTAAAGAGACGGTCAAGTTAAAATCAGTTATGTGTCAATAAAAAACCTAATAAAAATTACTTGTACTTTACTCCTATTATACATAAATCTTTCTAAAACAGACCTCTTTTAATTTCAACACACCTTAAATTCTACAGGGAGCCTATTGAACCAACGTTACACCCTATATTAAAGGTTTACCGTCTAATATTTTCAGATTTACATATGTCGCTTGAAAATTGTACATTTCTCTTGTAACTTAGTCGTAAATGTGGAATTTTTATAACAGGGGATTCCTCTTTAGTAAATACTCTTGTTTAAAAAAAATAATGGCCTAAAACTTATTATGAAACCTCAATTAAATATAACCTAATAATATTTTCTATAGCAATACATTTCTAATCATATGAACAAAAATCTTGCAATTTTAACACTATATAATGAAGAGGAAAGATTAAATCAAAATAATATATTGCAGTCAATATAAAGAGACAAAGGTCTATATGAAAGACCATTTGTTCAAAATCTTTTACAAACCGTCATGTCCACATGGTTCACCCTGGTTAAACATCTGTCCTACCATCAATCCCAAAAATTTAGTTGACTTTATACATCTGATATTATTTCATTATGAAGAATAAAATTGAAACATTTTGAGATAACACTGTTATTATTTTTGAAACGTTAAGTCAATTACAACAGTTTAGTCAATATTCAAGCTCAGCTTATTTATTAATTAAAAAATAATTAGTCACCAAATTAGCGACTGCATAGCAGAAATTCTTAATATCAACTCCTTCATTCTTGTTCACTATGGATTGCCGTTAAGCATATATGACAACAATTTAGGTTAGGAGAATGAACAAAGAATGAATAGCACTGTACCGAAATTGATCCGCCCTGTGTAACACCACTTTTCATTAATTCTGATTAAGACTAATTTCTTTTAATACAGAGGAGTTATTATAATTATTACACCATTTATGTGCTAAATAACACCATAATAATAAAGCTCATCAAGCAAGACTTAAGAAACAAGTTAAAAGTAGGCCTAACCGAGAACTTTAATTTTCAACAGTTTCAAAGTCTCTAACATCAGGCAAGAGTCTACCGACAGTCTAGAGTTTCGGGCAAAAGTGGTGTCAGTTTCTCTTACATACTTTCACAGTTGTGTCTTAAATTATAATTTAATGCCAGTAATTTATAAAAATAGAACAAATTATTTACAAGGTTCATTTTCTTTCGCGGATTTTTGCCGTTGTTGTTTAAATTATGTTCTAAGACAGGAATTTATTAAATTATGGCAATGGATATTTAATTGTCATTATATTTTTCAGGTTTTTGCCAATGTGTTTTAAATTACGCATTAACTTCTGAAATATTATATTGGTGTAGTTATCTTTCACTGTTGTGTTTTAAATTAATATTTAACGCTAGTAATTCCTAACATTTGCACAATTTATAATTGGTCTTTGTTTCTTTTCTCGTACTCTTTGTTTTAAAGTATGTTTTATAATCGGTAATTCATACAATTTTAAATTAAATTAATTTTTGAAAACTCTTGATACTATTCAACTTGTAAAATGCTTGATCGCTCTCGCATTGTCCCATAACTTTTAAAGAAACTTTCGTTCAATGCTGGCCAGAAGCTTTTATAATTTTAAAAATAAAACAGCAACCTTCTCATCAGCCACTAGTATGTGGCTTAGAATATACGTTGACAGACTTATTTGTTTTAGGCAGTATCGTGATGTGGCACTTCTCAATCTAGGCTGTATTTTGCAACAAGCAAGATGTCCGGCAGAAGCGGCTATCTTGTTACATGCTGCAGTAGATCATGCTCCTAAAAGGCATTTGGGTCATTATGCACTCGCTAATGTGTATGCTATTCTGGGTGATTACAACAGGTAAAAAATGTATTCTTTAAATTAATCTATTGTGTTGTTAGTATCGAGGTTTGGAAACTTAATTTATAACACATCTAAAAGCAAGAGTTTTAAAAATAAAATACCACTTTTGGAAGTATAGTAGAAAATCTGTTAATAATTTCATCTCCAGTAGGTTTGTAAAAATTAGGGATGGGTCGATTCTTGATATCATCGATATTTTAGCAGAGCTGGCCCGATCATATTTTTGTGCCCGTACGAACCTGTACCCCCGCCTCGGTGCCCCCAGGGTTTGGGGGTCCTCTCCCGAAATTAAAAAAAAAAAAATAGGCTGCCTAAAACAAGTTCTTAAGTTAATTTCTTATGGTAAAAGCAGCAAAAAAATCCTCGCTTTTTAGTTATTTTATAAAATTTTTTTCCCTAACACTATTAAATACTTTTTTAAGTGCTTTTTTTTTATTCGTTTCATTTATTCTATTGTGTAACAAAAAATTTAATTTTTGAATATGACTATAACAGTCCAGTCACGTTAGACAAATTACCCTAAAAAAACTCTTATAAGCTAGGGATTTGGTAGGTATGTTGTATTTATCTACTGTAGTAACATACTAAATCCTCGCAAAAAAACCTGTGCTACAGCCACCATCTTGGAAAATGGCGTCCAAAAACCAGTTTTCCCCATATCTCAAAAACTATTCATCCTATAAAAAAAGTTATTAATAAAAATGGTTGTCACAAAAAGAGCTAAAACTTTTGTTCTAGCAATTTTTCAATAAAATTGAACGATAAGCCATAAAATGCATTATTTGGAACACAATTTTGGGAATTTGTAAAAAAAACACTAATTACCAAAATAACACTAAATAAAGAAATTTGCAACAAAAAAATGTTTGCTTTAATTTAAAGATTGGAATTTCCTGAACAGTTTCATACCAATAACATAACTTTTCTCTTTTCATTTATATTTTATGTGAATTTTTTAATATTACACTGCTGATGCTTTCGTTGCAATAAACTCCTACTGAGTTCACTATGGTACAAGTATGGTATTTGGTATGTATGCTACATTTACCTACTAGAAAAATATAATAAAAGTCCTTGCAAAAAACACCTGTGATGTGGCAGTTACCTTGGAAAATGAATATCAAATTTACATGAATTAAGAAATCAAATATAAAGAAGTGGAAATAATTTAATATCATCTAAAGTAAAAAACAACCACTTTTAATACATGTTTTGATAAATTCACACAATTAACATAACATGGAATACTGGTACCTAATTTCCCCAACCTCATTCATCATCAGACTGAAATTCTTCTGCTTGCCCAGAATTTCCGCATGACAGCCGCATGACAGAATTTCCGCATTACAGA
>JAGFPH010001032.1:212193-223310 GCA_018207615.1 Philaenus spumarius | reverse complement strand
CAGAATTTCCGCATGACAGCCGCATGACAGAATTTCCGCATTACAGAATTTTTGCAGTGTCGATACATGGCAGAACACTGAAGCATAGACTTATGAAAGTCGCACCTGTCACACTTGCAAGAAATAAGTCAGTGTTAGCTCAGCTGGATTAGTACCTTTGGTCATGAACATGGGAGTTAATGTATGTACAAAAAGAATAACCTCACCGAGTTCTCACAGTACTGTTTGTTGTCGTGATATGTTGAACAGATTTTTTTTTGGACCCAGCTTAGCGCAAGAACATTACTTTGTCAGTTACCGAAGCAAATGAAGTTAATAAAACAAGCAAATTGGTGTCATCGTTTCATAACAACGCTAAAAGAAATCTATGAATCTAATTATTAAAGTAAATTCAACATTCAATGGAATATTTTATGAGTCTTATTTATAAAAAAATTGGTTGGTAAAATTAATACAAAGAAACATACAATGGATCCATAAGGTCCATGGATCACTATTGGTTGACTCGAACTACAACCTATGAGAGGATTTTGAATTAGTGCTGGGGAGAAGACGCCTAAGTTGGCGTGGCTTGTGACTCTTGTTTTAGACGCCGGACAGTGTAGACATCTTTGTACGTGTTTCAATGAAAAAGTGCATGGAACAAGTCTTCAATCCCCACCCAAATGATAAGTACTGTATTAAAATAATTAATATATGTGTGAATTATGAATTATGAACATTGTCATAATTTTGAAACAATAAATATAATTTTGTATAAACTAAACTTAAAACATTCAACCTTCCAATGAATAGGCCTATATGTCTGCAATATAACATCATGTATAACTATCTACTGTCGGGAGCACGAAATAAGGCGGGTGTTGCCAGATATGGGACTGGCATAGTGAGGAGCGGTCGAGAATCGCTTGTTCTGCTGCACAATCTGGCAACACTGGATGCTTAGTGTTGCCAGATCGTGCCGCAGGGTAAGCGATTCTTGACTGATCCTCGCTTTGCCAGTCCCATATCTGGCAACAGCGCAAAAATTTTCACCCGCCTTGTTTCTTGCTCCCAACTGTAGTGCCTGAGTTCTTTGACATTGAATTAGATTTTATGTGATATCAGATCCCACTAAGTATTTTTTGTTAGAAATTTTATCAACCTTCTTCTTTTAAATTTGAATATTGATCATTGCGAATCATAAAATTTTGATTATGCCAGCTCGAGTACTCGTCCCCGAGATACAAAAATAAATTAAATTAAATAAAAATGAGATGAACATTAAATAATAATTCATTCCTTCAAAATATTAAAAATATATACGTACCAATAATGGAATATGAAAATTTGTTGCTGTATAAACCTTTTAACCTGTATATGTTCCTTTTATTGTTTAAAATTTTGCTGACTTGTTATTGATATTTAGTCTTAGTGCTCTATATTTATTCTTAAGGACTGAAATATTTATAAATATAATCCTTTGCTAAAAGTATATGACTCTTATACAAGTATAATTAATTAGTAATGTTTACAAAATGGCGTCCGAACGTGGGGCCTTCAGTAAATAATAAGTAATCTTTACACTGTTGAAACTTGTACCCGCTCATTTTATACAAACTTTTAGAGTTTAATAAAATGACTTGGATCAAATTTACTATTTGAAGATTTGTTAATGTATTTCTGTTCAGGTCTGTAGCTTGTTATGATAATGCTCTGACGTTGAAACCTCAATGGACTGCCGCAGAGAGAAACAGATGTGCTGTGCTTTGCCATCACAAGTTGGAAATGTCTCTATATCAGCTTCACAGGTAACTTAATCAATGAAACTTAAATCAAAATAGGTACCAAGTTAACTTATGCTTACTAGTTAGCTTTTCAAATAGCTTTTCAAAATTATGAGGTCATAGACAATTTTGAAGTGAAGAAGGCATTTTCAAGATAAATTGCAAGACAAATATTTAAGTAAAGAATGTATTAGAACTGAAGAAATAAAAATAAAATAATAATTTATAGAGTACCACAGGTCTGTGGTAACAGAAGTGAGATACACAAGGCATAACTTTAGATGGAACTAATACACAGAAATGGTAATCATATTGTTTGATTCACAGAATTTAGTGTATTGAATTTTCACAAAAAGCATGATGAAACATCCCATGTACCCCAGGCTTATATAAAAGAAATTGTTGAAACAAACCTTTAACCCTAGAACTGGCATGGAACATCCACGGTTAAAGCTAAAATTGAAAAGCCCGTTTATAGAGTTTTGCAAGCATATTTTTAAAAATTCGCCAAAAATAGTAAATGAACCCCAATCCAAAAGTGTTCAATAGCTTTTTTGTAGAAGAAACTTCAAAGAATTCAAATATGCCACTAAAAATTAGTTTCTTTTGAAATTGTAAAAGTTATTAGCTCAAGAAACAAAAAATGTTCAGTAACGAAAGGAAAAAGTTCAACTTTAGCCCTACATAACTAGTAGTAAACATTTTTTTGTATATTTTATCAATTTCAAATTTCTTATTTTAAAAAACACAGTTTTTATGTTCCAAATACACGACACTAACAAAACTAGGCCTAGATTGAAACTTAATTTACTAATATATGCTTTGCCCAAAAAAGAAATATTATTATAACAAAGTGTAGAGGATAAATCAAAGAAAAGAACAGTATACTTGTCTTTCCTTAGTTCACAAAAGTGTTTGAGTTATCTTTATTTGAATAACAAAATGACATCAATGATTATGAAACTTCCCCGGACGCATCCGGTGGCAGGATGCGTCATATAAATGTCGTGGGAACCCATGCGCCAGACGGTCTCACCAGAATGCCCTAATTATGTACTTTTCATTGCCATCTAGACAAACAAAAAACTGGTTATTTATAGTTCAATTACCACCGTTAGAAAGGTCAATCTTTTCTCTACAAAATGGTGTAAAGAAATCTGTCAAAACATGTGATATAGTAGGCGTTATATCGGTTGACAAATGGGCTGTTTCATTGGTTGAAAAACTGTCCAATCGCAAGGGTTTACAGAAATCGTTTGAATAAATCCTGTAAAATAGTGACATCTGATTGGAAGGCACCATTAGAAAGATAAAATCTTGACGAATCCAATGGTAGCTTTATAATCTCGATATAAATACTTCTGTAGGTGGGCTTGAACGTTGAAGAAGTGGGAAATAACAGTACAATTGTAAGCAGATTCGCGAACGGAAACAGCTGTAACAAGATATGCATATTTTAAAACGATGATTATGTATGTAAATATACGTTTTACAAAAAAGTTGTAAATACAAAAATTAAAGTTTAATTCATTTCCTTTCCAATGGTGCCAGTTTTATTACGATTGGATGATTTTAAGTGGCTTAAATTATCGATTATGCAAATATATGCAAATTCTCGCTAATGTTCGAGCGGGTTGCATTTGATTCCGAGAGACTGCATTCTGCCACGTTAAGGGTTAAAGTTTAAATTGTCAGTGTGTTTGATATGCTTTCTGCTTGCACATAGGTCTCTCCAGGGTATTCTGACACAGCTCCATGATTACCATGAACTACAAGAGAATTGGCTCAAGTACCAAGAAGAGCTCATGTTCCAACAAGCGCCTCTGCAGGTTAAACTTCAGGATTACCAACACGAGTCACTATCTGCCCTGCTGAGTCATAGAGGTAAGCTATAACTGAGACACTAGATGCTACCATTCCCTTTTACCGATGAACAACATAAACAAGTATCACTAACCAAATAAAGTCTTTTATAGAATTTTTTTTGCAGTTACGTTTTTAAAATTATTATGAATCTGTGTCTTTAAAAAAGTGTAATTATAAAAGTATAAAAGAATTAATTATATTTAACACTAAGTGCTTTTATATGTAATTTAAACTTAGTAAATTGTTATTACTAAAAAAACTAAACTGTTTAATGTTTCATGACTATTTTTTATAAAACAATAGTGTACCTGTCACTGTTTAGGTCTATATTGTCATTGTCACTTTATCGCTAATGTATTTATAACCATTTTCATAATTATATATTTCACTGTGAGATTCAAATATAAATAATTCATTTTCATCATCCAAATATCTCGTCAATTTCTTACCAGTAATTTAGTTGTCAAGGCCCTGTCATTACAGTATCCAATGTAGTCAACAGTACACATTTAAAAACAGTTAATAAAAAACAAATTCACCTAATATACAAATTATAAGTTCTGTACAGATTTCTTAAAAATTAACACTAAGAAAATAATTAATATCTGAGAATACGACTTAACAGGCTACAAATTAATTACTTTTCACTTTGTTTTCTAATTATTTTTTCCTTGTAAAACTGCCTTTAAATTACGTCTGTTTGTGTTCTTCAATTGTCTGCACATATTTTTGGCCATCATCAAGTGCTTTTACACTTTTTTGATCTCATCATCAAGTGCGTTTACACTTTTTTGAGCTCATCATCATTCTGTAGGCGCAAATGTGACACTTTTTCTTTAATTTCGATTCTCAATGGGAGTGGTCACAGGTTATTACGTCTGAACTTGCGGGTAGCCAATGTTTTTCGTAGCCTCTAGCGATCCACAATCCTTCAAAATGTTACTTTAAATGTTCCATACTGAATGACCGTAATGAGATGTAGCTCCCATCTAGATGTAAAATGGCAGTTGATTCCATAGCAAATGATTATCTCTGATAAATGAAATAATTTTGAAGCTATTGGGCTATGTTATGCTGTTCACACTCCCTCCAAAAATATGATCCTATCAGATGTGTCTTAAGACAGAACATGACATGTGGTGGGTTTTGTTTAATTTCCTTATCAAAAAGTGTGGGTTTTCTTTACACCAAAATACACATTCTGAGATCTATTACTCAGTAATTAAATGGCACACTCTTCGGAGAAAAAAAACCTGTTTACAGTTTCCACTAAACACTGCGAAAATGTTATAGAAGAGACTTAAAAGAAATTTCCCAGAAAGCTATATTCTAGTCTGAAAGCTCATTATTATGTGAAGGCCTTAATGGTTTAAATTTAAGCCCCCTCCTCAATATTTGATGAACTGTTGAATATTTAGATCTGACGACCTTTGTATCATGAGCTCTGAGGATCTTAACCTATATTCCTCAACAATGTAGGAATTATTCAATCGGCTAGAAGGTCTAGATGAATACAATGTTCAAGACTGACCCGGTAATTAAAGCTTTTCTTTCCCATTTGTATTGTTTTTCATGATGAAATTTTCATACCAAAATGCTGAAGGAACCTGTCTCTTACACTTTCATAGTATTCATTTTCAGTTTTACTCTCACCATCTCGAATATTATCAATAGGACCTTGGAGAGAAAATAAGTCCCTGCTACCCCACCCTATTATCCCATACTTTGTTTGCTTCTTACATACAATTTTTTGATATTTAAAATTGAAAAGTAAAAAGTATCTTTCATTAATAATACTTATGTTGGCATTTAATCAACAAGTAAGGGAAACATGGTACCCGAGAGGCTAAAAGCACTAGTAGTCTGCTAGATTGGTGACATATACGATCCGTGTAACGAGAGAACCATAATCTAAAATATGTAAATTCATATAAAAACTCAAAGTATGAAAGGCGTAACATATTCAGACATGTATATTCATATACATATAAATGAGAGACTCAGAATTAAGTAAAGTATTCATATTAAATTACATTCATCTATATATATATATTTAATCCAAATACCACCCACTAACTCATCACGAAATCTCAAAAACCACTGAACAGATTGGAATGAAATTTGGTGTGTAGCGTCAAGTAGGGCCCTAGGTGCTCGCTAAGAAAGGTTTTCAAAAAGTTAGGAATTTTAGGGTGGGTTTGGGGGGTCAAATTTACTAAAAATCCATAGTGTAATATATTTATTGATATATTTTTTTCGTTAATATACATTTAACTTTGATTTGTCTATCTATGCAAAGCCGGATCGGGCAGCTAGTATATATATAATAAACGGTACCAGGAACTGGCACATACTTTCTCACAAACATATTTAAATTATTAAACAGATTCACGGTGACTTGTAGTATGGGGTAGGAGAGGTGATTTTGTATTAAAGTTGTTTTCCCATAAAAATCCATAAAATAACGGAAAAACAAACTTTTCTCAAAAACGGCTCGAACGATTTTGATTAAAATTTTACAGTTTATAGTACTTTAGGTCCCTAATAAACTATAAAATTTTAATCAAAATCGTTAGAGCTGTTTTTGAGAAAAGTTGATTTTTCCGTTATTTTAAGGGTTTTTATGGGAAAATTACCCTTAAAAATAAAAAATTCACAAAAATGAAAAAAACGCCTGGAGATACCGTGGATTAGTACCTCCATACCAAATTTCATCAAAATCGGACGACTGGTTTAGGCTCTAGGTCTGATAACATCCACACAGACACACAGACACACAGACACACATACAGACACACACACAGACATCACTCCGAAAACCACTTTTTTAGGTTCAGGGGGACCCAAAACGGATATTTCCACCAAAAACTCAAACTCGAAAATTTTGACGAATACAATACTTTCTCCATATACTATGGTATAGGGGGAGAAAGTAAAAATGAGAGATGCTAAGTAAATAAATTTTAATAACATTTGAATTAATCTATACTAATATTATAAAGAGGTAAAGTTTGTTTGTTTGTTTGTATGTAGGGGGTAATTTCTGGCACTACTGAACCGATTGAAAAAATAGTTTTACTAATAAAAAGCTACACAATCCCTGAGTAACATAGGCTATAATTCATTTCGATAAAAACCTTTTTTTATTTCAATATTTGTAAATTTAGTCGGAAAAAAATTCTTAGGTTAGGTCTAGAATGATAAACCAACACATGTATTTACATTTATTACCACAGCAACCAATTGAATAAAATAACAGATAATATGATAGCGTTTGCTCCAATATTTCCTTTAACAGCTGATTTCAAAATTTGAAGCAATTATTTTTGTATTTCTAGCTTTTAGGTTAGGGTTTTAAAGTGTAGACCTGAGCCTTGCTGGTTCTTTTAGCCATTATTATACTGCTGTTAAGAAATAATTTAATTTTAATATTTAACATTATTTACCATCTTACTTTGAGGTTATAATTACTAATACACCTTTATTATAAATAAAACATAACATATGTTTTTATAAAGTTCCTTTGGGGGTTGGCGTGCGGAGCACGCCTGGGTCTCCCCTAGTTATAAATAAAAGCAGACTTTAATAAATAAATAAGAGCAGACTTAAACTTAAATAAATAATAAAATACATTGTTTGATAAAAGTGTACTATATACTTGTGTGACATTGGAACATTGGTAATAGAAAGTGTAATACATAACAATAAAAGACAGTGCGTATTGAAATAAAACCGAGAATCTAAACCAGTATGAATTATATTTACATAAAGAACAGTTATAATATATTTAAACAACTAATAAAATGTTGTGATTTTCGGGATGTTGTGGTGGTTGACTTGTATTTTTTATAAATTGTTGAATATTTATTTGAAAGATGGCAATGAAAGCAGTATTTTTTTAACAGTTTTTATTAATTAATTTTTTATTTTTATAACGCCTAAGGTTGGAACCTCTAATACAGGTTGCGAGTGTCCAAATCTAGTTACTGGCTATCAATTTATCTGCTTTTGCATGATAGTACAAGCTTTTAGACCATAACCTCAATAGACCAATGTAATCATGAAAACATAATTAAAAAAATAATGTTTTTACTTTCACATATGTAAACAAAGTTAAATCTTGTACCTTTTGTATTTAATTCAATTTTTATTATTTGATAAATTTTACATTTGTATTAGATAATTTAAAATAAATACTTACAATAAATGTAAAAACAAAGCACAAAATAAATTAAAAGACAAACAAATAACAAACATAATAAATCAATTTTAAAATGGAAGACCCTTAAATATAGTCTACAATAAATTTATATATCTGAAGAAAAATAATGCAAGTTTAAATTCTAATGTGGCTTCAAGAAACCTGTTCCTCTCTCCTTGCCCTGTCTATAAATAAGCCTTTTATCAATTGCACACTTTTACTGCAATTTTCACTTACCACTACACTGCATGATGATTAGATTGTTTGCTTTTTACAATTACTTGATGTCACACAGTATGGTCAACCTATTACTATCATGCCAAGGCTGCAGCCAGGAAAACTTTTTTTTTGGGGTGGGGGGGGTCACGTCAGGACCGGGGATTTGATTTTAAACCCTTTTAACATTTTCACTGCTAAGGACGCACATGTGAGCTTGACACTGAACACTATGAGAAGCGGCCGAAGCACAGTGCATCGCACGCCAACCCCCATATTGGGAGTATTTTCAATACACAGAGCATTGCGTGCTTCGCACGCCAATTTTAAGCCTATGTGCTATGGACGCATTTTAAAGTATTAGTGATTATTACGTAGAAAGGTTAAAAAACAAAAAATAAACTAATTTCTACTCATTTAGGCTATAAATATAAAAAAATAAAAGTTCAGCTCCTAGCAGGAAATACAAAATTTGTGTAGCAGCAAACATGTTAAACACCAATAATTTCCATGCTTAATTTTAAAATTTTGATATAGTTAAAATATTATAGGATGTAAAGATGATGAATGATTTTGTTTTGTTAGAGTAAAGTATTTTTGTTGAACCTTCGTAGTTTTCTTATTTAATAAAACAGATCAAGCTCACAACTCACAAGAGAGTAAAGCTGTAACCTACTGCATCCATGTGTATTGTACGTTGTAGTTTAATCAAGCCAATCTAAATATTAGTATGCATGCAATGCACAATGATGTAAAATATGTTGTTGGATCCTCTGTTGTGTTGTCTATTTTATAATTTAACTTGCACTTTTAAACCTAGTATTAATTTTTACTGTTAAATTTTGAGATTTCGGGGGTGGGTGGGGTTTGACCCCCTTACCCTTCCCCCTGGCTACGGCCTAGTATCATGCAAATGGATTGTGGTCACACTGAACAATCCTATATATGTATACTCACCAATTTCTTGTATTACAACATAAAACATGATATTTTTCTGAGACCGTTCATTCTGTGCTAAAATTAAACATAATTTCTTCTTAATCGCTAAACTTAGTAAACTGTAAGTCTGGAAAAATAGCCTAAATCATTTTTGCGTACTATTATGATACTAATGCTTTTGATTTTACAAGTTGTAATTTAAAGAATCGGAGTTCAGCATTGTGAAATGATATTGCAAATTTCAAGTAAAAGGCTTATAATATTAGATTGTAAATGATTAAGTAACATGATCCAGAAAACTATATTTTAAATGTGACATAATTGCAAATATTAAATCTGTATACACTACTTGAGACCGTTTAAGAAAAAGATGTTAATATTTTGTTTTTAGATAAATGTGTTCCAATAGTTCAAGACGGGAACACAGTACTTAACTGCGACCAACTGTTGGCTCATCATCTTCAGATTGATATTACATTGTCTCTACAACTTCTACTTAAGAATGTCGAATCACAGGTTTGTTTTTTAATCATTTAAGTTGACTACAAATCTATATAAAAAGAATATGCTTGAATAGCATCCAACCATTTGGAAATTTGAAGAAAAAATAATGTGAAAAATATTAGGAAAAATGATGTGGGAAAAACATTAAACCCTTGATTATAAAACTCATTTGTGGCAATCGTGTTCAGATACTGAAAAGCAACCCCAAAACTTAGTGAAGAATGCTTAAGAAAGATGAGTTTTTTTAAACTGTACTACTCTAAAAAAATAAGTTTGGCTTCTATGCCTGAAATTATACTTTTCTGGTATTCATTCATTACATTTTAGAAGTTGCCTTCAATTACACTGTACTTTTTGGCCAAAGGAAGTATAATATGCTTCCTCTTTGGTTTATCAGACATCTTGTAAGATTTCTGGTACTCACAGATTCTGTTTCTTATGGGAATTTCCTCTGAAAATACTTATTATTAACTTTATTATTTTCCTTCTTGAAATCACCAATTATGAGCCATCTTTTATCCAAATAGGTTCATTAGTTTTTATCTAACCCCATCAACTTTCAAGATGAAGAAGCTAAAAAACCTATAAAAGTGCGGTTTTCAAACTTTTGTTTTTGTTTTTTAACTACATTTGGCCAGATATGTAGCCATGTAAACTCTCAATTGTCAATTCACGGTATATACACTATTGCAGCGGGGCTTGGTGTGATGGAATTGTACTTCATTTCTATATAACAATCATTGCTAAATGTTGTGTGATTTGTTACAGGCGCAGAAAATAAGCGAGCAGATGTCGCACAGAATGACAGGTATATCATCAGGCAGTAGAATGGAGCTGTTGAAAGTCTCAGAAGAAAGCGATGAGGACGGAGGCTTGGAGATATTTATCGACACTACTGAGGAAACGACGGTAGATGTCGAGGAAAGTGATAATAGATCGTTGGATGAAATGTTACATGAGATAAATGAAAAGTTAAAAGAGAATGTGATGGATATAGTGGATGATATCGTAGAGAAACATCAAATGGGGTGGTTCAACATGTTTAAACTCACGGAGCTCGTAAGTTTTAGTTCAACATTTGTAATACACATTTACTTGAGAATTATAAACGTCAGGAGTGTATTTACAGTATAAAAACTAATAAAATGCACAATATAAACCTTTGTCCTGATTTGCTTAGTTTTTCAACTAGCTAATATTTTGTTAGATTTGTGTTATTTCCTTTAGTGATTCTGTCGTTGTAGTTGATGAATTGACTGCAGTTTCATCCTCACTGGGCTATTTTCTAAGTTTGTTGTACCATATTATTTATACTACATTACACATATTGTATATCACACACAACACTAAAACTCTTAAACACATATACATTTATTTTATCCACCGTTAGTCAAGTTTTTTTGCAGTGTACGCATTGTGATCTGTACATATATTGATGCCTAATCTTCTCTTGTTGTACTATGTTATACTGGTTGCCTATCTTGCAGGCTTAGTTCCAATTTCAAAATGTTGTATAGTGAGGGGGATTTAAATTGAAGGTTTTCTTTGAGGATGTTTTCGGTGGTAGTTGTAACTTATGGTTACAAGAAATAAAAATATAAAAAGTATATAATGTGTAAAAAAAA
>JAGFPH010001032.1:200284-212183 GCA_018207615.1 Philaenus spumarius | reverse complement strand
TACTTTTACAGTCTGCTTATATTTTTTTATTTATTTATTAAAAAAAAATGATTCTACTGTAATTATTTTGCGTCATTAAGAAATATATATATATAAAAATTATAAATGGTTACTATTATTTAAGCATTGCGTCATTTATTTATTTAGACCAAACCTCTGTGCTTTTAGACACTATAGGAAACTGCTGATTTATTTTCTTTTATCGTGTATTTTCTCTGTGACATGGCTGTTAGTGTTACATAGTTATCATGCATTTTTATAACTGCGGTCAGTTCATCAACTATCACTGACGGTAATAACACTAATCTAATTATATCAAGTGCTCCAGGTAATAGGAATCAAATAAAAATGAATGAAATTTTGTGTAAAAAAAGATATATTTTGAACAGTGAATAATTAAGAGTAAAATTAAGTTTCAATTAAATTTATCTTAATGTTATAATGATTCATATTTAAAAATAAAATTTAATGCAATATTTCTTTTACTCATCAATTTCCACTAATTACTAATCCAAGAAATAAATAAACGACAAAATTTAAAATATTTGGGATTAAAATCTTTGATTTAAGCATGCCTTTGTTTAAAAAATATGATTTTTTGTTTGTTTTCCAAAATGTATTTCAGGTCTTTGAGTAAAATATTAAATTATAGGTTCTGTACATTTACCATGTTGAAAACCCCTAACGGCATAGACTCAGTTAGATATAATTTATTAATTGTAGGCCCAAGTAGTTTCTTTTGAAGAACGAAATAAACAAAAGAATTGAAAACAATAAACACGATTCAAACCTATAACAGCTGATTTTGTCCATTAGCTTTAATGCTTCAACAAAATGAAATACATATTAAAACGAGTTCAGTTAATGTGCAGTAACATGCAAGCGTCTACTGATTATCTATGCTGTGTATTAACACAGTACACACGGCGCTTGCATGTAGACTGTCTATAACGTATGCGAAGAGAGTAGAAATGATTCTCCCTCACTTTCTTCTCAACTGTCGATTGGAATCTGATTAAGGGAACCGTTTCAATTCTGTCTCGACAGGCCAACTCAAGTTACCGTGGCTACAGAAAATGCAGTGCTGTACACACTGCGCATGCGTGTAGTGTACATGTGACGCATTTGACAAAGAAACAATTCTCCCACTCTATCCTTTCAACTGCCGGATGGAGTTTTAGTTTTTAGATGATAACCTTATTAAATTTTTTGAATTTAACAAACAAAAATATTCTTTGTTTGATGATTTATACTTGTTTTGTTTCAGAATTTCATATCAAAGGAACACAACCATTGTCAAAGCACAAATGAACCTTTGTCAGGTAACTGCAACCAGTATATGCAATTGAAATACATTTTATAATCAGAATAAAGTTGTAATCCGCTTTGCTCCAGTTAAATTTGAAACATTATGTCACAAAAAAATTATTGTATATTATAAAAATTGTAAAATGAAGCTATTTTTATTTAATTCACATAGGTTCTTTAATGCTGCTAGAGTACTTACATGAGAATTGGAGGTTTCAAATAAGAAATCATTTAGGCATAGCATCTGATTATTACTTTCAAACTATCAAAATAGCAGATAAATTAAAAACAAATGTGGTGTAGTCCCTGTTAATCAAATATTATTTCTTAATGTCTATTAATAGTGCATGCACTTCATCTTTATTAACAACTCAAAGTCACTATTTGTACGCGAATGTCCTATTACGACGCAACTGTTTATATTCGACAAAAAGTTTAAAATTAATTGTAAAATCACCAACTTTGCAAATGTTTTTAAAGTTCAAACATAAAGATTGTTAAAATCATATTTCAGTTGTTTTATACATTACATATAATTAAAAAAAAAATGTATGAAGTAATGGGCACTACTTTAAGTAATGGGGAGTCTAAAGAAGAATTGCTATATTAAAACTATTGAATACATTTTACTGGCTAACTACACATGGCCGTACACTATGGAGTCAGATTTAAGACTATAATTTTCACCCATTCCTTTTTCAATTCTAGAAATGTATTGATCATCACATTCCAAACTGGCTTACCTTCTTATCTTCTTTCACAGAACATCATGCAGCTGTATCCATTCTTTGTTTGTCTCTGTCTATATACATCACCAACTGTGATTCAAATCAACATACAGTACTTACAAAGTAGAATCAAAATCATGAACATTAGAAATAAATCAAATTATGTCTGGACAGTGCAATTTAGATAAGCTATTTGAATTTTTAATACATTATAAAATTATATTTTATTTTCTATTCATGAAATCTTATATGTTACAGACAACCCCTTGTTCCTGAAATAAATTTCCTTAAAATTTCTTTTCATGATCAGCCAGTCAACCATGTGATTTCACAAACAAATTCCAATTTAAAATAAAAAACAATCAAACTTACAATCAAAATAAAAAAATCAAAATTAAAAATCAAAGGTAAAATTGAAGTTAAGTATGAAATCAAAATTATAATCATAATTAGAATCAAAAAAAAAAAATTATATATTATAATGAAAAGTTTAAACCAGAATCAAATATTATAATCAAATGAGACAATCATCAAAATCATAAATAAAATAAAAATCAATCATTGAAATCAAAATTGGATTTTAAAATCAAAAGTTCAATGAAAAATGTACATTACAATATACAATTAAATCACAATACACAATTAATATTAATTTTACTTGCGATATAAATTTAAGAATCACACTTAAAATTAATGTTAAACCTAAAAATATTTGTCACTGTTCATTTTCATCTCAATATTCATTTATTGTTTTAAAACGGCAATAGCTCAGTTGTCTAATTTGGACTGTCATTGAACTGAATCTGGCTATTTTCATTGGCTTTTATATGACATTTCTATTATAAATTGTCAATTATTGAATAATAACTAAAATACAATGATGAAACTGAAGGGTTATGACTCCGAAGCTTGATGTTGGATTCTGAGTGTAAAATTGGATGTTTGCAAAGTTGGATTATTAAATAATTGATTTTGAGGTAATAATAGTCCATCCGTACTTTTAAATACAAAATTTTAAATTAAATGAGGCTTAGTTTTTGTTAACCACAATGTGTACATAAAACACATTTACTATGAAAAACTAAATTATTATTAATTTAAATTCACATACAAAAATTATATTATCACTCTTATTTAGTGAATTATGTACAATCATTTAACAAAATGTAGGTAATTGAATTCAGTTGGACTTGAAGGTTAAACACTTCAACCAATCGATTAAACACTTTTATAGTTGGCAGTTAATGAACAAAATCTGAAACATGCAAACCATTGCAATACATTTTTTTTTAAATTGGGCAATATTGTAAAAAAACTATTAGACTATTTAGAAGTGTTTATTTTTCAAACTGGTTCTATGGAACGCCGCAAAAAAATTAAAATTGTGGGAAAACACAAATTCCAGGAATGTAAAATCGAGGTTTCACAGCACTATAGTTTGGCCAAACAGAAGTGAGCTCTAAGCCATAAAATCAACCCTCACTCCCCACGCGCAGACACACTCACACTGCCTACCTGGCGCTAATCGTTCTTCTATGAATCACCAACTAACTCTAGTACTACAAAATAACATTTTTCTAACTGTTAACTGTACTTTAATTACTGAACTCTAGGGGTGTGCAAGATCTCAAAACTCTCGAGTAGTAACAAGAAATAACTCAATATCGTCTCGATCTCGTTGTCAAGAATAAAATTCATTTCTCAGTTGTACTTTTCTCGATTCTGCCATAAATTTCTCGAGAAATTTTTAAAATCTCTAGTTTTATTTTAGCTTTTTTATAAAACTTAAAATGTTACATTAGAATGAAAAGAAGATAAACAGAAGTTTTCCAAACAACTCAACAGGGAAGTGATTAGGATATCGCAATATTTTATTTAAATTACTTGACATTGACAAGAAATAACTTAGCATAGTAGAGATTGAGTTTTATATAACCTTGGTTTGTAGTAAAATAAATAATGGCAGTTAATTATTTAACTAAAAATAAATATAATTATATAAAAATTAATATGTTGCATAATATGTAGTGTAAATGGTTATTAATCAATAGTCAACTGTTAAAGTACATATCTATGAGATACATTACATTTGTAATATCTTTCATAAACTTAGTAGCAATAGCAAATCAAAAGAAAGTTAACTTAATAATAATTAATTTATCCCCACACACATTGTATTCCTTTCTATGATGTAAAAAGGTATATGATACTTCTCATTCTAAACTTGAAATAAAAATTTTGGTTCATTCTCGTTACAAAAACGCTATTCTCATTCTCGATAAATTGTATTTAAGAAATTCTCGTTTCTCGCTTGTTCCTAAACCTCAGCTCTTGTCTTTTTCTCGATCTCGATAATTTTTATCAAGCA
Source organism: Philaenus spumarius (assembly GCA_018207615.1). Classification (NCBI taxonomy): domain Eukaryota; kingdom Metazoa; phylum Arthropoda; class Insecta; order Hemiptera; family Aphrophoridae; genus Philaenus; species Philaenus spumarius. Next base: position 207,779 of record JAGFPH010001032.1, on the reverse strand, counting down.
ACATCTCGTTCTCGTCTCGAATTCAAAACGTCAATCTCGCACACCACTACTGAACTCTAAATATTATTCCTTGCAAAATGAGTCCAAACACGATGCAATTGTGACAACTCTAAGCGGTTTGACAGTAAAACCGCTTAGAGTTGTCACAATTGTCCGTCATCTTCAGTTGGCCGTTCGTCGAGGAGTTGAACAAACTGCTTTCCGGCGTCACCATCACACAAGGAGGTGTATTGCCCAACATCCAGGCAGTACTTCTGCCGAAGAAGACGAAGAAGAAGGCTTAAGCCCTACATGTTTGGACTCATTTTGCGAGGAATAATATTTAGATTTCAGTAATTAGAGTAAATATTAGGTAAAGTTAACGGTTAGAAAAATGTGGTTTTGTAGCACAAGGGCTAGTTGGTGATTCATAGGAGAACCATTAAGCAAGTAGGCCATGTGAGTATGTCTGCGCGCGTGGGAACGAGGGTCGATTTTATGGTCTAGAGCGCTTGGCAGTTTGGACAGACTATAGTTTAACTGTTATGAATTTAGAAGTTATTTTATAAGCAGTAAGTAGATTTTTGCCTTAATGTAAAGCTCAGTATTGAAAATTTAAACTTTTTCAATGAGTTATATAACAAAATGGTGTGAAAGCAAGGTTAATGAATGAAACCTTGTTCTCACAGTACTCCACTGATATATTATACTTTATAACATATCTATAACCACCTAGGTTTTTCGCCTTTAAATAAAAAAAATTTTAAAAAATTAAATTGTAACATATCTAGTCTATGTTGGTGTGGGCTGAGTTTCAGCTGTAATGGGCTTTATGAAAGATGAGATTAGGGCTATGTTTAGCCAAAAACTAGAATTGATAATCCATTCTTACAACTAAGATTAGTCTTCAGCTTCATTTTATCTTAATAATGTTCCCAATATATTCTTCGTTGGTTGTAGCAGTTAGTAATAGGAAGTTTCTAATCATTAACTTGTAACACTACTTTTCTTCGTATATAAAACAACCTACAATGAATTTTCTGTATATTTTTGTCGCAAAAGGTTTTATTTCTTGACATACCTACCCAGTTCTGATTTGAACATTTTATGGATAATCTTAATTTAAAGGAAAAATATTATTATCCTCTACATTAGTAAAATTTTTCATCTTATTATACAATTTGCCTTGTTTATACAACAAATGATAGCTATTTTAGGAACTACTCTTTTCACTACTAAGTGATAAAGTGATAAAATATTAGTCTAGAAATAATAATGGCTTTTATTATGCAATTCAAATAAATTACACTATTTTTTACATTCATAATAAATTAGAAGTGACTAAAAGTAGAAGTAGGTTTGTGTGACCCTGGTGTTTTTAATATTTTCAACTCTAAACTTTAATAGTAAATTGTTAGTCGGTTTGATTTTCTAAAAAATGTTATTATATTAGTATTGATTACAACTAGTGAATGTTTCATTTGAAGTTAATTTATGGTTTTAGGAGAATGTTTTGACGACAGATTAGACTTATGGTCGTGGAACCATGACGGCACTGAAAATCAGGTAAGCAGTAGTTATTGGACTTTATTCACAGTTGATCTTCTTTAACAGCCACACTCAAGTAGGTCAAACAAAAAACAGTTGTATAACATGTCACCTGTTAAAATTATCATACTGTCAGTCAACGGAGCTAACTGTAGCTGGCGACAGATCAGTTGATTCATGCCTTCTGATGAATTGAACAAGATATTTAATTTTTATTTGTACTTAAATTGACTCTTTTAAATTTTTTAAATCAAGACGTTAAGAGCCTAGTTTAACAATTAGTTTAAAATGTGAGTGTTAACAGTTTGGGAACAAGGATGCTACTTTCATAATTTGTTTATAGTGTTTACTGTTAGGGGTGGGTCTTTAATTTTTGATATAGAAAAGGATAAAAGAAGTTTTTTAACCCTAATCATCGATATTTGGCAAACAAGAGGCAAAGAAAGTTTTTCAAGTCTTGACTTAAATTATAAAACATTTTCTGTGCAGGAGTATTAAGAAAGGCCTATGTGTTAAATTATTATACTATTTCGTATAGAATAGAATAGAATAGAATAAATTTATTACAACACAATTTTACAAACAAATAAAACAAATACATAACAGAACCGTGTTGTAAAAGCAACCCCAACAGGTAAAAAACCCAATTACTGGGGCGCAATCTATACAAAAATAAAATACGTCATGCTTAAACTAATTAAAACTATGAAACAAATAACTAAACAAAACAACCAAATACATAATCAAACACATTATATACAAATAAACAATAATAATGAAAACATAAAAACTAACATATTATACCTAGCTGTTGAGTCCCATCAAAACTTGCAAACCCACAGTCAGCGCTGGTTTAATGCAGACAAAGTCTCCCTGCGGAACCTCGACAAACCCCAGGAAACATCCACCTTGTGAGCGACCAAATTGTACAGAGCAATTGACGAGTTCAGCGGCGACAACGCATGAGCATGGGTTCTAATGCGCTCCTGGTAAAGTGGTCGTCTGATTCTCATCCCATAAGGTGGAACACACCAGCGTATCTGTCTTAGGCTCTCAGGATCCTCAATCATGCCACACATAACTCCTCTCAAGAAACACAACCTCAACAAATTTCTCCTAACTGCCAACGAATTAACTTCAAATGCACTCAAAAATTCCCTATATCTTATTGTCCAAATTTGCTGGTTATTAAATCCAAATTTTTTATAAAATAACACACGCAAAAATCTTTTCTGAACTTTTTCTATCATATTTACATAGTATTTTGTTGATGGGGACCAAACAATACAGGCAAATTCCAGCCCTGATCTAACTAGACTATTAAATAAAACTTTCATAACGACAATATTATTAAAATCCCTCCCCAACCGACAAATAAAACCCAAGGTGGAATAAGCTCTCTTTACTATATTAACAATATGACAACTAAAAGATAAATCTTGTGACATAAGAACCCCCAAATCCTTAAAGCTAGTAACTCTGTTCAATAATTGCATATCAATGTTATAATTGTTAATTAAAGGCTGTAATACTCTATAATATGACATGACACAACATTTTTTAATATTAAGAAGAAGTTTATTATTTTTACACCAAACAGATAATCTAACTAAATTTTCTTGCAAAATTTGACAATCATAACAAGTTTTAATATTTTTAAAAATTTCCAAATCGTCAGCGTACATTAAATATTCACAATTATCGAAACACGAAGTTATATCATTAATGAAGATATTAAACAATAAAGGTCCCAAATTACTGCCCTGAGGAACACCGGACCCCGTTATAAATTTATTCGATTTAAAACCAGAATACGTTACATATTGATACCTAAGAAACAAATAGGAAGAGAAAAACCTAAGTAGATCACTGGAAAACCCATAGAAATTCAGTTTCCTAAGCAATGTGATGTGATTGACTTTATCAAATGCTTTTGCAAAGTCAGTGTATATTACATCCACCTGCCCTCTATTATCCAATACCCTAGATGTATAATTTACAAAATTTGAGAGATTAGTATTAATTGATCGGGCAGGAATAAAACCATGTTGAGCCCAAGACAAATACGGTTTCATATGAGATAGCACAAACAAATGAATGACAATCTCAAACACCTTAGCAGGAGTTGAAAGTATTGCTACAGGTCTGTAGTTGGCAATATCTAATTTGTTAGCACCCTTATGAAGAGGAGTAATTCTGGACAGTTTCCAATCATTTGGAAAGCTGTTTGTGGAAAGACTTAAATTAAAAATAAAACAAAGAGGTTTAATTAGGAATTCTGAACAAGCTTTGACAATATAAACTGGAATTAAATCTGGACCAAACGATCTTTTTGAAGGTAATCTTTTAACTGCAGCCGTGACCTGATCAGTAGTTATATTCGAAATAATTAAAGGTTGCACTCCTGCCATAACAGGCGATGAAAGTACCTCCTTCCAGTTTAACTGATCCGGTTTGTCATATACAGAACCAAAATACTCTGCAAAGGCACCTGCAATAGATAAACCGTCCCTAAGCCGCTTGTCATTCCACACAAAATCATTTCCGGTTACTGTCCCACTGCCTTTTCTGCATTTCACAAAATTCCAAAATTTTTTCGGATCACTCACAAGAGAGCATTCGAGATTGGCTATATACATTCCATATGCTTCTTTTATCAATTGCTTAACCTTACTCCTATAATATTTAAATTTTGCAAAATAATCATTATTCCCGGATTTATTCGATTTTGCCCTAAATTTATGTTTCAATTTTAAGTTATCAATAATTTCTTTTGTAAACCAAACCGGGTACTTAGGCTTAACTAGTGGTCTCTTTTGTGCGTATTTATCTAAAACTGAATAAATTAATTTATAAAATTCAGAAACAGCAGTATTCACGTCTTGACAATTAAAAACATTCTTCCAATCGCAATATTTAAGATCAGAATAAATACCATAAAAGTTGGTCTTAGTGAATGAATAAACAATCTCATTAGGCACCCGCGTATGACACCTACTTCGGCCTCCCGCAAAACAAACAATCAACACAGGATGGTGATTATCCACCCCCACCAAGGCGTCGTCGCCACCCAACACGGATGCTCCCACAATATTACTTATTACCAAATCCAAAGTTCTGTTGTTGTGATTGATAACATCATTTAGCATAACAAATTTATTAAAATTTAGAAAAAATGATAAATCTTTATAAATTCCCCCCTCCAAATGTAAGTCAAATGTGTTATTAGAAATACGAGGTAAATTAAAGTCGCCCACAATGCAAATGTTCCTATCAATTAAATTACTATTATTAAAAAACAAATTAAAGAACAACTCGTAAGAAAAAAGAGGAGTCCTGGGTGGAAAATAAATATTGCAAAGAATAAACGTAAACCCAACGTCATTTGATAGTTTGACCCAAGCAATATCCACATTATCAATAGAAGGAAATGTAAGCAACTGGGACTTCCAAGAACCGGTCCTTATAGCAGTCAATACGCCAGCTCCCCTCCACTTATTTACTCCGTCACTTCTATAAACAGTCCAATCAGCTGGGAATAACTCGCCTGAAGTCACATTACTTCAGGCGAGTTATAGATGTATAGATGAATACATCATTTTTTCCATTTAATTATTTATATTTGTTATTACGGTTCGATATTTCTTTATAGGTTAGTTAATTTCATTAAGATTGTACATTTTATAATTTCTGTCCTACCGAGTCATTCGGTAGACTTTTACTATCTACTTTTCATTTTAATAAGTCATTTTATGCTTGGAAAATCAATTCATTATATATTGAGAAATTTATGGAAAATACAACCAATACTTGCAACAAATACAACATTTTGAACTTGCAATATATTTATTCAGGTTTTAGTTTCCATAATTTCCATAGTGCCTTTTGATTGCTTTGTAATAATGTTTATTACTAGTACTTACGTCAAATAGCAATCTTGAGTTTAGTATATTTTAATACTTTATTACAGCTGTTTCGGTATAACACATACCATCATCAGATGAATAAACACATACACACATAACACTGACACACATTACACATAAATAAATATAACAAAAAAGTTTAGGTACTGCAGTACAAGTCAAAAAATATTAAAAAACTGATTTCCTGATATGACCACATCTTACTAGTGTGGAGGTCAACTATTCACTGTGACTTTATAAGGTTGGTCTAATTGACATGCCATAGTCCACAATCTTAGACATTCTTATCTAATGTAGCAAGAGTGTCATATAGGCAGTTAGATGCAAAGTTCAATTTATCATTTAATAAACTATCTGGGTTGGTTTTGAATTGTTTATATATCTGGTATTCTTCCAATACGTCCATAGTCCTGCCCTTATTTAGAATATGTATAATTTCCATATTGCTAGCGATGTCGGTGTATTTATGGTCGTAGTCTATCAGGTGTTCGGCATAATTAGAGGTTATTTTTATTTTTAATCGGTTATTGTGCGGTAAATGTTCTTTAAACCTGGTTCTAAAGTTCCTTCCAGTTTGACCAATATATTGTTTATTGCAGTTGTCACAATGTAATTTGTATACACCACATTTTGTAAATGGATCGTTGGGGACTTTGTTGAAGTTGGAATTAAAAATGTGGCTTAGGCTCCCAGAAGTATGGTGTGCTATTTTATATCCTATTTCCCTAAAAAGGTTACGGATAGGATGTTCGAGGTAGCTGCTATACTTCATGGACACAAATTTTGGTTTGGGTGGAATTTGTGCTGTGTTTAAGGGTTTTTGGTTTTTTAACGTTCTCAGTTTATGTTTTCGAACACAATTATCCACAATATTAGCTTTGTAACCATTAACTATTGCTATTTGTTTAATTATATTAAGTTCATTATTGAGGTCTGCTGTGTTCATGGGTATTGAGAGTGCTCTGTGCACATAACTGTGAAAAGCGGCCATAAGAGTGGGAGCGGACCGCTATATAAGACGGAGCTCTAAGGCAGAAAGACAGTTGCTTGCTTGGTGAAAACCAGCTAGTACCTCTCGTCTAGTACAGTTGGCTCGCTAGGTGGAAATCGGCAGCTTTAAATAACGGTAGATGCTCGCCTGGTGAAAACTGGCTCATCATAGTAAGTAGAGGTAAGTGCAAAACCCGGATTCAAGCACAGGCTTGGGTAGTAACCGGCAGGGTTATCATTATAAGGTGGATTTAACCACGCTAAACGCTTTTTGCAATAGATTAGTAAAGCTTATAGTTAAGGCATTTTCAGCGGTGGTGAATAGCTTCCGGGGTTTACTTATCGGAGTATTTATAGAAGCGTTGCAAATATATTAGGCCTGCATTAGGCCTACTAGATTTGAATAACCAGTACGAATAAAAGCGTCGCCTGGTTAGTAATATTTAAAGTTATTTCATTAACATAATACATATCTAGGTTGAGCGGTTAGGCTGCGTATATTAGGCCTAATTAGTTCACGGATTCATTGCCTAAAGGGTTGAAGGGTTAAGAGTTGCACTTCAGTTGAGTTTGTGGGCAGGTGAGGGCGTTGTGAAGCCGCCTAAGAGCAACCTAAGCCTATTCGGCCTACGTTAGGCCTACGACAGTTGAATAACCTGTATGTTTAAAAGCGTCGCATGGTTAGTAATATTTAAAGGGTTTTCGTTGACGGAATAGATAGATATTGTTGAGCAGTTAGGCTGCGTACAATAGGCCTACATTAGGCCTACCAAATTTTAATAGTGGTTTGAACGAAACGATCTTTGGAATTTTAGGGTGTATGTGTGGTGCAAACTCACATACATTATAGTTTGCTGTCTTAGGGTGTATGTGTGGTGCAAACTCACATACAATTGTCGTTCGTTGCTTTAGGGTGTATGTGTGGTGCAAACTCACATACAATTGTCGTTCTTTGTTTTAGGGTGTATGTGTGGTGCAAACTCACATACATTATAGTTCGTTGGCTAGGGTGTATGTGTGGTGCAAACTCACATACGTTATAGTTCGTTGGT
>JAGFPH010001032.1:171332-193639 GCA_018207615.1 Philaenus spumarius | reverse complement strand
AAAACCCCCCAAAATCAGTTATTATTATTATTATTAGCTAAACGAAAATTTTTAGAAAGATGCGGGTTTCTGTATATGGTAGGGCACATTAAAGGCTACAAATAAGCCAAATTTTATCAAAATCGTTAGAGCCGTTTTTTTATAAAAAAATAATAACTGATTTTTTGGGGGTTTTTTGGCCAAAAAGGGGGTTGTTTTTCAAAATTGTTCAAAACCCTTTTTCGTGCATCTACACAGGCGTACTGGACATGTCTGGTGCAAATTTGGTTGAAATCGATCGAATAGTTTTCGCTCTAGCTTTGTATACATACAGACATACAGACATACAGACATACATACAGACATACAGACAGACATTTTGTAAAAATCACTTTTTTGGACCCAAGGGGTCCCAAAACGGATATTTCCACAAAAATCTCAACATCGATTTTTTTTGCGATCACTATACTTTCTCTATACTATAGTATAGTGAGAAAGTAAAACATAACATATGATTTTCGAAAGTTCCGTTGGGTTGGCGTGCGGAGCAGGCAGGGGTCTCCCCTAGTATATTATAGTTTGAGTTTATGTTTACAACTTCAATCATTATAATGTCTTGTGAAGTAGATTTTTTTAAATATGAGCTAAATAACTAATGTATTTAACTAACAACTCGAAAAAGTTGTTCAAAACCCTTTGCTACATCTATTTCTGAAATTATTGCAACTTGTTAGATATTCTGATATTAAATTTAATTGAAAAATATAGCAATCCGAACATTTGTGAAAAATTTATGAAAATTAATTTATCCATTCAGGCAGGTAAAGTAATAATGTGTTTGGAAAAGCATCACTTCCTTTCACTCTGCCCCACCACCAAAATATAATTTATTCAAGTCATATATATATATATAATGGAATATATATAGTGTGTAAATGCACACTATACTATCTTTTTTATAAAAATTTTAAGACGATTGACAATATTTGCACTTCTTTGGTTTACTATTTTATGGTTTTGAAAGTAAGTCCTATTACTTATCGTAAAGCCACGCGTTTCATCTTCACTGTTGACACAATCAGGTTGTACTCAACTTATTAACACCTTTGTTGCTGCAGTCGCACATGTGCGCTCCAGTCTGGTAGCGGCACTATGATGTATTTTGCAGTAAACAACTATTTAGCGAGTGATGCCATCAGTAGTATATTCTATAACATAAAACATGCTTTCATTTCAAAGATAAATAATTATTAGTGAGCCAACTTCAATTAATTATTAGTGTTTTCAGTAAGAGTAATGTAGATGAACATGGTTTATCTCACAAGAGAAAATTTATTGTAATATTTTGTTACTGTTCACATTTAAATATTCTTCTTATGTAAGTGTAACATAAAAATAGTAGTTTTGTACTGTAAATAAAGTAAAATTTGTTTAAAAAGTATGCTGTTGTTATTTTCTACCTAAATAAAAATAAACCTATAGTAAGAAATATAAATAGTATTTCATAAATACCTGTGTATCACTTTTGGTGCTACTCACAGTCTTGTTTAATGTCTCTATATTTAATAAGACAACGTACGTTTCGCCTTTCGATCAGGCATTTTCAAGACTTTTTTAAAAAAATCCATAAAACAATAATTAACATTATTTTAATGCACCTCAAAATATCACGTTAATTTCTTACACAACAAACATTTAAAAAAGGAAACAAGTATTAATTTAATTTACATAAATCCCAACGCACGGGTCTAAAAATTCAACAATTACATTTATATATTGCTATAAGCTTCCACATGTACTCCTGTCTATCACTGCACCGGCACTGATTGCGTTGTTATTACGTGGTAGGGATCTTATTGGTTTGGTGGGGGTCAGCACTGATAACAATGTCAAAAATACTGTTGGATTGAAAATGTGTTTTTTCGTTTAAATAGGCTGTTTGGGTTTGAAATAGTAGCTGCAAAAATATGGAATTCTTCTAAAACGTTCATATTTGGTCCTTTGGAACATGTTCAAAATGTGTATGTTTTTTTGTATATTGCTATATTTATGACCAGTTTCTAATAAATGTTCTACGTACTTAGATTGGTTGTGTGCTCTGTTATTGGGGATGTGTTCCTTAAAACGTGTTTGGAATGATCGTCCTGTTTGTCCGATGTAGTGCATATTGCAGTCATTGCAAGTTAAATTGTAGATGCCGCTCGCATTGTAAGGACAGTCCGTTTTAAACTTTTGTTTAAGTGCCTTTTTTAAGTTATTATTAGTTTTAAATGCTAGTTTGTATCCTTGTTTTTTTAAATATTCTTTGAGCAACATTATCCAATATTCCGTGGTAATTTATGCCTATATACTTTGGTTTATCCTGTACTGTTTGTTTATTATTATTATTTTTCTTCGTTATGATTCGTTCTATTAGTGTATGGTCGAAGCCGTTAACTGTGGCAATTTGTTTGATTATTTTAATTTCCTGATTGAAATCATTTTTTTTTTTTGTATCTTTAGGGCTCTATGTACGAGGCAATTGTAAGTGGACATTTTTTGGTTGTGTGGGTCAGGTAAACATTGAATAAATATCAGTGGAAATCAAGATATAACTCTTGTTGTTAACAGATGGTTAGAAAAGTACCTAGTCTATACTTTACCATTTAAAAAAGAATTAAATTACAATTCCTTCCATAATCTTTGTACATGTTTGACAGCAATGAAACTCCCAAGTGTTCAGAAGTTACTCATCCATTAACAGAGCTGACTTCAGCGAGGTATGGAGAGATCTCGCCTGAGCCAAGGTTGAAACCATTGCTAGCAGCTTTATTGGATGACGAGAACATTAGTTTATCAGATATTGCGCTGCGCATCTCACGAGTACTCAATGTAAGTATTGGTAAGGAGGGCTTGAAACATGCATTTTGTCGTACGATATAATATAATTAGATACATCAATAAAAAACAAATTTCAATAATATATAGTACATAATTAAAGTCAAGTAGATTCTCGAGCGATCATTCAGACTTTTGGGCCCGATGGAAAGTTTATCTAAATCATGTATTACCGTCCCGCCTTCATAGTTCCAAGATTTATTATTTAAAAAATAACAGTCCTGCGGTTATTTTTCTCTGAATTGATCATTTAAAATTTAGACGATAGTGAAAAACGCAGAACAAGAACTACCCAAACAGGTAAGAATCTTTATTGTTTATTTGAAGACTTGTCGCTAAATTGATTGAAAACAAAGATTTCTCAAAATATTTGGTTGAGTCGTTTTTTTTTATCGCAGGACTAATGTGGGCAGCTTATGAAACAGCTTCGTTCCCATAAAAAATCTAAGTTGCAGAATGTTGACAAAATATTTGAGTGGAAATTATGTTCATTTATGCTCACGTAGGCCAAAGTTAGAAGCTTACAGTGAATGTTCGATTTAATGTACTAATTAGGGGAAGGCGATGTCTCTTGTTATCAAAGTCCGTTGAATATTTAATTATTACATAAATAGACCAAATTTTAACTTCTTTGGAATAATCATAGATGATACATTGCAAGATGGCACAGCCAAGGGTTGCAGTTCAAGGATTGGTAACTAATTGCAAATTAAATTTCAATAATATTGTCTAGATAAAAGACGCCATTTTCCTTCTTAAGTAAAGCCTATTTGAGAACATCTCTTTTTGTTAAATTATTTTGTCTACATTAATTTTTTTAATTGCATTAGTATTTAATGTTTACAATATTAGTATTTAATTTACAACTGTTATGTCTGTTTGATCATTTATTAAAGGGACAAAACTTATATTCAATTAAGTATTTGCGACATCATGAACCCAAACTCAGATTGTAGAGAATGGTTGGCATTTAAACAATAATAACCTTAGTACGAGTCTAGAACAAACGTAACAATTCATTATTACATTACGATTACATAATTAACTTAATTTATAATTCATTAAAATTTACTTGTATAGTTCAGTAACATAGTACAGCACAAGATGGCGATTTCCGCCCCAATGCTTTTAGAATAATCTTAATAAGTAATATATCACAATTCTGTACTTTGAAAATTTGTTGTAGAATATGCTGCAGGTTAGCTTCTATGTTGCACTCTCAAATATAATATCAAAATGTCATTCCATATAACTTTAAATAAGTCACACTATCAGGGTGTCTACCAGTTATCAAAAGTCCCCAAAACGTAATGAATTGGATATAAGGTCACAAAAGTTCCCAAAAAGAAGCGATTTGTTATCTAAGGTCAAAGTTTTTTCCTGCTTAAAATTAAATTCCCATATATCCGTACATTTTTGTAAGACAACAATGTATAATTTGAGTTCTTTGAAAATAAGGTCACCAAATTTCTATTTGAGATATCCTAAAAGTAAAAAAAAAGGCAAGAAATACAATTTGTATTACCTGATAGACACCCTGACTAAGTGCTAGCTTGCTACACACTCTTTTCAGTTTCTGCAATAGGAATCACCATAATAGACAATATACTATCCCATACTGTTTTGTGTAGGCTTTTCCATTGACAACATTTTTTCCTCCTAGTAGTTTTGTTTAGGTTTAGTGTTAAGTGATAAATGGCACGGGAACAATTGTTGTTTTCTTACTGATATTTTTTCAATTGATTTTTATCCGTTTTTTATAAAGTGTGACCATGCTTAACCCTTTCTGCGGTATTCATAATTGACACCAAGTGCCTCATATCAGATCTCTTAAATGGCCAAATTTGTCACTTATATTCAGTTAATGTTCAAACTACGATAACTAATTAACTACTTATTCAATATACATGAAATTTTTACCATATATTAATTTTATATTGGTTTGGTATATACAAAATTTGTATATTTATTTACCAGCACTGAAATTTTTTGTAAGTCCAAAAAAAAATTGAAAAATAAGTTCACTCTCAGTTATAACTTTTACAAAAATGTTAGGAGACACTTTATATTTTTTAGGCCATAAACTGTCTGTTTTATTTGTGTTCAATTACTACAAAACTACATTTAATAAATCAAAAAATTAACCATGTATTTTAAATTCAGTCTAACCATGTTTTACGTGACTCTTGGTTTACAAAAGTTGTGCTATAGATGATTATAAACACAAATCTAAAACCCTAAACAGCTGGAAGAAATAACAAATGATATACAACTGTACTGTAAAATGTTCTCTGAACACATTTTTGAAGTTTAGTTTTAAAATATTCCAACAGATGGCGAAGTTATACATATTTAAAGTTCTACTACGGATTAGTATGGAAACCTGGGGAATGAAAAAAATAAATCGCTACGGAATACCTTGGAAAGGGTTAACAAAATCAGTAAAATTCCGTCTAAATCAGATAAGTAGTTTTTTTTAGTAACATGTTGGAATACAAACATGACCTCTTTATTGTATAGTATACATGACAAGTAAGGTTTTTAATTAAACGAAATGTTTGTCATGAGATTGCCAAAAGTGAGGGATAACTTTCTGTAATTGTTTTTACCTGATATTTGCAGGTAATGACAACACGCACTGTAGCAACAGCTGCTGCACTCTACTGGAGATATGTGGGAAACGCAGAACAAACTGTTGCATGTTTACAGTTAGCTGTACAAGCTGCTCCACCTAGCAGTAAGGACAGTCCTCTGCACAATGTAGCCCAGATTCTACTCACGTAAGTATAAATATAGCACAGAAATTTGTCAGGAAAAGTTCAATGGCAGCGTGGTCACAGATAGATCTGGACAAGTGAAAGATCAAAGTACAAAGAGACTAATGTATGTTGAGTTTTAGTCTTCTTGTGTAAAAGGCTGTGACACTTAACATCTTATCTGTACGACTTCACATCTACACCATTAATGTTTTACATGTCAATTTTGTCTAATTTTATTCAGATATCATTGAAACAAGATAAATAATGGCACATTCGTAACTATTATCCTTTTTTGATTACAAAAAGAGAGTAATAAGAATAGGTTAATTAAACATAAATAATGATCTATTATAATAAAATGTACAATATTACTAAGAGAGACAGTGAGAGAGATTATTATTTTTGATTCAAAATATAAAAGATAGCTAGTAAATCACCGTGAAAAATCACAGGCGGATTAATTAAACACACATCAGAAATACATCATTTATACAAAAAACAACACACTTTATCTAGGTCTACCTAAGCAGACGGGGATTTTTAACTCGCTAAATGTGTACAATTATAAGGACTGTACAACTGTGGAAATATTTGTTAAGATTTTGTGTTTATGTATATTATTATATGATAAAAATATTATATTTTAATTGCCTTTTATTTTATAATGATTTAGAAGTTATTAATATTATAGGCTATATTATTGATTGAGGTTGTAAACATAACCTCAAAGTATAATCTAAGCTAGGTTTTGTTTGCGTATTACAGATGATGGGTGAAATCAGCTGTTATATTATTAAGCTATATTATTTTTTCTTTAAATATAACTCCACATACGCTCGTACGTACACTCGCTTTTATAGGAGGAGGTGATTATTTTTCCTTCAGATTGCATCTTATAACTTTTACTGATGTTTTAAAAATTAAAATTAATAACTAATCATCTTATTGATAAACGATAACTTACATACAAAATTGAATATCATAAACATATTTAACTTACATAATTAATTTTTTTATAATAGTTGTGTAAAATATTAAGTTTAATTATTGAGAGTAATTTATAAACATAAATCCCTCACATTACATTTATAAGAAAGGTTTTATTACTCAAAACACAAATAGGACTAGGTGTAGTTAAATTTATTCATGTTATTTGTAAATAAATAATTATCATGTAAAATTATAAAAATATTAAGTTGAAACAACTTTCATGGTATGGAAGTGTATCTGAAAATAACATTTTAACTGATGTTTTACTTGAAATATTGCCACAGCTAAAAGGTTTAATTAAAACGGTCTGTCTTTATTTAGTTTAGCTAAGACGGTCATTTTGTCGTCCACATTGAGGACATTACCTCAATACATAACAGATAAAACGTTACGTGTTGATTTAAACTCCTTATGCAAGTATTTATTAACACTGACTGTTCTGTCTGATTCCAGATTAGGACACAATAAGGAGGCTTTACTCTTAGCAACATTAGCTCTACAAGTCTCACCACAATCAGTGTTTGCTCATACTGAACTCTTCCATATTTACAATGCTATAGTGAGTAACATTTGCTTGCACTTTGCACACATTTTTATTGAAATGTTATTAATAATGTCCATCACCATGCGCATGATGTCTCTGTAGTTCATCATTATGATCGACGCATCAAGTTTTCATATCACTACTAAGAAAGACCTTGGTGTGAATAACCTTTCAATCACTATGTGTTTGTTTATTGTGCGAGGTATCTTTTCATGTCTCAAATTGAAATGTGTCAAAGAAAAAAAACTTTGAAGGCTAGTAGAAAAAAGGATCAGTAGAACCTCAGTTATCCAAATTTCCAATTAATTGAGGCAAATAAAAAAAACTTGTCAAAATAAATTCTGTTAACTTACAAATAAATGTAAGTGAACTTAATTGATTTCAATAAAGAATTCATAGCTTGAAACAATTTCTCAATAAGTAAATTTGTAATAAAAACTTTTGTGTTAGATTGAACAGAAAGAAAACAAAACAGTAGTTTGCCTTGTACATCATGAAATCATTTACGCTCTTTATCCAATGGAATGGTATAGGTGACATTTAGCGGACAGGTATTATAGTGAGTGACGGAGCAGCCTGTTTACACTCCCCTCCTTGCGGCATCGTATTTAGGAGTCACCATCCTTTCCCACGAATTGATACTTCCCCCTGCTGCTGTATTTTGTTCTTTTTTAGTCGGTGTTAAACTTTGCGAATGAGAATGTGATTATGAAATGGAAAGTGTGTTGTTTTATCTTTAAATCAAAAATGTGAAGCGATTAAACGATCAGATGGAGGTGAATCAATAAGAAAAGTGGCAAGTTATTTAGGTGTTGGTGAAGTGACTGTCGGGTATTGGAGACGAAATAGATCGGAAATTGAAAAGTGGGTATCTCAATGGTGTTCAAATAAAGACGAGGCTAGACAATCAATGAAAAAAAGCGAGCATGAACAAACTTCAAAGGCATTATTTTTGTGGTTTTTATTATATTAGCTTACAGTATCCAATTTCTCTAATTTGAGTACATTGTCAAACCTTCTTTGTTTATTTAAAACTATATTATTAAAGCCAAATAAATCGGCCTAAATGACGTGGAAACTCGCACCTTATTGGTTTTCTCGCGGCCTACTATATTCTCCGAGTTTTTGGTTATCCGAGGTGTGCCCAGTCCCAATTACCTCGGATAGTCGAAATTCTACTATATTTCTATGAGCTACAACTTTCCTATTCAATGTTTGTTAAAAAAAGTTTACCCGGTAAAGGGGAAAAAAATAGTTTACCCGCTAAAGCAAAAAAAAAAAAAGTTTTTTACCTCCTTCCACCCCCCCCCCCTCTTAAGAAAGGTGAACATTGGTAGACATTTCTACATGTTTATGATCAAAAGGTCTCATCACCTGGGAGTGTTAGTTTCAACAAACACCTTATTGATCATATTACCCGTACTATATTGTAACTCATGTACGTGGTGATATTCAAACATGTGTCAATTATATTGTATCAGATAATGTAACATTAGGGTGGTTCGAAAAAAACTTTTTTTTAAATTTCAGATCACTATAGTGATAGCGCACAAAATTTGCCATTGGTATGGACATGAAAAAATCACTAATTATTATGTTTTTATTAATTTGTCTTCCGGTCGCGCAATGTCATCAAAGTTAGCAAAAAATTGTGAAAAACCTTAATTTTTCATATTTTTTTAAGCACGCCAGATGGTTTTAATTTTGTTCCTATACTATGAATTAACTACTAAAAGTATGTAAAATCAATATATTATACATTTGTTTCATATCTTCCGGTCGCGCAACATAGTACAAAATTAGTAAAATTAGTAATTTTTGCAAAATTTCAAAGTTTGACTGCTTAGTACATTTTAATCATACGACTTTTAGAGATGCTATAGTTTAATTCTATTAGAATAATATATTAAAAATCCAAGCATATAAGACAAACTTTGATATTCAAGTGAAATTCGGTCGCGCAGCTACGTCAAAAACAGAGAGGCGAGGCTTACGTGACGAGTGCCAGCGATGCACGAGCAGCCGGTGGCAGCCATTACGTTTGCTGATTTTAGTTGTTGATTTTAATCCTATTAATTGTGAAATTCCAAAAGTTGACAAGCGTATTCTTAGCAAGGACCAATTGTACTCGCTTCAGATATCATAAGTCATCAAGTCAGGACATTGTTCAGAAGACTTTGTAGTACGTGATCCTGGCCCAATTTCACATTCAAGATGGCTTACAATTGCAAATCGAGTTTTGCGCCTCTACATCAGTGTGGCAAGCCTTCTAAAAATCTGAGAGAGATTGTCACATTTATTCTCAAATGTTATATGCCTAAAATGGTTTGCCATAAAAATAAACCACAAATTCACAGATGGGCCTAAAGCCCAGCTTTTGGATATGGTTTCTTTCATCAGTTACCATATCCAAAAGTAAATTTTCATAATGGGCAAAGTAAGCATTCCGTTGTAAAACGGGATCAACAACTTGAAGCAGCTCTTCTGGTAATTACAGATTCAAGTTGTTGATCCCGTTTTACAACGGAATGCTTACTTTGCCCATTACGAAAATTTACTTTTGGATATGGTAACTGATGAAAGAAACCATATCCGAGAGCTGGGCTTTAGGCGAATAATGAAGGCAAAACAAGCAGTATCTGAAAGTGACTCTATCAGAATCTTTAAACCACCAAACTTAAACTTTGAATCTAAAGACTACACCGAAATTATCAAATGGAACACCAGTACACTGACTCCTCCTCCACTGTTAAGAACATTGACTAATGAAGAGATAAAACAGTATGTGAGCAATGACTTCAAGCCTGTTATGAGCATAGATGCTTTCCCATGCCATACACAGGCAGTTGAAAGATGTGTTAAGCTAGTGACCGAAGCTTCAACTAAAGTGTGTGGACACTGTTCCAGAGACGACTATATTAGAACCACATTACTGTCACGCTCAGCGATTCCAACTTTTTCATACAAATCCGAATTTCGATGTTTATCAATAGGTAAAGACTAGAAAGGAAACATAAAGAGAGAGAAAGCGAAATAAATTTGTACATATTGTATATAGCACACCCTAAATTGGATGGTTGGTTGGGTAGGGTGTGGGTGGAACTCGAAGTGTAAACAAAATAAGCGAAGAGCTGCACCAACAATTGAATATTGAAACAGCAAAATTACCAAAAATTGTCAGACAACGAAACCGGCTGCAAGCGCATCACTGGCATTCGTCACGTACGCCTCGCCTCTCTGTCCAGGTAGGCTACTCTGCTGTTTTGACGTAGCTGCGCGACCGAATGCGACTTGAACATTAAAGTTTATCTTATATGCTTGGATTTTTAATATATTATTCTAATAGAATTAAACTATAGCATCTCTAAAATTCGTATGATTAAAATGTACAAAACAGTCAAACTTTGAAATTTTGCAAAAATTACTAATTTTACTAATTTTGTACTATGTTGCGCGACCGGAAGATATGAAACAAATGTATAATAA
Source organism: Philaenus spumarius (assembly GCA_018207615.1). NCBI lineage: Eukaryota > Metazoa > Arthropoda > Insecta > Hemiptera > Aphrophoridae > Philaenus > Philaenus spumarius. The sequence continues at coordinate 183,004 of JAGFPH010001032.1, read as the reverse complement.
GTGCATATATATTAATTATACATACTTTTAGTAGTTAATTAATGGTATAGGAACGCAATTAAAACCATGTGGTGTGCTTTAAAAAAATATGAAAAATTAAGGGTTTTCACAATTTTTCGCTAACTTCGATGGCATTGCGTGACCGGAAGACAAATTAATAAAAAAAAATAATAATTAGTGATTTTTTCATGTCTATACCAATGGCAACTTTTGTGCACTATAGCGATCTGAAATTTAAAAAAAAGTTTTTTTCGAACCACCCTATGTAACATGCATACTGTTTAAATGTGTTTAGTTGTATCTTCAATGTTTTGACTTAATCTCTAATAATAACTGATATTTCAGGGAGATAAAGAGAAAGCTGTACAATATGGGAAATCAGCTGTTTCTATCCAAGAACAGGTGAAGTTAACAAAGAAGCAATAGCAAGGTGCAGTGGGTTCAGTTTTATCAATTTGTGATATTTTAAAGTCTGATGTTTAAACAGATTTTTACTTTTTGCATTTAACATTTTACTATTATCTGCCAATTAGTTCTATTTTTATTTATAGTTTTATGATTTTGAAAATGTTACTTTATTTTGTGATAAGTTAAATTGTTATAAAACATTTATTGAGTGCAGAGAGATAACTTTGTTAACACATTGTGGATTGTTAATACTGTATCAGGCTAGTTTAGCCTTTGCCCATTAGATTTCTTTCAATTATAATACAGCTGTGCCATGTTTTGGCTATTTGAAATAGTTTAACCCTTTCCACTCCAATTACTGGGGACCTAGTGTTGCTATCAGCTCCATTTAATTTTGGGCGAATATTGCACTGTAACTTGTTTACTCCAAAAAAAGTATTTCTGTCAGTTCTAAAAGGCTGATTTTTTTTGTAGTGTCTTCTATGACTAAAGTATAGATTGGTATGAAACAAAACATATATTTTTATTTTTAAGTATATTTTTTTAATTTTTATTTATTGAAAAAAATATAAATTTGTAACAAAAAACCGGAAAAAACAAGAATTTTGGACAAATTTTCAATGGGAAGACCTATATTTGTTGCTTGATTTTTGTTGTCTATATCCTTACAAACAAAATTAAGTGGTTTACACATGTTTTAGACACAATAATACATTATGAAAAATTATAATTGAAAAACAAGTTTTTCGTAAAAAAAATAGTTTTTATGAAAAAAATTTGTTAGGACACCAACTTGTACAAAATTGCCTCAACTATTTATTTTATTGCTTAGCAACTATTATTTAGGTCAAAACTAGTAAGTAAAGCTTTTTTAAAAACTTATTGGTAATATTGGAATCATTCAGGTTCGAAACAAAAGTTCCATCACCACTCCCGCCATTTCGTAACTGCCGTCGTCTTCGTTCATTTTATTTCACAACAATCATTATTGTAAAAAGAACAATACTAAAAACTAAACTGTGAAATTACACACGATAACTTAGTACACAACAAAACTAAGCAACGCATAAGCTCACTAAAACACTGCGTGTAAGTAGGAACCAAACAACGGCGAGAGCCGACAGCTGTTTACAGAGCGGTAAAAGACGGCAAACATTACATTTTCTAAGATTTATTTACCACAGAAGCTGAACTCAAATGGTTCTAAAAAATTCCACAGATAGCAGCACATCTCAAACTTTAATAATAGCAGTCATCAAAGTAACTATGTCCGTTCAAATGCAATCAAACATGAACGGAGTTCGGGGCTCGCCTGACATAGGAGTTCGTGCGGATTAGTAGGGTGCGGGGCTGCCCCGACACTCGAGTGGAAAGGGTTAATGTTCTTTGTTAAGTTTAGGTTATTTATCCTAAACAGTCTTTAATGGCCCTGTAAAAACAACTGGATTATATTATATGACTAGCAAATGCCTCACTAACCTTCATTGACTAAGCACAGTTTTTTGGAATTGAGTTTAGTATGAATAATATAAGCAGTTAAAAAACAAAACTGCCTTAGATATTTTGAAACTTGTTTAAGTAAATATCTAAGTTACTTATCTCTAACTCATAGAGGTACTTTCTTATTTACTAGACAACCTGTTTGTTTGTTTAACACAAAACCTTTTGATCGGTAACACTAGAGAAGAAACATTTTCAGTTTGAAAAGTATGTAGAGCCGCGGTTGTCCGAGCTCCGACTAATCGAGTTCCGAGTTAACTGAGGTAGTAAAAAAAAAATAAAAAAAGTTCGGTTTGCGGTAGACGCATGCGTTAAAGTAACCGCGCAAAGTGAAATCCGCATATAGCGGCAAATCTACTGTACTGTACTTATTATTAGTCACATAATGTTTTGTAAAATTGGTTCCGGTAAATAAAAAATCACAGTTTTTAGTCACTATTAATTACAGTACTGTACAATGCAGTAATTCTAATCATCAATTAGGGTGTTTTTTTTTTACATTTTAAGGTATTTTGACCGGTACAAGCACTGTTTATTCAAGAGAATAATAGATTTTCTAAATAAATAACATAATTTATTTATTTATAAGTAGTGAACTAACTAAACAATCAAACATATGATTTGAATAAACAATAGTATTAATCGGGTAGTCTGATACACTTAGTAGCATAGTAAGAGTAGGCAAACGTCTGTGATTATTGTTTACGCGATGGCGATGTCATCATTCCTTATCTTGCATCTGCTTCTATCCAATTTTCTATTGTGTCTAACTTCTACCCTACCCGGTTTACCCCCTCTCACACTTCTCCTTTAGTTTTTGTGAATACTGTAGTTTGATTCAGTATCAAGTAAACCCTTGTTCTTAAAAAGTTGCGTGTGTCATACTACATATCGTTTGTTTAGTTTTCAAGCGAGGGAGTTCCGTTAAACACTTATGATGGGCTTCTTAAAAAAATATTTTTTTTACTGGAACATGTGCTACTGTAGCCTATTTATGTCTTTTTATCATTTTATATTTGTATTTTATTTTCATTTGGACGCTTTGCTAATCATCAATACAATTTTGTTAATGGTTTTTCACTAAATGTCACGTTGTTCAATAAAACTCATACTCACTGTGTTATGGCAATGTACAGTGTAAACCAGTTAAAACCCGTATTCTAAAAATAGATACGGCACACAAGCGAACGAGTTCCGTTAAACAGAAAGCACTTATGGACTTTTTTAAGTAATAATTTTTTATGATGACATGGTCATCATCCTCAGAGGGTTTTAAGTAGTGTTAAAACCCTCTGAGAATGATGATCATGTCATCGAAATGTTCATAAGGGTAACGTATTAAACATAACTTACAATTTAGTTGTTTAGTTATTGTTTTTGTTCCTTGTTTTGTGGTTCGGGGTTTTTATTTAAATCAGTGTGATTTTGTCGCCACAGTGCTCTTTTATTTGTTTACTAAATGATATAGAGTTACATAGAAGGAGGGTAGAGTCCTCAATGTGTTAACAAAGTTATTCTACAATTGTTCTCTTGGTACACTTTGATATACTTTAATTTTTACATTTTTAGAATGTATGCATTTATTTATTATTGTATCATGTTTTGAACTACCAAGTGTGCTTAAATGCTGACTTCAAATGTTATTAAATTTGAAGAGTTTCAGAATGAATTTTTGTTTTCATAGTTTTCGACGTAGAGGGATGTTTTTTGAGTTACAGGTCAGTTTCTAAAAAGTATATTATAAGATTGGCTTATATTTTATTTTTAACAACGTAAGTTAAAAATTACTTTTACAATTAAGTTAAAAATTTTTTTAGAGTGATTCAAAAGTCACTGGACTCTGATTGAAAAGAACTATTTATTTATTTTAATAGCCGGTTTCACCAAGGTTCGTTAACTCATTTAACGAACGTCAAATCCTTAACTAATCGTTAAACACTAATATTACGTTTCATCAACACGAAAATCCGTTGACGAACGTTAAACCCTTCGTTAAATTTGAAGACAGGTTTTCCGATCTTCAAATACATTGACGATCCGTTAAAACATCGAAAGTGGAAAATTTGGTTATGTTAGTTAAGACTAGGAAATTGTTTCAAAGCAGCGTAAATTTAAATAGTCGAAAAAACTATTTACAAAACAAAATATTGATTATATTAGAAACTGGTGTTTTATTATGTGTATTCAATCAAGATTTTGTTGTATTCATTAGACATTTTTATCCATATAGAAAATCTCGATTAGCCTAAATTGTAATAATAGTTAACAATGTGTGAAAATTTTGATGCTGAGGTTATGTTTGTAGAATATTATTTAGAAAATGTGGGTCCTGAACGGTCATTGCAAGAAAGAAATGACCACTTTTTTTCAATGGACGACGAACAATTCCGATCACGATATAGATTTTCCAAACATATTGTTTTGAAAGTGCTGGAAGAAAATGAATCAAAATTAGAATATCCAACTGATCGCAATAGGCCTTTAACTCCGATCCAACAGTTACTTTTAGCGCTAAGGTTTTATGCAACAGGATCTTTCCAAATTGTAATTGGAGATACAAATGGTGTTTCAAAAAGCAGTGTATGTAGGTATGTAAAAAAAATTTCCAAAGCAATCGCTTCATTACAACATTACATACAATTTCCAAAAGAAGGAGAAGCGTTGACAATTATCCAAGAATTTTATAATATCAGTCATTTTCCTGGCGTAATTGGTGCAATCGACTGTACTCATATACCAATTTTATCTCCTGGTGGGCAAAATGCTGAAGTTTTCCGGAATAGAAAATCGTATTTTTCAATAAATGTGCAAACTGTTTCGGATGCAAACTTGTTGATAAGAAATATTGTAGCCAGGTGGCCTGGGTCAGTTCACGATAGTTTCATTTTTGACAACAGTGACCTACGAATGCGATTTGAAACTGGGCAAGTTCAAGAAGGTCATTTATTGGGTGACAATGGTTACAGATTGACGAACTATTTGTTAACACCATTTCTGAACCCTGCAAACAATGAGCAGCATAATTATAATAAATCCCACATAAAAACAAGAAACACTGTCGAGAGGCAATACGGAGTGTGGAAAAGAAGATTTCCAGCCCTTTCATTAGGTTTGAGAACTCAAATTAACACCTCATTAATAATAATTGTAGCAACGGCAATATTGCATAATATTGCTATTCAAACAAAAGATGGAGACCCCCCTGAAGACATGTCTTTAAACCAATATTTGGACGAGAAACGAAAGAAAATGACCAATTACCTTACCTTTAAAGAGGTACCAGTAGTACAAGTTCATAACAATGGAACTCCTGCGGCTGCTCGTCAAAGAATTGTAGATAACCACTTTAGGCCTATATAAAATTTTAATGTTAAAACCAAATAGTATTGTTAATTATCAAATATTTTATTACAACAAAAAAATTAACTAGTGGTATTTCTACATTTATTTCTATGATATTTGTTTTTTTATTAGTTCTAATTTTAATTTTAACAGTTCCTCCTTCTTAAGCGCCGATCTTTTTTTAATATTTATGAGTTCCATTTCGGCTTCGTGCTTTTCTTTTAGAAACCTCTTCTCCAGTTCGCAGACTTCTTTCCGTGCTTCAGAAAGTTCACAAATGTTTTTCCGTGCTTTGACAGCTTCGGAAGTTCTCCGTTTCTTTTTAACCTCTGGCCTATTTCTAGAGAACCATGGAGGGTTGAAGGATGTAGAAGGTTTGTCTGGAGTGGTGAAGGATGTGGAAGGTTTGTCTGATCTAGTTGTATGGGGTTCATCAGTTACCTAAAATATTTATATTGAATTACTTTCACATTAGTGTACATTTTATTTTTGCAACTTTTATTGTTTAGCCTATATACAAATTTAATAATATAACAATATTTGGTGTTACTACGGTGCAGTAGAAATTGTGGTAAGGATGGTAGGATCTACTAAAAACTAAGTAGATGCAAGTAGGCCTACTTAAAAACTACGTTTCACCAACAATTTGTAAGTTGATATCTAATACACTGTATTTATTTCTTAGGTAACAGTTCGGAATAAATGCCCTGATTCGGTTTAAACTTACTGAAACGGATTCTCTATCTTCTACGGCTGAAATTTCCATGTATTAAGTTACTGGATAGCTGTCATCAAATATCTGTTGCTCTCTTTCTTGATCATCTCCTTTTGACATGGACACTTCTGTAATAAAATGTTAAATTTAATCGATTATCATTGATGTCTGTACTTTGAAATACTTTAATAGCAAGAATTAAGAAGATAACTATTGTTATAATATAATGTTTAGTTAGGCCTAAATTGATCAACGTGATTTTAGTAGAAGGGACTAATATTCACCAATCAAACCAAACTATTTAAATGAATAACAATATAGGCGTATACTGTAATAGACAACTTGACTAGGCCTACATTATTAGGCCTATGTAGAATTAAAAACCTAATACTTCTTTGTTTGTATTATCTTACTAAATATTGCTTAGTATAACATATTTTACACTTACCGAACTCAAAATTGTAAGAGGCATCACTATCAAAAATATTTTTTAATGGCTCCACTTGGTCTTCGATTATGGTCAAAACTTGGGCTGACAAATCGTCCACTAAAACGGGTGTCGCCGGGCCACCGCCTGTTTTGAATAAATTTAATTTATCTTGAGCTTTTTTTTGCATAGCCCTTCTTTTAAAGTTATCATAAAAACTTTTTAGCTGTTTCACACTACGTTTAGTTACTTGTGCGTGACTATTAAATTTATTTTGTAACTCAATCCACGCAAGTTCCTTTTCTTTGATTGTAGCTCCATCGGTTCTTTTGTTTTCAATAACATTTTTGTTGTCCGCGATGAGCCTAATCAAAATAGCTTTCTCTTCACCTTTAAAATTACACCCCCTGTTTTTTTTTATCGAATTACACTCCATAATTCAAGCAGCAAAACTTTACACTTCTTGGTTATGAAAGTTTAAAACAGATCAGTTACAAGCGGGATTCGTTACAAAGTCAGCTGTAGCCAATAAGAAAGCTGCAAACACGGGTGCCAACTCTTGAACAAAGCGTGAACACTCATGTTTATATTTTGACAATTGTCAAACTTGACGAGCCGTTAAATTTCAGTATTAGATGTTGGTGAAACGTTAGTGATTTAAACGAACCGTCAAAAATTGATCAATCGTTAAGTTTAACGAACATCAAGCGTATTTAACGAATGATGGTGAAACCGGCTATAAATATGTTAAACTGGTAAAATTCATATAAGAATCAGCAAGTAATATTTCAGATCAAAAGATTTTACTATAAATTACAGAAAATGCTAAAAATGTACACATTTTTTAGAATGAAGATGAATCTCATGTAATGAATGTGGATTTTTACTTCCCAGATGTTTGTATTCAGAATATCTTCATATCTAGTTAAATAAAATCAAGATTCGACGCGAAAAGTAGAGAAGTTGTAATAACCCTTGTTCTACTTATACTACATTTTGTAGTTCTCTGACAAGCTGAGTATGTTTGACTTACCTTCTGGGACAACTATCAAAGTGACTTATGAGACGAGTGCTGAATCAAATCTGAACAAGACAGATGTTCTACCGCTCAACTTGTTTCATGAAACCTTTCTATTAAATCTTATACTCTTGTCTTTGCTGGTGCTCAATATTAGGGCACCTTTCTTGAACAATTTCAGCGTCTTTAATACTTTGAGAAATAAGCTTCCAAAACAATAATCTGCTCTTGCATAAGACTGACAGTGGACTGATGAGTTTTAGTTCTTTTCCTCCCACTCGTTTTTGCTTTCCTGTGCTTATCTACAATCAACCAAAGGTCATACAAGCTCACATGACATGATGGAATTCAAAAATATAGATTAATATTTCAAAATAGAGTTTGGTAACTTTTGAATCACTCTGCTCATTGGTCAAGTGTATTGTTTAAATCTCCACACATTCACTACACTGAACAACATTGTATTAGTGCTGGTCCTTGTGGTGTATTTAGAAATATGAAAATTATGTACTTATTTATTTAGTTTTTGTACGTGTATGCACACAGTACTTTTATATAAGAATCGGTCAACTTAAAATGCATTATTTATAATTAGTTTAAGTCAAAAGTATAACTGTGTTAGATAATTCATTTGATTTAGCATGTTGAGTTATAAACGGTATGTCCTACTTAAAAGCAGCCTGCCTACTCTAAGTCACCAGTTCCCAATCTTTACAAAGTGACCATAATTGACAGTGAAGTGAGTTTCATAATTACAAACGTCTCAAGTACAACATATTTTTCCTTACGCTTGGGTGCAATGAAGAATTCTAGAATACTGCTCTCCTATAACTGTGTGCATATATTTGAAAAATTTGCTTATATGGCATTTTTTTATAACAAATTTTATATTGTTTGATGAAAAATAAAATAAATATTTTTTAAATCAGCTAAAATTAATAATTACACAATGCTTGAAAAACTAACATATATACCAATCACATCTGTATCATTTGGATATACTCTAATTGGTAAGTTTGATCTTTTTCCTTGCTGTATTTGTCAACATCCTTCTAGCCAGTGGCGGATTACAAGCTCAGCGGCCCCTAGGCACTTATCACTTCGCGCCCCTACTACAACTTGCATGATGGATACGCAAAATAAACGATCAATGATGGATGTTAAGATCGACTAAAATAGGAAAACACTGGACTGCTTAAATTAGTGTATACATTTAAGCTATGATATTAGTTGGTAAAATGTCCTTTTAACCCTATAACTGGTAATTATAATGGCGGTTTTTTCATGCTGCAAGCATTTATTTCTAAGTACGCTAAATATAGTAATTTTATCTCAATCCAAATGTGTTCAATATATTTTTTGTAACAAAAGGTCCAAAAAATTCAAGCATGCAACTAAAAAAATGTTTGATGTAAAAGCTTAAAATTTATTAGCTCAGGAAGCGCAAAATGTTTAGTAACAGAAAAAATCCAACTTAATGCCTACATTACAATAGGAAAACATTTTTTGTAGGCCTAATTTTGGTCAAAATAAACAAAAGTTTTGTAATTTATTAAGTTCTGAATAAAACTGTATAAAAACATATATCAGTTTAAAAAATTTGTTTTAGAGAAAAACACTTTTTATGTACTTACTACACGACAACAAAATAGTAATTATATTCCAATTCAAAAGTATGATATACCTTTTTGTGGCAAAAAGTCCAAAGAATTCATATATGCAACTAAAAAATTGTTTGATGAAAAATTGTAAAAGTTATTAGCTCAGAAACCACAAAATGTTTAGTAACAGAAGAAAAACACCAACCGTCTACTGTCAAGTAGTCTGTAGACCACTGCCCATCTTGCGGCCAAGTCTCATATCTGTGAGCTGCTGAGCTCGCCGCTTACTGTATAGCCAGTGTTGCCAGATTGTGCAGAACAAATTCGTGGGAATTTTGCAAAATTCAATGGGCCCCTTGGAGCCTGCAGCCCCTAGGCACGTGCCTATATCATGTGTAACGGGTAATCCGCCAATACTTCTAGCGTATATATCTACTATTTACTCTCTCATGACTCTATAACTGTCATTGCAATTCTTTGCTAACCCTCTTAATGCCTTTTAAAAATAGCTGGTGATTGTTAAACATTTGGTATTCAAAAAAAAAAAAATATACTCTAGACAAAAACTAATTTATTTCTCTAAATGATTTGAATCAAGTAAGTTTAGGGTGGTTATAAAGTCACTCCCCCCCTTTAACTTTTGAGTTTGTTAAAACAAACAAATGTATCCTTTGGGGAACGATACTAACTTAACCCAAAGTATCTTTTGCAGCAATCGGAAATTTTGAGTGTCCCCTAAAAATGGGGGATTTTGGGGGAAACTAAAAGTTTTTAAATGGGAAGTATGGTCATGTAATACCTCATTTTAAAAGTCTATTTAAGGCTAGGAAAATGACATAAAGAAAATAAAAATCGGACCACCCAAAACAAAATGGCGGCCCTAAACGTGTTTAAATAAATCAACATAAAGTTGCTAATATCTCGAAAAGGAAGAGTTTTTAGAAACAATTTCAAGAGACAAAAAATGTTTATTTCAAAGTGCTTGACCTAAAAAATAGTTTAAGTAGACTCCTACATCTTAGAAAATTTTGTAAAAAATTAAATTTACAAAATCGATTTGGAAGCAATTTTTTAGGCCAAGCACTTTTTCTATCAAAGAGTACTGAATCGACTTGATGGTGCAATGTTCCGCCATTGCCGCATGAACATAGCATCATTTGGTGTTGATGACGCATGTTGTTTGAGGTAGCGTAGCGCGAGGTCAAGACCATTTGCCGCGTCTGTGTGTGATTGATTTCAGTTTGTGCATTCCCCTAGTCCTCGCTTTCCTCCAAGTCGGTCTGTTTGCATTGATAAATTTGTAATAAGCGCACACAGTTTATCAAACTCCCCTACTAGAGTAAACACTGAACTAGTGCTCAGTGCAGTGATTCATAAATATGTTTGAAACGCTTTAGAGAAAGGGGTAGGTAATGTCTCGGCGCTATGAGTCATCGAAGGAAATGCATTTCCTTTCCGACTTTCACTGAACCTGTTCACAAGCCGATCAACGCTGTATAGGGCTGACATTAGCAGATGTCCCCGTACATTATTTACCCATTAACATGTCAATACGTTGATATTATTTATGAAATCCGCCTATTCCGAATTCCCGTTAATCCGAACAGTGTTCGGTCCCAATTAGTTCGGATTAACTGGACTCTACTGTATATTTTTTCTGGTAGAAGTAAATTGCTTCTGTCCCAGTATTGCGGGCACCATGTCTGGTATACTAGACAAAGTGGTAGTAGAACATCTTGATACTAAACACCGGGTAAAGAATTACTACTAACTATAAAATAAAAGGTATGTACTTCAAATAATTTGTCACAATTTTAAATGAAAATGATTAATCAGACAATTGGGCACAATGCTTGAATTTGGCACACACTAACTTTCTTGGAGGTTGAGCTTCCTCTACCACTTCTAAAATAAAGGAGGGTTTTGGGTAGATAATTCAGAACCACCAAGGAAGAGAGTTTATGGTCACTAACAATAGTTAAGGTTGGCTACTTTTATGCATGATTTACTCTAAAAGAAACATTCTATAATTATTACAGAACAAATGCAAAGAATTTGTTTGATATATGTTTCTGAAATAGCTAAATAATTAAAGAATAGTATCACACTTTTCCACAAAACTGCAGTTGTAATTATTAGATTTTTACTTTTAGCTAGTGTTGTTTCCTCATCCTTTTCGTTATTTCCTTTATCTTTTCTACATACTCTTTTTGCCTGTATCAGTATTTTCTTTATCTGCTTGAAAAGTGTATTTCTCTGTTCAACAATCTCAAGTACACTATGTTTGAACTCTATACATTAAGTTATACAGCATACTAGGTTTTAAATAGGCCACTACACTTTTCAGCTTCTACAATGATTACATTCATCTGTTTATTCATTCCCTTTCTTCTGTGTATCTTAACTCCATTGGTAAGCCCTTTTCTTGCAGTTTCTCACTGATTGTATGGTATTATGACCTCAACCAACCATAGCAAACTACGTTCTCCCCTCTAAATTTACAGACTATTTATTTGCAGCTTGATCAATTAGGCAAATTAGAGAAGGGAGCTGTTTACTCGCTAACGAGTAGCCGTTCAACTTGGTATTAATGCACCATTGGTTTTGTCTCAACTTTCTGCCGTTGCCTTGGTTTAATAAGTTTTAGTACAATTTTCTGCC
>JAGFPH010001032.1:150065-171232 GCA_018207615.1 Philaenus spumarius | reverse complement strand
GGCAGAAAATTGTACTAAAACTTATTTCATGGATCCTAGCAGATATAATTTGTATAATAACTTCGCCTTGGTTTAAACCTAGCATTTTAGAGTAGAATTGACAGTGAGTATGATGATACCAGTAAAATATACGTTGAATAGATTTGATAGTAAATGGTTAGCTTAAAATTTTTGACTGTACTTATTTGTGTTCATAATCCTGAAATAATAATCCAGGGAAAGTAAAATGTTAGATTGTATGTTACTTAATATTTATAAGTTTTTTATTTTTTCGGGCTTGAAGCCATGATTTGTTATATTTAAACCAATATAGTTTTATGTATTATATTGTAAGTCTGATGGGGAAGACATGGACAAATGTTAAGGTTCTATTGTTTTCATCAAGAAGCCTATACTCACTGCATGCTTGCAGATAAACTTTATACTAATCGTATACTGATTTTGTATTAGAATTATTAAGGAATTAACAAGAATTCTTTTTTTTTTAATTTTGTACTGATTTTTATAAATACAAACTTTTTGTAAAAACTTTGTATTGAATAAATTATTTTCCTGGTAGCCTATAATTTGATTGCTAAGAGAGGATTATAAGACAAGTATAAAAATGTGTTCTAAATGTATATTTTATTAGTACAGAAAACGATGAATTTTTGAGTAACTAAGCTCAAGTTAGTTTGGGAAATTTACTTTTTATGATTTTTAAATAACATACTGTACTTATAAAATGATTTTTTTGTGGCTATTTGGTTATCTTTGCCTCTAAAAATTGAAGGAAAAACTGCTTCGCTACTAATGAAAACTCAGATAACATATTGGTGTAACCTATATATAAACATTCTTAATAATGAAGGCCCATGTTGAATTGCACAGAATATTATAAATCTTTTTAAAAGAAACTCTTGTACCAACCCAAAATATCCTAAGCTGTTTTCAAGTTTGGCATGTTAAAAAAATATTCATTTTGGATAAAATACTTTTGATTTATAAGATGTTAAAAATACCACCAAGAACATTTAGATAATAATGGAGGTTAATTTCATCTTATTTTCTTACATTGGCCAGTATTTGTGAAATTACTTGTTTCTTCTAAATTGTTAAGTTTGTCGGAATACTCGATCTGTAGGTTGGTTACGTTTATTAGTTCAAATTATTCAAATAAAAATGTTAATCTCTCATTAGTATGACGAAACTGTTAAAGTCAGAAATCTACAGTATCTGCAGGTTTTTAAAAATGTTTCAAGATCTATAGAATGAAGGTACAACTGAATATGTGTTTACATTTCAGATTGTAATTTGTTGGTATGGGCTTACAGAAATTAAAACCCCTCTGGTCTGTCATCTTCTAGAGGGGTGAAAAGATCTTAAATACTGAACAAATTATATTTTGTGGTACTCATACAATTACCAAAATATGCTTCTTCTCCAACTCTGGAGGTATTATACTAAGACTTATACTAAGACTTTGGATTTCCAGTACGACTTAGACTACAAATAAAACAACTAAAACTAATTAACAAAGTTAGACAAATCAAATATAACAAAGAGTGCCTCTGCATTAATAACATAAGCAATAAATAAATAGTGTTCTCAAATTGTTAGAGGCTCAGAGAGTTAGGTCACCCGTGATTCCAAAACGCACATTTTACTACAATACAATCTTAAGAATGTGTTTTATTAGTATTACGTATCGACAGAACTGTCACTGTTGAAGATTTCCGTATCGTATTAGAAACCTATTTCTTACAGTGTTCATGAAGTTATGATGGAATTTTAATTTATTGAAACTCTTCAAGTAAATATTGGAGGTGAAGCAAACACCCTGTTAAAAGAAAGAGATTTTTACTGTCATGTAATCAGTTATTGTTGTCATTTCAATCATATGTCCTACTTTAACTGAAATGTAAACTGTACAAAGTAAAACAGTGTTTTGAAGTTGGGGAAATTTAAGTAAAAATCAAAGTTTAACATGATTATTGTCATGTGTTGCATGAAGAAAAACCCCATGATAAAAACGTTTGTTGATGGTACATACAGATTCAAGATAAAATAGTTTATTTGACAAAAAGCACCCGGCCAGCAATGAAAATTTTCAAACCATTTATTTTCTTTCAAAGATACACAAAATTCTTGAACCTATGCATTAAAAAACAACAGACCACACAGTTTTATAGAAATGTCTCAGATTTACAGGTTATAAACTGCAATTATTGCATCCTCTGAAGTCAAGAGATACCTCTAACCTTAAAAAGTCTGAATTTGCAGTGGACATGCTTTGCAAAATTTATGTTGATAAGAATTTCCAGAACCGAACTATGTTTTGCGATAAACTATGAGTTTATTGAATTTGCATTATCACAACTTTTGTATTTGGACAAATGAATCACTCATCATTTCGTTGAATATGAGTGTAACTGTCTTGCTCTTGTCTGGAATCGCATTTTTGCTTTTTTACTGAAAGCATGATTAGTGAAATAATTATGTATTAAAACATTATACAACCCCAAATTGAGGAAGAAAAGTTGATATTTCTGCAGGTTCGTGCACCCGCCCACTATGTCTATGTTTGAGATTTTCTTGATAAAAAACATTTTCTTGCTTGATTGAAAAATGTCCGCCATTCTCGCGAGGTGATACCCCCTATTAATTTTAATTTATGAGTTTTCAAGTTAAGAGTAGTTTACAGTGAATGGATTCGAGATGTAAACATCTGAAATAACAGTTCTTAGTAACAATGGCCTTGATCACTCCAGATACCCTTCGTTAAATATGACAAGAATTGGATTATCACTTGAACTTATGTAGCTTTTGCAAGAGATCCACATAGAACTGAAATAAAAAAGGAAATTTTTTCACTTCTTCTATTTAATGTTTTTACTCTGTACACTTTTGTAAATATACTAAATTGTAACTACACTATGTCTTTATGGACACTCTGTAAATTCTTACTTTAGGATCATAGAATACAGAAGAATAATATACAATGCTATGTATTAACTGTTAATACACACATGAACAATACAATTTAAAGAAAAAAGAACGAGACACCACGAATTGAATTGCTGAAACAATTTACTTAGATTACTTCTACGTTAATGAAAAAAGTCAATTTTAATTTGCTCTTTCACGTGAGATGACCTTAACTACCTAACTGCTACTACAGTAAGTCCAGTATAGTGCATGTGGACTGAGCTGCCCAGAAGATGGAAAGATGGTTCACATAGGTAGTGAAAGATATACTACAGATCCATCAGCCATAGACTACGTGTAATCTCACGAATAATTATACTCACTTTGTGTTACTAGGAACTGATAGACTTGGATATGCTGAGGTAAGTGGAAGTGAATGCATAAGATGTGCTGGCTAATAGAGCATAAATAAGTAACAAAACTCAAAGTAACTGAACTATGCTGTCGTAAATGTAAACTGGTGATAAATAGGGGTGTGCGAGATTGACTTTTTGAATTCGAGACGAGAAAGAGGTGTTGTTTAATAAAAATTATCGAGATCAAGAAAAAGACAAGGGCTGAGGTTTAGTAACGAGCGAGAAACGAGAATTTATTAAATACAATTTATCGAGATCGAGAAATAGCGAGATTAACGTTTTTGTAACGAAAATGAACCAAAATTTTAATCTCAAGTTGAGAGTGAGAAGTATCATATAGCTTTTTACATCATTGAAAGGAATATAATGTATATATGGGATAAGTTAATTATTAATAAGTTAACTTTCTTTTGATTTGCTATTATTACTAATTTTATGAAAGCTATTACAAATATAATGTATCTCATAGATAATATGTACTTTAACAGTTTAGACTATTGATTAATATGTTAATATGCTTTACACTACATATGCAAAATATACATTTTTATATAATTATATTTATTTTTAGTTAAGTAATTAACTGCCATTATTTATTTTACTAAAAACCAAGGTTATATAAAACTCAATCTCTACTATGCTAAGTTATTTCTCGTCAGTATCAAGTAATTTAAATAATATATTGCGATATCCTAATCACTTCCTTGTGTTGAGATGTTTGGAAAATTTTTGTTTATCTTCTTTTCAATTTAATGTAACATTTTAAGTTTTATAAAAAGACCTAAAATAAAACTCAAGATTTTTAAAATGTAACGAGAAATTAATAGCAGAATCGAGAAAAATATAAGCGAGAAATGAATTTTATTCTTGACAACGAGATTGAGACGATATTGAGTTATTTCTTGTTCCTAGTCGAGAGTTTCGAGATCTTGCACACCCCTAGTGATAAAGTAAGAATAGAGCTTGGAAGAGGTCTAGAAAATCTTAATACTAAGAATGAGTAAACTTTTACTAACCGTGTCCTCTAGTCAAATTGCATCAAACCTCAAGCAATATAAGGGTCATGGTATACCTAATTATAGGACATGAATAGTTGAGAAACCACATGAGAATGGGCATACCTGTAATCTTGTATGTAGGAAATGTGAGCTGCTTGTGGGAACTTCAAAACCCTTGGTGTTTGCGCGTGAATGTCATTACTGGATAAGAAATGCAACCAATGGACAGACCGATCTCCAGGAACTACGAGGCCTGAAAGTTTATACAACTGATGGATTTTCCATAGATTCTTAATCATCCTTGAACTTGAAGATGACCTATAAGATTATATGCAGTAAGATTAGACCGCCCATGTAATAAGGACATGTACCATAAAATAACAGTTATAATGACAAAAATATTTGCAACGAAATGAATACATAAAATAACTTAATTATTACAATGAAAATATGTAGAACACCAGTTACAATAACAGTGAAATTAACATAGAATAAAAGTTGAGTGTATTGATACTTAACACAGTAGTAAGACATACTAGGAAAATTCCAAATACTGTCCGCGAGGCACGAGATGGTCCCTGGATCCTTGCCTAGATTTAGTTTGAATGCGCTTGTAGCAATGTGCCACGGCCGTCTCTAGTACAGAGCCGCCGTAAATGTCCGCAGCATCGTTATTTGACAAATGCTATTTAAAATCGAACGTGGAATCATGGTACAAAATAGGAATCCTTCTGTGTGTGTGTTAAAAAAAAATATATATAAAAAATAACATTATTAGTAGCAATTATTGGAAATATGTATGCAATTACTGCTGTAAAAGAACAAAATATATATATCTACTGTTCGTATGTACGTTTACTTAATTATTATACTAAATGGATTTTAATAGATTAACAAATAACAGCTTAAAAAATATTATAATTCCGATTAGTAGTGTTGAAATAATATTAATAATCTATATATTTAATTCCGTACGCCCAAATTTGAAAATGAAATTCAGAGCGAACGGTAGGTCGTAGAAAGCTGGGAGAGGTCTCATTTTAGAGGTCTGGGCATGAAGTTTTGGGGAAAAATATTAATTTTTCTTAATTGTGTCCCAAAATTTTGTTACGGAATAAAATAAGTCCCATTTAAATAGCATGGGCATATACAGGTGTAAATCAGGTGTAACATTTAAAGAAGACATAAATATTTGTTTAACTTAATAATATAATATAACAGCTGATTTCACTCATCATCTGTAATACGCAAACAAAACCTAGCGCAGATTATACTTTGGGGTTATGTTTACAACTTCAATCAATATAAGTTTAGTATTGCGAAGATAATTTTTTTCTAAATATGAGTTAAAGAACTAATGTAGCCTATAATACGTTATAAGATTTGTATTGAGGTTATAAACTGTTATATAAATACTTTATTTTATTATCAATATAATATATTTATGTATCCAAGTTTATAGAAGTTTATGTACACATTCGTTTAACTTCGGAAACATTCGTACATCTTAGTATAACATACAAACATATTCCATTAATAATTTCTTCATTATCAACTCCTATAAAAGCGAGTGTACGTGGAGTAACATTTAAAAAGAAATGAATATTCGTTTAACTTAATAATATAACAGCTGATTTCACCTCATCTGTAATATGCAAACAAAACCTAGCGTAGATTATACTTTGGGTTTATGTTTACAACTTCAATCAATAATATAGCCTAGGCCTATAATATTAATAACTTCTAAATCATTTGATCTATCAATATGAAATAAAAGGCAATTAAAAGATAATATTTTTATCTTTATTTAAATATATAGGTAATAATATACATAAACACAAAATCTTAACAAATATTCCTACACGTTTATAGTCTTTATAATTGTACACATTTACCGAGTTAAAAATCCCCGTCTGCATAGTTACGTAGATAAAGTATGTTGTTTAAATACAGTAGTATCTATATATTTTGTATAAATGATGTATTTCTGATGTGTATATAATTAATCCGCCTGTATTTTTTCACCGGGATTCACTAATTTATTTTTATATATAGCCTACAAAAGTTTCTCAATTATGCACTAAAAAGTTGTTACGGAATACAATATTTCCCATTTAAATAGCATGGGAATCTAGATTTAAATCTGTTTATATCTCTTATTGTCAAAACAGCTGATTTTATATAAATTGGAAAAATCATAACCACACCTGAATGTGCATTTTTGTGATATATTTAGTTTTGTTTTTAAATGGTCGTGAAGTTAATAAACAAAGTGAAAATTAGAATCAAAGCTTTATTTGAACAAAAATTTTACACTTTTAAACTTTAGGTAATAAATTAGTAAATGTACGTGTAAGTGTAAGTGTGTTGTTAATTGCTTTCACAGTAATGAATAACATCGGAAGGCCACCACTCAGAGGTATGCCACCACGCAGAGGTATTGTTCCTCGAAATGAGAACAACAGGCGCCAGATTCGGCGTGATATTAATGCAAGAAGAAGAAATGAGCAGCCGGATGATCAGGAAGATATTCCTATTTATAGATTACCACTATTAAATGAGGTAGCAATGCACAACCTAGGACCAATGAACAATGAGTGCATGCATTGTGGTGCATTGCACTTCACTGATGAATCAACGAATGGACACTACAACTCTTGCTGCCACAATGGCCTAATACATCTACCACAGCCTCAAAATAACAATGAGCTGCAACAGTTATTTAATAATCACCATTTTATGAAAAATATAAGACAGTATAATAACGCTATGGCATTTGCATCCCTCTCGGCTAAACAAAATGAAATACCAGGTAACGGACCTTATTGTTTTAAAGTTCAAGGCCAAATCCACCGTTATATTTCAGACTTATTACCAATTGATGGACAAGCTCCTTCATATGGACAGTTATATTTCATTGATACTGCAGTTGCAAATAATCTTAGACTAAAAAGAGTGGAAAATAGTGAACTCGAATTGGAAATAGTGACACAATTATCGGACATATTATCAGATAACCCCTATTCACAATCCTACAGAAAAGCTTCCGAAATGATGACAAATGAAGGGAATCAAAACATTGTATACTTAGATTTGTTGAAAACATTTCTATGGATCTGAGGCGATTCAACAAACCTACCGCAGATGAAATTGCCGGAGTGTTTAATTCGGAAGAAGGTGAACCCCCGCACAATCGCTATGTAGTAGTATATAACCGCCAAAGTGGACCTAAGCTTTTATCGGTATTGAGCCCACATTGTGACCCAATGCTATATCCTCTATTATTTCCAAATGGAGAACCCGGATGGGATCCACAAATGACTCACAATGGGCAACGAAGACAAAGAATGCGCGAAAAAATCACTATGTTACAGTTTGCGTGCTATAGACTTGCTGTTCGGGTAGGATTCTCAAATATCCATGCTGCAAAAAAATTATTTCAACAATATATTGTCGATTTGTAAACGAGAATGGAAAGTGCTAGACTCAATTATATAAGACAACACCAATCACAGCTCAGAGTTGAACATTACCGTGGATTGCAAGATTTTGTTTTGAACAGAGCACAGTTAGAAAGCGTCACTGTGGGTAAAATTGTTGTCTTGCCATCATCATTTGAAGGAAGTCCACGTAACATGACTCAGCGATATCAAGACGCAATGGCTATTGTGCAAAAATACGGTAAGCCAGATTTGTTTATAACCATGACATGCAACCCTAAATGGACAGAAATACTCTCTTCACTTAAAGAAAATGAAACTCCAGCTGATCGCCCAGACATTGTTTCTAGAGTATTCAGATGCAAACTGAATGAATTAAAAAGCGATCTACTAAAGAAAAACGTGTTTGGAAATGTTATTGCTTATGTGTATGTAATAGAATTCCAGAAACGTGACTAACCTCATTGTCATATGCTTCTAATCCTTGACGAAGAATCAAAAATTCGTGAACCAGACCAAATAGACCAATGTGTTAGTGCAGAGTTACCTAATCCCAATGTGTTTCCAAGGCTTCATGACATTGTTGTATGGAACATGATTCATGGGCCATGCGGAGTGCGAAATATCAATGCACCTTGCATGAAGGATGGAAAATGCTCAAACAAATATCCTAAAGAGTTCTTGGATGAAACAGTTGAGAACAGCAATGGATATCCACTTTACCGTCGGCAAAACAATGATATCACAGCCCAAAAGGGAGTTAACCTGGTTGACAGTAGAGATGTTGTGCCATATAATCCGTACATATTGATGAAATATAACGCTCACATAAACGTTGAAGTTTGCTCGAGTGTCCGATCAGTAAAATACTTATTTAAATATGTATATAAAGGATATGACTCAGCTTGCTTAGAATTTGTAAATAGTGTACAAAATGATAAGCTCAACTTTCATGAAACAATCCGCTTTGCCAATATGCGGTATGTTAGTTCTCATGAGGGTATTTGGCGACTACACTCAAATAAAATGCACGAACAATCTCATACAATAATTTGCTTAGCTGTTCATGAAGAAGGACATCACAATGTTTATTTCAGTGCTGGAAATGAGGAGGAAGCTCTTCAAACTTCGGCGGAAAATCATACAACACTGACAGCATGGTTTGATTTAAACAGTCGAGATCCTAATGCACGACAATATTTATATGTAGATATTCCACAGCACTACAGATTTGTTTCAAAGAAATGGGTACGTCGACAAAGATGTGGATCAAATGTAATAGGCAGATTGTACAGCGTAGCACCAAACGATCAAAACAGATTTTACTTACGTATATTACTTCTACATGTTAAAGGGGCTACATCATTTGCTGATCTACGAGTTTACAATGGAATTACATATAACTATTTTAAAGAAGCTGCAGTTGCAAGGGGACTCCTTCACGATGATGCAGAGTGGCATCATTGTTTAGAGGAATTACAAAATAGTAAAATGCCTAAACAGTTACGAGATTTATTCGCATACATTTGTTGTTTCTGTGAGCCGACATCTCCATTGTCGCTTTGGACTTCTTTTAAAGACAAATTCATAGAGGACTTCGATGAAATGAATGTAGATGAGGCTGAAAATGCAGCTTTGCAAGAAATAGACACCATTCTTAGAGAAAACGGATTTAATTGTGCCAGCCTCAATTTACCAGTACCTCGAAACATAAACCTTATGAATATTTATTATAACGTAGATGAAGAGTCTGTACGAGGTGCCGAAATGTACTCAAAACTTAATTATGAACAAAAAACTGCTGTTGATCGAATTCTCAATGCCATATCAGGTAATACAGGAGAAAGACTGTTTTTCTTAGAGGCTCCAGGTGGAAGTGGTAAAAAATTTGTATATTCGTGTCTTCTACATATAATCTGAGGAAGAGGTGAGATTGCATTGGCAGGTGCATGGACTGGAATAGCGGCATTACTTTTAGAGGGAGGAACCACGCTTCATCGTTTGTTTGGTCTCCCTGTACCTGTACAGCAATCATCTGTTTCAATGATTAAGGTAAATTCTTAAAAAGCAACTACTTTGAGGGATTCTGCAGTTATAATAATAGATGAAGCATCCATGGTTCCAGCCACTGCTGTTGATTGCATTGATCGTCTATTGAGAGATATCATGAAAAGTAAGGATCATAATCTCTTTAAGGTACCAATGGGAGGTAAAGTAGTACTTTTTGGAGGTGACTTTAGGCAAGTATTACCTGTGGTGCCACTTTCTAGCAAGGTACAGATAATTGAAGAATGCCTCCAGAGAAGTAAAATTTGGAAAAATGTAATTATATTTCATTTGAAAAAAAACATGCGTGCAAATCAAAATGAAACTACATTTTGTGATTGGCTTTTACGGTTAGGTAATGGAACCTTAGAAAGCAATAGGGCAACATCGGCAATCGAAATTCCTGATAATTTTGTTCTCTCTGGTCGTACAATTGTACAACATGTTTATGGCGACTCATTAACTCTAGAAAATATTAAAAACTACTCTAAACAAATAATAGTATGTCCCTTAAACGAACATTGTGACAATTTAAATGAAGAAGTCTTACAAATCATCGAAGGAGACTCCAAAGAATATTACAGTATTGATGAGGTAGTTTCAGAAGACCCTACAGAGAGATTAAACGTACCAATCGAGTTTACAAATTCAATAACACCATCAGGAATGCCACCACACAAGTTAGTTTTAAAAGTAGGTTCAATAGTGATGCTCATAAGAAATATGAACCTTGGATCTGGATTAGTTAATGGAGTACGAATGGTTGTGTTAGGTTTGTCTGAAAAAAGTATAAAATTAGAAGTAATTACTGGAGTAGGAAAAGGGAACATAATTTTTATGCCAAAAATAAAACTAATATCTACAGATCCTAATATGCCCTTTAAGTTTACAAGGATTCAATTCCCATTGCGATTAGCTTTTGCTATTACTATAAATAAAGCGCAAGGCCAAACTTTTACAAAAGTTGGTATTTATTTGAAGAGACCAGTGTTTGCACATGGTCAACTTTATGTTGCCTTCAGCCGGGTAAAGCGGCCAGATGACGTTAAAATCATAATACATCCAAGTAAAGATCAAGGAAGCGACCAAAATGGACAGTATACAATAAATGTTGTTTACAGAGAGATTTTGTTGTCATAATATTAGAAGTTTAAAATTTTGAAGATGACATTATCATTGCGTTTTTCTAAGTTCATTTTTAATAGATTCAAAGACATTTACATATTTAGTTAATATCCATGAAGAGTATTGAAAAAAAATTCGTTAGTTGTCTTACCATTAAAATGTTTTAATAGATCCAAATACATTTATTTACATATTTAGTTAATGTCCATAAAGAGTACTGAAAAAATGTTTCCTTAGTTGTCTTACCATTAAAATGTTTAGATAATAAACCGCTTGCACAGTGCTTTCAAATTTTAGTTTTAAACATA
Organism: Philaenus spumarius; assembly: GCA_018207615.1. Lineage (NCBI taxonomy): Eukaryota > Metazoa > Arthropoda > Insecta > Hemiptera > Aphrophoridae > Philaenus > Philaenus spumarius. The sequence continues at coordinate 159,992 of JAGFPH010001032.1, read as the reverse complement.
GCAAACATCAAAATAAATTACGCAGGTATGTAAGAATTATTGTGCGTATTATATTCACAAATTTTTAATTATAATTTAAGGTACGGTGAATCATGAGACTAACAATTTACTTAATAAAATTACTACAATATATAGGGGCAATTGCCCCTACAAGCCACTAGTATGTATTTAAAAACACGGTAACAGTTTGGTATAGTATAATATTTTTGTATTTCTAAGTTTAAAAACGATAGAAAATTAAATTATTAATGAACAGTGTAGTTATATTAATTACAAATAACAATAAAAGAAAACATCAAGTAATACAAATTATAATAAATATGATTATAAATTAACTTTAATTGATATAACACATTCATTATACAACAACTGTGCATTTATTATACAAAAAGTTATAAAACTCCTGCATAGAGTTCTTAAAACTAATTAACACAAAGAAAGTGAGATGCTTACAATTAATTATTATTATGTAAACAGAAAATATTCAACATTTTGCACAATTTTATTTTATAAATAAGTAATAGATAGTTAATTTTTAAAAACTCTTAGTTTGAATTAATCCATGTTTGAACTTAAATCATCATCTGTTGGAGAGGTTGAGCTAAGTCTGCACTGTGATCCCCGTTACTCGCCTTTGCTCCTGCTAAACACGCGATACAGCGTGAGGACATGGCTGTATACGGCCAGGCTCAGGGACCATCTCGTGCCTCGCGGACAGTATGTCTCCTTCAAAATTTACTGTTAATTGTAACTTTCTTTGAAAAAAAAACCATATAATTAGTATATATGGACTTAATAAAACAATGGTTATAATATAACGATTTCTATGGTCTAAGCTCATCCATCTACATTTTCACATGAATTTACATTTGACTGAATTTTGTCCACACCTTTTTCACAAAAACTGTAAAAGATATGAAGTTAATCTAGTGTACATAATATACATAAAATCGTATTTAGTTGAATATAATCACAATATAAAATGACTCAAAAGATTTAAAAATGCACATTTAGACTAACACAAACATGCACATTTAAATATCATGTAAAACAGCTGTTTTAATAAGATTTCAATAAACATAATATTAACATGACGTACAAGATTTACCCAAATTAGAAAATGAATTAGGATGACAAAAATTACACTGAATAAAGGAATACCTCTGAACAACACAAACAATAACCAGGAAAAGTTATATTTACCATATATATACATTTCAATGAGTTAGTTATCACCCTCAGAGAATTGTTACAAGACTTCATAATTAATTTAACAAGTTTTAAAGTAATCCACCTTCCACCTAATGATTCTGATTGTTTCAATGATTGTAAATAATCAACTGCAATGCCTACATTTTTTAATTTGAAAAATATTTTCTTTATCAGGTAAGTTAGTTATTGTTCAGGCAACATTCTACAAGTGGTTACAATTTTTCCAACTGTGCTATAGTACAACTTATTTCTTGCTAATCCATCAGATGAGAAATGTAGTTTCGAAACTTCCACGATAGCCGCTGTCACACGCACAAGAGTCTTTAATTGTCTAATCTTGTGCAGTGTCCAGCAGCTGCTATGGAGTCCCACAAGGTGTCTGGCAGCGTAGGAGGAATCTATTAGTATGGATTCACTACTTTGTTGGTGTTCCTAGATTCAGTCTTTCTTGAGGAGGAAGATGTTATAGGTATTTTGTTATGTTGGGCGTCCAGATAGTCTTCTACTCACTGTTTTCTTTGGTGAGGATAGCGATTTTGGCTCTGAGATTCGTTAAAAGTCCCCCCCCCCCCCCACAAAGTCTTCTGCTCTTCCTGCAAGCGTCATCACATAACAAATGACCTATAGTAATCTTACATAGTAAAATACATTATCGTTATTAGCTCTAATACCAAAATATCAAAACTGCTCCTATGTATCTCTGTAGCATTAGAGAAGTATGTACAGTAAACGAGGAAGTATATAAACAGAAGAATTGCTAGTAAAGATTTTTTCCAAAATAATATTAATATCAACACATTAAACACATCATATCCTTATTATAACAATGGCTTGAATAAATAAAATTATATATTCCTGGTGCGGGCCAGCAAAAAAATGTGAAGAATTCCTCATATATATCGCTTTGGAAAATATATTTTGTATATCTTTTTCACAAACTTCGGATCCGCTATAGCTTTCCTGTAAAGTATTTGAGTGCCTCTAAAACTGCTGGTTTTTAAAAAATAAAACGATCCTGTAATACTACTAATTTCCTGTAAGAAATATAGAGAAGAATCGTTTTTTACTAACATTTCCTTGAACATCTTGAAAACTTCATAATATGATACTATTAACAAAATATTTTTGATATTCTTGAGTAAATCACTTTCAAACTACTAGGATTTTTTTTGTACCTTAAGTTTCAAAATGTGTATTACTATTTAAACCGAAAATGTCAAAAACTTATTTCATTAATGTTAAACATAGGTACCTATTCAATATAGAAGAGTAACAACGCCAATAAAATTTTGGCACATTATTTGTTCTACAAAAGTAGACTAGTTTGTATGAACTTTACTTTTTTTGGCTGATCCTTTCTCACTGGGGGTTTGATATTTTTGGAAGAAAAACAACGACTCGACATACTCAAAAAGGCCTTTGAACCCAGTTCAAATATTTTAGAATTTTGTCTATAAGAAAAGTAAGTATTTGTATATCTTAAAAATAATGAAATAAACAAATAAATAAGTATAATAAAAAAACGTGGAGGACAAAAAACTAAATTATTATAAAACGTTTTTAATTACAATAATTTAATTGGAACATAAACTGTTAGTGTACAATATGTAGTAGAAAATCTTACTGTACTACACTTAACTATTTGCTAAAAGTGAAGGGTTTTGTGGTATCTTACGGCTACATGTAAGACATATAAAAACACTCGACAACTCTTGGCCCGCAGGTTAATTATACAGTAGAACTTCAATTATCCGGACTCCGATTATCCGGATCGCCAATTATCCGTATCAGATTTGAATAAGAACATAGTCAAACGGATGCGAGACTTGGCAGCGCGGAATCGATTTAAGGTAGCAAAACAGCTGACTCCGTCTGGTATGTTAAAAAATAATGTATTTTACAGTGATTTAGTATTGTTTGTAAATATTACGTAATGTAAACATTGTCATTGATATTGTTTTTTCATAATAAATACCGTAAATGTTCTCTATTGAGTTTTGTTTACGTTTTTCTCCTAAAAACGACCCTTTTTCAAGAAAAATCCAACTATCCGGATCGGGTCCGGTCCCAATTAATCCGGATAATTAGAGTTCTACTGTAATTGATACGCCAATTGTGGTTAATTATTAAAATTTTACGCTCGAGCCCCTCGATAATATATATATAATTTTTAATGATACTCCAAAACGTGTTCTAGGGACCATGAATGGTGCTCATCGACCACTCCCGATCTTAGGTTTCACCATAAGAGTCACTGTAATAATAGCTCATCTTTCATGTGGAAATTGGCTAAAAACAGTTTATAAATAATTACATTAACTAATTTGTCTACAGTTCGTTCAGAAATGTGTCGTTTTAAAAGTATTTTTTCTTAAATATGCCCAGTCTTAGTTTTAGGTCTTCCAAGAAAGTTTTCCTTCCTTAAAAAGGAAACATGTTTACATAAAACTACCATTACTGTAACCATGGAATATAAAGCTACCACATCTAAACAATCTATGTTTTGAAAGTTTCGTTTTAAAAAAGAGCTTTGAGTAGGCAATATCGTTTACTGTGTAGCTATAACCGACCTACGATTCATTTAAAACAGTTTACTAGATAAGCTATCATAATTCCAGTTAATTAAGAAAATAGTTCTAATAGATGCAAAAGTCATTCTAATATGATTACTGCACATCAAAACATAGCGTTCTAATCAACCATGGGCTTGGGTATTATCTGAAGTAAAACAAACATTAGATCTATAAGTTTGTACAAAATATAAAGTCCTAAAAATTCTCCAAGAAACTCGCCCTTATTTTGAGCGAACCATTTTGTTGAGCGGTCATAACAAATTATGTTATCTATCAATTTGAAGCTTAAACCTTCCCATATTCCGCAAACATGTTAAATGTGTCATTTTGTTACTTTGTGTTTAACCCTTTTAGTGCCAAAGTCCTGTTTAACCGGACGTTTCAAAACATGCAAGAAGTGCCATCGTCTGCTTGGACAGGATGTTTGAAAATGTGCGAGAAATGCCAACGTCCGATTACGCCGGACCTTGGGAAAAAAAAATCATAAAAAATAAAAAAAATTATTATAATTGTTAATATTTTATAACAGTCTGCTAAGAAAGAATAGTTCTTTCTGTTTTACGTATGATATAGTATATAAAATCGACGTATCTACATAACCTTTATGAAGTAACTGACTAGTAAGCCCCATGAAAAATCGCAGGCTGATTAATTAGATACACATCAGAAATACATCATTTAGGCTGGAACCACACTGCATCGAACAAAACAGCCCGAGTCGGTTTCAAACTGACTCAGGCTGTTTGAAGCAAACCAGGGGAACGGAATTAGGCTGGAACCACACTGCGCCAAACAATTTGTTTGAAGCAAACCGAAACAAAATGTTTCAGTTTGACTGAAACATTCCCAATCTACATTGAAACAAACAGTTCACTCAAAGTTCCCAGGCATTTGCTTGTAGATACGTCTCTCCCTTTTTTAAAGTGTTAAAAGTATCGTGTTAACCACTGTATATTACCGTTATGTCCGATGATGGGGAAATAGATGATTTCGTCCCAATTTTGTGGCAATGTTTATTGCAAAATTCTAAAATTCCTCGACAGTTTTGGGTGCATCCTTACAACGAAAGAAGAAGTTCTAATGATACAATTAAATCATTGTTATTTGAACCAGTAATTTTTGTTGTAATTTACACCAGTAGGCCTACATATAAATAGATAGTGCATCTAATAGAGTACGTGTTCAAAGTTAAGTAGTTTTTACGTTTTTAATTACCAACATATTTTGTACATTAGGTATTTAAATGAAATCGTAAAAATTTACTATGGCTTTCTAACATTACGGCCTATAAAGTAATTATTTTAAGTCTAGGCCTAACCTAAAATTATTGTATATATTGTTGCCGTTAAGATAGGTAAAATAAATTAAACATAGGCCTACACACAATAATTTTAGGTTAGGCCTAGACGGATGAATAAAAATTTTATGTTTATTGAATGTATTTACAATGAATGGACATTTAACTGTGTTTACCATATTAGCTTTTATGTTATAATAATTTTATACCTTTATTAAACATTAAACGTATGGAAACAGTCAATATATTTGTATTAAAATCAAAATAATAATAAACAGCAATTGAAAGATTAAAATTTAACTTTAAACATTAGTTTCGCCTTGTAAAATAAATATTCAATAATAATAATAATGATTATCAAATACTGTTAAATACAGGCTAGAATAGAAGAAGAAAGATGTTTACATCCCTTCAATAGTAAAATGTTTGATTCAAACCGGGGTTCTTCAAACAACATCAGGCGTGACTGGTTACGACTGAAGCAAACAAAACGTTTGACTGTGCCAGTGTGATCGCGTTTCCTCTACTACCATGCTAATTCCGTTCCCCTGGTTTGCTTCAAACAGCCTGAGTCAGTTTGAAACCGACTCAGGCTGTTTTGTTCGATGCAGTGTGGTTCCAGCCTTAAAAAACAAACTATTAAAAAACAACATTAAGGAATACTTATCTAGGCCTATATACATAACTTTACTGACGGGGATTTTTAACTCGGTAAATGTGTACAATAATAAGGATTAAAACTGTAGGCCTACTTGTTAAACATTTTTATTTACATGGTCTATGTTATTATTTATTTAAAGAAAGATAAAAGTACTGTCTTTTAATTGCTTTTTTATTTCATACTAGTGGACCCGGCAATGCTTCGCTATTGCTTGATTTACCTAACCTAAAATTATATTCAGTTTTTGATCCAAATCAGTTGTTGATCAAAATCAGCTGTTGATCAAAATCAGCTGTTTTAAGCTTTTCATACGAACAGCTGTTTTTTGTGCCCCTGATAAAATCAAAAGAAATCTTTTTTCTTCTTCCTTAAGATTGACCTTCCATAAGATTAACATTGAAACTTTGAGGGCCACTGGGGCGTAGCCTAATGTCCTAGGATTTCGGTAAATGGCCTAAAACCTTCCCAGGGTTAACCTGTGTTACTATGCAAAATTTCAAAGCAATCGGATGGACGGTTTGGTAACGCATAAAGGACAAACATACAAACAGACAAACGTACAAACAGACGGACATACATTGAATTTTATATATATAGATAGATTGATAGATTAAAAAATAATTTAGAAGTTATTAATATTATAGTAAAGAAATTAATAATCAAATATGTTAATATGTTAATTATATGAAGATGTGCGAATGTTTCCGAAGCTAAACGAATATATCCCTTCTTTAAATTAGTATAAACAAAAATATTGATGATAAAAATGTTGTATTTTATATACAGTTTCTAACCTCAAAGCAAATTTTATAACGTATATTAAGCTCTACGTTAAGTCATTAGTTCTATAACTCATATTTAAAAAAAACAACTTTACAAGAAATTATAACGATTGAAGTTATAAACATAACTCCAAACTATAATCTACACTGGGTTTGTTTAAGTGTTACAGATGATGGGTGAACTCAGCTGTTTAGATGTAAGAAAATCAACTTCACAAGACATTGATTGAAGTTGTAAACATAACCCCAAAGAATAATCTTTTTTTTGTGTGTTCTTTGCCGATTGGCTTTTTGGTTACAAATAAACCAAGGCTTTGCCTATATAAGCATGAAGCCTTAAGTATAATCTTCGCTATGTTTGTTTTAGTATTACAGATGATGGGTGAAATCAGCTGTTTTATTATAATGTTACTCACGTACGTTCGGACGTACACTCACTTTTATAGGAGTTGATTATTAAATCTGTGTAAGTGTATTCGTTTTTAAACTTTGTAATTTTGTACAGTGGTAAAATATTTACTAGCTTTATAATAAGATGATAACATTACTAAATTTTTAAATGTAGGCCTAATTATTTAATGCGGTTAAATGTTTGACGTGTGACAGAAAATAATGAAAAATGCGTGTAGGCTATATATGCATTGTTATGTGTGACAATATTCTTATATAGGCCAAAATAAAACCTTAAATTGAGGCGGTGAAAGGAAAAGTGGTGTAACTCATGTTTTTTTCAATATTGAGTTAACTACAGATTTGGATTCTCCATATTAAAATCTATTAAATGGAATAGTGGTGCATATCATAATTCTGTTATTAGCTGTATAGATAGCAGCACTTGTTTGTATGGCAAGGGAAATTATTATTGAGGTAGCAGGAATAGTGGTGTAAGTATGAGATACACCACTTTTCCCTCCACATATGAGATCTTTGTCTTTTGATTGTATAAAGTGCAATATTGTAAACATGGACAGACCCGATGAATATGAGTTTTCTAGTGATAGTTTAAGTGAGCCTAGTGAGTTGGCTTATTCAGGCAGTGACTGGCAACCTTCTGGATCAGAAAATGGAGAAAATAATAGTGGTAAGTTAATTTATGATTAAAATTTCTTAGAAATAATAACATAACCTCAAACAGTTGAAATCATAACTACTATTATTTTATTATGTTCTTGTTGGTATGGATTATGAAAAGTAATTAATACAATAATTCACAAATAAAATAATTGCCCATAATGAATAAAGCAATTCTAGTAAGTTTATTTACTATGATATTTTCTGAAAAGTAAAAACTAACCTTTGATCAATTAACTGAATCTGTAGGCCAGGTTATTTCACATGCTTATTTTCCTTAATTTGTCAAAATTATAGGCCTACTGTTTATTTTTGTTTCAGAAATGGAACTCGAGGATGAAAATGTTGTTGGTGCTGCGGCAGGATTGAAAAAAACTCGAAAAAGGCGAAAGAATGAAAATAAAAAAGACAAGATAAAACGCCTCAGAAATTTAGGTAGGGAGTATACCACACTAAAGGGAAACACTATTCCTGGTAAGAAATTTGCAAACAATAACTGTTTGTGCATTAAACAATGTTTTGAGAAGATACCTGAAGAAACACGAAAACATGCGTTTGAGTCATTTTGGAATTTAGGCTCATTTACAGCTCAAAACTCATTTTTGTGCGGCCTGATAAAACAAAGTCAACCGAAAAACAGACGTCCCTCAAACCAGTCACGACCTCCAAAATCAGTAACTAACAGTTTTTCTTTACAATGTAATGGTCTAACAGTTAATGTTTGTAAGAAATACTTTCTTGAGACATTTCAAATTTCAGATGGCCGTATGAGTAGGGCTATCAAAAAGCTCAAAATTGGAGACCAAATTGGATCTGACAAGCGAGGGTGTAATGCACCGCCTAACAAAATCTCTGATATACGCATGCAATCTGTGCGAGAGCATATTGAAAAATTCCCATCTTTTCAATCCCATTATACTAGAGAAAAAAACCCAAACCGCAAATATTTATCCTCAGATCTAAATGTGACACTTTTATACAAACTCTACAGACAGTATTGTGAAGAAAATAATGTAATTCCTGTTTCAATTGACATTTATCGTCGAACCTTCAATACTGAATTTAACCTCCACTTTCATGCTCCCCGTACTGATACATGCGGAAAGTGTGATGCGTACAAAATTAAAAAAAGTTCTTTGACTGATGAGGCTGAAATCCTTAGCTTGGAGACGGATCATGAATTGCACCTACGCAAAGCAGAGTTGGCTCGTTCTTCAATGAAGGTTGATACAGAAAAATCTAAGACGGATGCCTCATTTTATTCTTTTACATTTGATCTTGAAAAGGCTCTCGCTTTTCCAAGACTTACAACGTCACTAGCTTATTACAAGCGAAACATGTATGTATACAATTTCGGGTGTCATGAGTTAAAAAGTAGCTTAGGATTCATGTACGCATGGGACGAAACAATCGCTTCGAGGGGCTCTCAAGAAATAACGTCTTGTTTATCAAAACACATTGTGGCTCGTGCATCTGCAGCTGAGCATATTGTTTCCTACAGTGATACCTGCACTGGTCAAAATAGGAATTGGAATTTCGCTCTCTTTATGCTAAAACTAGTTCTTAGTGATAGCAACCAGATAAAAACTTATGATCACAAATTTATGGTAAGTGGCCACTCATACTTACCCAATGATTCAGACTTTGGTTCGATTGAATCTTTCAGTAAAGGTAAGCCAATTTATGTACCGGATGACTGGTATTCAGTGATAATACAATCAAGGAAAAAAAGACCATTTCATGTTACAAAAATGGAAAGAACAGACTTTTTAAGTACATCAAACCTCATTGGTGCTATTACAAAAAGAAAGAAAAATGTAGCAGGGCACCCAATTTCATGGTTAAAAATCCAATGGATCCGATGCAAATTAGACAGCCCCTTTACTTTGTTTTACAAAGAAACATTGAATGAAGATATGCCATTCTCGGAATTAAACATTATACCAAGTACGAAGAAAGGAAGACCTAGATTCTTGAAAAATATTCAACAAGGTTGTCTGTATGATGGTCCAAGACGAGTAACAGCAATGAAAAAACAAGATATGTTGGACCTACTCCCCTTCATACCTCCGATTCATCACAACTTTTTCAAAAATTTACTAACAACTACGGATGAGACACCATCTGATGACCCTGGACCACTGACTGACCAAGAAGAAGTGGATGAATTTGACTAATGAACATAAACCATTTCATGAATGGACATAAAAATCATAATGTAGTTAAGCTTTGATTTCTTGTTTCTCCATTTTTAAAGTAATTTTTGTAAAGAATTTAACATAAGAACAAGTTATTGTGTATTGTAAAGCTTTTGATTTCTTGTTTCTCCAT
>JAGFPH010001032.1:122801-150055 GCA_018207615.1 Philaenus spumarius | reverse complement strand
AGTTATTGTGTATTGTAAAGCTTTTGATTTCTTGTTTCTCCATTTTTAAAGTAATTTTTAATAATATAACATAAGAACAAGTTATTTTGTATTGTATGTTTCTCTTCCTTTTAAACAATATAAACCGTTTAGGGAAAAATGGTGTAACTGCCAGATACACCACTTTTCCCTCCAAAGTATCTTCTACAAGGTATAAACCTTGGAAGGAAAAGTGGTGTATTGCATTTAACCCCCTAAAAACTGCCATTAAGATTTATTTTTCATCTCCAGAATTCAACACAGTTAAATTAACTTATTAAAATGCACTTTTGACTAACTATATTAAGATAAGTATATAATTGATTTTTTTATAGTCCTTCTAGTAAAACACATTGTATCTCAAAATGCCTATAAATTGACTTACACCACTTTTCCTTTCACCGCCTCAATTAAAAACACAGTTAGGCGTATTTTAATGATATAAATTCCTTACCGTAGCGAAGCACGGGTACCCAGCTAGATTACTTTTAATTCTTTGAACAAATTACGCCAGCCGCTTCTGGTCTTTACAAGTTTATTGCATGCACCAATGTAGGCTATCAGTAATTTCAACATGGTCACACTAGAATTTTAATCATCCAATACAAACACATAAAGACGGTTTCCACAACAAGTAATGTGACAAAATACATGATATTTCGGCAAACATCTCAAAAGTGGAGGTTGTCACGTCAGTGGGCGAGGACAGAACGTAATTGATTCTTCTTTTCATTTATTCACCGAGTTTTGTAAATGATATTACGGTCAACAACGTGTATTGATCCTGGGATAAAGTTTAGTCCATAGTAGGGCTTAATAGTGGTGTGTTTTATTCATAATGTGAGACATCACCGAACTGGCTGGACGACCGACTCACTATCTAGTATATTCCATAAAACAACCGGTCAAGTACGAATATATTTATTACCTTTTTTAGCCGTTCTTATAGTTTTATCAAAATCATATTAGTAATAACACGCAGTGTACTTAATATACTGAACTAACATTCTGATCAATATCAATATCCCTGGCGGTAGCGAGGACCTGTGAAAAGATTTTTAAAGTGAAATTTCTTTAGGAGCGGTAGAATAACACGCAGTGTACTTAATATACTGAACTAACATTCTGATCAATATCAATATCCCTGGCGGTAGCGAGGACCTGTGAAAAGATTTTTAAAGTGAAATTTCTTTAGGAGCGGTAGGGCAGATTGGCCTGGATCAGACGAAAAGTGAAACGCTTCCCTTTCTGCGACTTAAAAGGAAAGAGTAGGAGATTCCCCTCTCTGTCAAATACGTCATACGCACTCTATACGCATGTGCATGCGCCTACGTAGCATTTTCTGTAGCCACGGTAGCACAAGTTGGCCTGATCGCGCTCCTACTCCAATCGGGAGTTGAGAAGAAAGAGAGGAAGCTCTTCCGTCGTCTACGCGAATGCGCCGCGTGTGCTGTGTTAATACGTAGCATAGGGAACCAGTAGTCGCTTGCTTATATACTGTACATTACTGAACACGATTTAATATTTATTTAATCTTTATTGAAATATTAAAGCTATTAAACTAAATCAGCTGTTATATGTTTGAATTTATTATTTTGAATTATTTTGTTTACTTCGCTCTTCAAAAGAAACTACTCAGGCCTACAAACTACATCTTACTAAGCCCTTAGCGTCAGGGATTTTCAATGTAGTGAGAGCTTAAAATTAAACATTTTACTCAAAAGATCGTACGTTTTAATCATAGGTCTTCTTAAAAATCTATTATTTTAATCCCAAATAATTTAAATTCAGCCATTTCCTTTTTTCTTACATTATGAATTCGTGGAACTTGACGAATAAAACAAATATTTCATTTAATTAAGAGAGATTTTCTTCAATTAAATAAATTCCACCTAACCATTTTCTAATCTTGAAATAATAAAATCGTCAACAATTGCAAAGAGAGTAATGCATAAAATCAACTGTTCTAGACTCCAAAGTTTCATTTCTAACTAGGTATTTTGTACCAGGTACTTCGTCGAAGGTACTTGTACTACACTCGATTCCACGTTCGCCGTGCAGTACAGGTCTTACGGGAGAATAGACATGCTACTACCATTACAGGGAACATCACGTTTATTGTCATTGCGGATTGCGTCAACTGACCGAGCGTAGCATGGGAGTTGATGGTTTTTAGTTGGCTATTATCGGTGAGGCAGGTGAGGCTGTCGTAAGGATAACATGGCTTATGGGCGCTCTGTACTGCACGGTGAACGTGGGATCGGGTGTAGGCACGGAAGGACAAAAATACCAGGTATTTTGTACTTCGTCGGCGCTACTAGTACTAGGTAGTCACGTGAGGACAAAAATAATACCAGATTAACCAGATACAGTTACTACCACTCACAGAGTACAGGTACAGTACTGGTACAGGGTAAGATTGGTAAAGAATTTTTTCAAAGACTGTAAATATACTGTCAGAAAGGAGAACTCGTCTTACAACAAACAAAGTGAACGTATCTGTTGTAAAGTGCTGTATCTGGTACTAGCATATACCCGTTTACACATCTACTTCTAACGCGCGAGGACAGCGCACGTTTTGTTTTGTTTTAAGGTGAAAAGCACATATCATCATCTGAAAACCAACTACACAGAATACGTGCCTTCACCCGTATTTGAACCTGAGGTCTCAAGTTTCGGGGTACGTTACGCTAATTATAAAGTAGAAATGGCTCCCAAACATAATTACCGTACAGCACTGAATATTTCAAATTAAGTTTTCACAAAAGTTTGAAATCTGCTGTAGTTTTATTTTAAATTAGCTGCAGTAATTTCAACAGTAGGACGGGGATGGAATTTTTAGCATTTTTCGGAAATACCTTGAAAACTAAATATAGAAAATTTGTTAGAAAGTAGTTTCAAATCATTTAATAAAGTCTTTTTAAATAGTAATTCTAATTCTTTCAGGCTTATTATAATTAATGGTTTATGATTCAACAACATTAATGACAAATTTAACAGGGAGACATTATGGCGGTTCCAAATATATGAACATTGAATTGTATGATTTTGAAGTTAGAAAGCATTGTTTATATTAGCTTTCACTGTTAAATTATTTGTCTCACATTACTTACTTTTGATGGCGGGGATCGGTGAAAGATGGATTTAAGTTTTTCTGTAAAGTATATGAGTACCTCTAACAGCACTGTTTTTGTTTTTTTTTTCAGAATTTTCGGAAATAGGAGAATTAGTTTTTACCTGCACTTTGAAGAATATCTTTGAAACAATATATCACACAAATTCCCCAATAATTGTTTTGATAAACTCCTTTTCCTCGCTACAGTACCATACATTTTCTGTTTACTAAATGTTGGCATAGTATTTTTCTAAATTACTGCCACTAAAATTTCAAAAAACGATAGTGTTAGAGATAATAATGTACTTTACAGAAAAACTATAGCAATTAAATTTTTTTAGAAAAAGTTATGAGAAAAATATTTGTTGTTCATACGGTATTAATATGCTTGGAGGCACATTCTTTCACTGGTCCATAACACTAATAAGTTTTAAACTCGGTTCGCATTGACGTATTGAAATCATGCGATAATTTATTGGTGTGTCTGTTTTCTTGTAAACACGATATAAGCACTCACAGACGTCGTAGAAAACTCGTACCAAAATCTTTGTAATTTTATTGCGGAGAGTTGAAAAGCTTTTGAATTTTCTAGCGTGAGTCGTAGCGCGTCGGGGTCACGTTTTTGGGTAAAAATTTGGAAAATATTGGGTAAAAATTATGAAAAATACAGTGTGGGGGTATCGTTTTATATCTTTCTGGGTATGGAAAACCCGATTTTGACAGTTAGAACGTCATAGCGCGTCGGGATTACGTTTTTGGATCAACATTTTGAAAATTCAATGTGGGGTATTGTTTTATAAGTTTTTGGGTACGGGAAACCGATTTTGGCAGTTAAAAAGTCGTAGCGTGTCGGGATCACGTTTTTGGATCAACATTTTCAAAATACAGTATGGAGTAACGTTTTACTTGTTTTTGGGTACGAAAAACCGATTTCGAGAGTTAAAAAGTCGTAGCGCGTCGGGGTTACGTTTTTGGGTCAAAATTTTGAAAATATTTGGTAAACATTTTCAAAATACAGTGGGGGGAACATTTTACATGTTTTTGGGAACGGGAAAACAGATTTTGACAGTTAAAAAGTCGTAGCGCGTCGGGATCACGTAACGCTTTGGACGAGCCGAAGTCTCGAAAAAGTGTTCCATCTTTTCACTAGTTATCATACTGCTTTATAAACTGATGTTTTTAATTGTGCGTTACGTCCGTAAAGTGACTCTTTATTGTAGTCATCCACTACTTGCTCAAAAAGTCAGCTGATTCAATAATCAGGTGACCTCTTTTTGATACAGGACCTAAAAGTATTTTATTGTATTCAGACCAAAACGTATTGTACGTAAACAATTAATTACTCTGTTTTAAAATTACAGTTCAAAAAGTTCAGCTTTCTTACAACTGGTAGCAGCACTGTCGCTCACAGGTTAAATCGCGATTTAAATTTGTAGAAAAATGTATAATGTAATTTAATTAATTAAGTGTTCCTGCGATTCTAGTGCAGTATGATAAAAAGTATCGTTCATAACTTGTATTTAAATGGTTTTTGGTGCTTGATCGATTTTTTATGTGCTCGGCGTTGCCTCGAACATAAAACCACGATCTCGCTCCAAAAACATCTACTTTAGATACTAGTGATGACTTATACTATTAGGCATAATGCATTGATTAGATATTTAGTTAGTTCAGTATATTGAGTTTATGATATTTGATACGTTTTTATTACTACTTATATTTCATAACAAAGTGAATAAACACTTTCGAAAGAAGTAGAAAACAAAGGCACCACTATGTGCGTTTTACAAATTTGTTTATTTCGGTAAAGCACATCGGCTAATTTAAAACTAAAACCTTTTAAAGCGACGGAACTCTTGGCGCGAGAGTTTAACTTGCACTTTTCCTTTCCCCGATATTTTTATATTCTAAGGTTACTTTTGCGAATTTTTTCCCCCAGCGATTTTACAACGCTGTGGAAGACACACAGAAATGCTTTAAACTAAGTAATTACGGTAAATGATTCTTGGTTTTCCATTTAGCCGTGTAAACACTTAGTTTATGTTTGCCTAATTTAATGTAAAACGTAAAAGTATAAGTAAAATCACGAATTCAATGCCTTTTGCGTTACGAGCGAATTTATTATTTGACCGAGGAAAAACAGGTCATAATAAAAATGTTTAATGATCAAACTTGACCTATACGTGTTATGATTAAATGTGTAATCTATAACATTATTATTTGCAATATTCGACTCATTGACTCACTTATCATACAATCTCCGGAACCATAATGCGTAAATACATGAAGTTTGGTTAGGAGATTCTATACTTTTTTATATACTTGGATTCTATACTTTTTTTTATACTTGGATGCTTGGTATAAGAAAATATTCTGCTAATTTCATCATTAACGACGAAAAAACATCGAAATGTAACCTTGAAAATCAGGACATAAAAAGAAAAATAATCAGAAACGAAGCATGGGTACTCAGCTGGTTTGTTCATAATTATCACTGAAAAAGTGCGAGTTGGACACTTATTGTTTAAAGTATTTTAATTAATTTAGCGTGTATGAATGTTCATAAACGTTTCATATTTGCAAAACCGTTGAAGAGAGCAAATTTGTAAACATATCGTTAATATAGTTTTTACCGAGAAAAATAATAAAGTTAACCGTTCTGAAAATCGACTAGATTTGTTTACTTTATCTAGTTCCATTGTAAAACAGTAGTAACAGGAAAATATTAGTTCACACGACTAAATGCATATTAGAATAACGACTCTAATTTACATATTTTTGAAGCATTTGTTTTTAGCGCCTTCACATTATTTACAAAGTCAGCGGCGTATTATAAAAACCCTACTGCAATCGATGGTGAGAAATAAAGTACAATGCCTGTTAAATCAAAATGCGAAGACATGGCAGGAAGGCTTACCTAGTATGAAGTTCTCCGAGTAGGACTGGGTGATGACTGGTCAGCGTCGGTGAAGGTTCTGAACCTGCTCGTCTAACCATCATCACCAGCTGACCCATCCCCCCTTTCTTAGCCACATTATGGTTTCGTTTCACTTGTACGATGTCTTTATAATCGATACATGCAAATACTTCAGCGGCTATCGATCGGAAAAATGAAACGAATTTTCAAACCGTCTATGTTGACAATAAACAGGAAAAGACAGTATGTTCGTTTGTTGTTCAACCGTTGAACTCAAAATGTAGTTATCAGATTTTGATGAAACTTGTGTTAAGTGTTAAGCTCGAAAAAGTGAAAATGAATAATGATTAGTACGTCATTTGAACGCCATACACAGGCCAAACAGTTAAGTATAAACCAAAACAAAAATCGGAAGAAATGTTTGTTATAAAAAAAACGCACTTCATATGCCTATCGATTACGTTTTTCTATTCATCTTAGCGCGGTAACATCAAAAGAGAACCGCCTTGTTTGTGGCTGATAGTGAAATAGTAATATGGTAATATTAGATATGGTAATATGTCTGTTAGGTTGTATTCATCCATAGTTTTTTTAAAATTTGAAATAATTATATTTCTATTTTTATTATTTTTTAAATCTTAATACATTTGTTGTAGTTTTGTTTATTTTAGACTTTTTTTAGAAATATAATACTTTATGTTGCTCAGACCATAATAACATGTAAGGTTTTCCCTTTAAGCAAAAAAGAAATAACCCGTAGTTAGAGCCAATACATTTTTTTGAAGTGAAAACTTCTTACGAGCCCATTCGGCACTTTTCCATGTGTATTGGAATGAAATCTCGCGCACCGTACCGTACCACAATCGAATCACGATATAAAGTACATGCATGCTACCAGTGAAATGGATATTGTGCTTCCTCATTTTTAAGTTTTGTTAAAATAGTTTATTTGGTATTACCTCTGAAAAGGACATTGCACTCCTTTATTTTGTAAGTTGTATTAAAACAGTTTACTTGGTAATACTTATGAAATGGTCATTGCACTTCCTCATTTTGCAAGTTATGTTAAAATAGTTTACTGGGTAATCCTTCTGAAATGGACATTGTGCTTCCTCATTTTGTAAGTTGTGTTGAAATACTTTACTTGGTAATCCCTCTGAAATGGACATTGTGATTCTTCATTTCGTAAGTTGTTTTAAAATCGTTTACTTGGTAATAACCTCTGAAATGGACATTGTGCTTCCTCATTTTGTATGTTGTGTTCAAATAGTTTACTTGGTAGTGTTCAAATAATTAAATTTCAGATTAAACCAATATAATCAACGATTTATATTCATTACAGTTTTCACTTCTGTCAGCAGTCCCGTGACTTCTTTCTTTAATCTTTTTTTTTAATCCGTGGTTATAGCCAATATATAAACATTATTGTGTTCTATAACCAAGATACAATTAACATTTACCATATAAACATTTTATGAAACATTCAACGAATTATATATAATTTAAAATTAATTGTGCTTAGAAATAGTGATTAAAATAAAACGAATGATGGACAGTAAATCATTATTTATAGTTGATTGATAGTACCATTGTATTTGGATAACCTAATAGAACTACGATCCAATGCAATATTTTAATCCACTGGAAATTCGACGATAGTGGCGCTATCTATTGGGGAAACGACGGAAGCGGTGTGAAGCACCAATGCTACCAATGATTTCTCCCTAGCGCTACCTCGAGGCGCGATCATGCACTATTTTCCCGACAACCTTTTTTCCGTATGCGTGCATGATCTACTTTATTATTCATGATCTATGATAATACTCACAAGATTCAAAAGGGTTGATGGTGTTCTCCGTAGAGTTTCTAAACTGAATATAATTACATGTATTAAGATAGTTTTGTGAGACTTCTTAGTTGGTTATGAATATTCTTCTTAGACATTATTTCTAGTTTCTGTCCACCTTTTTATTTCCAACACCATGTAAAGCAGCAAGCAGGCCATCATTTCCAGTAATGTATACTTTTTCGTTCTCTTTTAATTTTCTTCCATTTTTACAGAAGTTTACACTTTTGTTTTACGCATTATTTATTAGGGTTACTTCATTTTGTAATAGTAATATGATGTTAAATGTGTAAAATACAATAATATAATTTTGGAATGTGTGTCAACTGTCAGTTCATTATTAGTTATCATAATAATTATTAGTGCAATTTAATAGGTATCCATATAACATACTAGCTGACCTGTACGGCGTTGCCCGTGGTGGTTGGTGGTATTTGGCTTTTATATATATAGATCTTAAATAATAAAAGCACTATTGTCATAATAACAAAAGATCTGAAATTATGATTTTAGTAACTTTGATCCCCCCAAACTCCTCCTAAAATTTCGAAATTTTTCGTACCCTTTCTTAGTGAGCACCTATGGCCCTAGAGGAAGCTACATACCAAATTTCATTCCAATCCGTTCGGTAGTTTTGAAGAAATCGAGATTTAATAACTTTGATCCCCCCAAACCCCCTAAAATTTCGAATTTTTGAAACCCTTTCTTAGCGAGCACCTATGACCCTAGAGGAAGCTACATACCAAATTTCATTCCAATCCGTTCAGTAATTTTGGAGAAATCGTGATTTAGTAATTTTTACCCCCCCAAATCCCCCTAAAATTTCCAATATTTTAAAACACTTTTTTAGTGAACACTTATGGCCCTAGAGGAAGCTACATACCAAATTTCATTCTAATCCGTTCGGTAGTTTTGAAGAAATAGTTTTTTAATCTTTGATCCCCCCAAAACTCCCCTAAACTTTCGAATTTTTTCAAACCCTTTCTTAGTGAGCACCTATGGCCCTAGAGGCCCTAGAGGAAGCTACATACCAAATTTTATTTCAATCCGTTCGGTAGTTTTTGAGAAATCGTGATGAGTGAGTCAGTGAGTGAGTGGTATTTCGCTTATATATATATAGATTTTAAACTAATACATAGTTATACTAATTCATAGTTATTGAGCTGAACTTGTGAGAAGATAACTTGAGCTACAATAATCAAACTGTACAAGTTATAGTTTGAATTGGTAGCTCGTGCATCACTGAAGATGGCTGCATTGTCGTTGAAACGCGTTTGAGTTAGTAAACGTTTTAGTTGTGAAATTTTGTGTTCAAGTTTTATTCTGTAAAAATAATTAAAACTGTTAACTAAAATTAAATGGAAACTGTGCTTTAATTCCTAATTAACTTTCGATCTAAAGGATATGACATCAAATTTGTGGGAAATTTTGAAATTAACAGATAATTAAAATAACAGTTCTGGTATGTAAATAGTTTCACAAATGAAATTTTTCATCTGATTGAAAGTTCAGTGTTGGTACAATCATATACTGTTTAATCTAATACATCTTATTTTCTACGTAGGTTATTTCTCGATGACATTTCCATTAACAGCTGATTTCATACTTGGAATCAATTTTCAACTGCAATTTGTCGTTAGATTTTTGTTTAAGAGTTGACCTTTGTATGCGTTATAGAAGCAGAGAATCCAACGTTAATTTAGGTTAATCTTATAGCGATTAATCAATTCGACCGTCATCAGGAAATTAGAAAACATTACTACACAAACACTAACATAACAAATAATTCGACCACGCAGCTGAACCGCTGACGTGAGTTGAACAAATTTCCAAAAATAAGTTTATAGGCCTATGTTTTAGGGTTTCAACCAACAATTTGGAAAATAGGTCTATTCACGACGGTGCTGAATAGCTGCAAAATGGTTCGCACGCTATTCCAAATATTGGGAGTATCTTCAACACACAAAACATTGCGTGCTTCGCACGCCAACCCCCGTATTGGGAGTATCTTCAACTCACAAAGCATTGCGTGCTTCGCACGCCAACCCCCGTATTGAGAGTATCTTCGTTACATAATGCATTACGTGCTTTGCACGCCAACCCCGCGGTAGAATCCACCACATGGCTTTGAACCGGGTACTTCTATGGTATTTTACGTTTTGATCGATTTTAAGGGAACCAAGCGAGCTATAAGGTCGCGTAAAAAAACAAAATGTGCAGAATAACATCCTACATTTATATTTGTAGAAAAAACTCAAAAACAAATTAATTCTCGTAGGAAAATCTAAACATATACAGTAGAACTCCAATTATCCGGATTAATTGGGACCGGACCCGATCCGGATAATCAAAAATCGGGATAATTGGATTTTTCTCGAAAAAAGGCCGTTTTTAGGAGAAAAACGTAAACAAAACACAATCGAGAACATTTACGTTATTTATTATGAAAAAAACAATATCAATGACAATGTTTACATTACGTAATACACACAAACAATACTAAATCACTGTAAAATACATTATTTTTTTAACATACCAGGCAGAGTCAGCTGTTTTGCTAACTTAAATCGATTCCGCGCCGCTAAGTCTCGCATCCGTTTGACTATTTTCTTATTCAAATCTGATCCGGATAATTGGCGATCCGGATAATTGGAGTCCGGATAATTGAAGTTCTACTGTAGTTAAAAAAACGTGCTTCCGGTTGTTGGATTTTTTTGGCTAACGAACTCGTCCGAGCGATGTAAACAACGAACATGTGTACCAAATTTGAACCAAATCTGACTTAAAATGCGGCCGCTAGAGTGCGAACACATATATACATGTATATATGATTTTTAATGACACCCCAAAACGTGTTCTGGGGACCATGATCGGTGCTCCTTTGCTACTCCCGACCTTGGGTCTCACCATAAGGGCCACTGCAATAGCTCATTTTTCCTATGGAAATTCGCTAATAAGTTCCATGTGGAAGTCGTAAATAGAATAATATGGCTCAATATGACTCACTCGAAGACGTGCACTAAATATAAAGATGAGCTATTGCAGTGACTCTTCTGGTGAGACCTTAAGTCTAGAGTGGTCAATGAGCTCTGATCATAGTCCCCAGAACCATGCACTCTAACGGCCGCATTTTTCGTCCGATTTGTTCCAAATGTATAACACACGACGGATTTCTAAATCGCTCGGACGAGATCGTTAACAACAACCGTAAAAATGTTTTCAGGAAGTATAGGTGGCATTCAAAGCATGCAGAAGTCTTCACTAGTTTATTATTGCAATGTGTGTTGTGAAAAAGCGTTATATGTATTTGAGGAGGGATGTTTATAATAAATATCCACAAAACAAACATTTCCAGAAGAGTTTATAAATTGTATTATGTCTGAGTTGAGGGCTTTTCTCTAAAATGCTGCTATTTTAGTAGTAATTTGAACTGTATAATCTATCCGCTCGGCCGTGATACCTGATTCTCGGAACTCAAGGCTCCCTCCACTAGTTTGCCACCGGCAGGCTCGGCGAGCGGGTAAAGAGGGGCGTTGAGTTCCGAGAAGTCAGGTATCACGGCCGAGCGGATAGACTATAAATTGTTTTTCAATCAATTATTTATAGTGTTAGGAATCAAAAATTCAAAGCAGTAAATTAGTAAATTCGGTAAAACAAAGCAGATATGTTTACTTTCATAAAACTCAAATGTTTGTATTAAGGGACCGTGAATAAAATATAGAGGTACAAACCTAGGTCTATAACAATGGCAATAGGTTTGGACTAAAAAAACGCCTTATCGAATCATCAATGGTGGAACCTATGTTTGAGTGTACACAATGGCGGATAATGGTGTTGTAAAGGTATAACAGTGATGTTTTATTTTTGCTTGTAAATAACCAATGAATAAGATCTTATCCAAACCCTTTAGAATATGATGGACATAAAGATCATCAAGTTTAGACAAGTTTATGGCTTGAACCTTGATATACGCAGGTATTCTTACTTTGGTGTGCCAATATAGTCCGATAAAATGGTGTTAAAAAATGGCTAGAAGTGGAAAAATCTGGTGTAATTGTTTTAAGTAGCTTACTTTGTTTTTTTTAGGGTGTAGAACACGAATCTCAAGTTGTCCAACAAAATTTGTTTCCGCAAATATGAAAAATCATCAAAATACCACTAAAAATCACGTGTTTTTTTGTTTTTTTTCTTATAACTTACAAAGTAAGCGATTTACGTAAAATTTGATAGTACATTAAAATAAAGACAAGAAAATTACCTACAATTTATGTGTGTATTATTTTTTCGTACAACTTATGGTTTTAGTTCAAAGGGAGTTGAAATTTCGGTAATTTTGCGATAATTGCTAAAATTATATTTTTTGTGTAGACTTTTCCTTCGTAACACTAAAAGTAAGCATTTCACTATACAAGTTATCTTATACAATTAAAAAGCAGATAAAATTCGGTACAACTTATACGTAAGTAATTTTTTTTAATAGTTATGAAAAAAGCTTTGACGAATGCATGAAGTAGTCAGCCGCCTCCTTATTGAAACCATAGTAAATGCGCATCATACGTCTGCGCAGATATATGTAAAAAATTAACGTTATATTGGTAAAACAAAATGATAACAGTATGGCTGATAAGTATAAAAACTGTGTAATAAAAAAAAATACTACAAAATAAGTGTAGGAAGGTATTTTATAAAACACTTGTCGTTAAATGATTTGATGTTGAAGTGAAACTTATCAGTCAAACTGAACCCACTTGGTCAAACCATGATTTCGGCAGGGATACCTTCCGGTTCTTCTAAACCTAAAAATGTAACTAATAACAATTAATAAAGAAATTAAAAATAATTTCTGAATAAATAAAGGAAAGAAAACAGTTGGGGATTTGTTTCATATGAAACTGACCACCATCTTAATTGTCAGTTCAGTAATCAAAATGGACTAAACCGCTAAAGCTTAGAAATAATTCAATCCATATATATGTTTTAATGTATATTTAAGATTTGGAAAGTAAACTATAAAATATTCCAGCTCTAATCAACAAAGTTGCCAGAAACATTTTTATAGAAATATAAAAACCGTATTATTTGTTCTGTGAGAAAGAGTTTTTAAAGAAACAGTATAGGTTGAGGCAGAATTATTTAGACCAACCTAAATAGGTAATCTAGCAATCTTTACTTAAACTTTATTTAAAAACAATTCTATCTCTGAAAATTTAATTCTTGTCTTTGTTAAAAAAATAAAACATCGGAACGTACCGGTACGAACATGTTTAATTATATAGTCCCAATTTCTTTACGTCTTAACATTAACAAATTAATAAGTGAAATGACACGGTTGTACACACTCAAAATTTGTTGGTTAAATAGCCTACTACTCAGGTGACTCTGGTCTAAATAATTCTGTCTCAACCTAGCTTTAGCTTTTTAGTCTATTTTGCTTACTGAACTGGCAATTAAGATGGAGGTCAGTTTCATAACAAACACATCCCCAACTGTTTTCTTTCTTTTATTTATTCAAAAATTATTTTTAATTTCTTTCTTCGTTATTATTAGTTACTGTTTTAGGTTTATAATAATCGGAAGGTATCCCTGCCGAAATCATGCAATTTTTAACCAAGAGAGCTCAGTTTAACTGATGAGTTTCACTTCAAAGTCAAACAATTTCGTAATAAGTGTTTTATAAAATACCTTCCTACTCTTATTTTATTATATTGTTTTACATTACACAGTTTGTATACTTATCAGCCATGCTGTTTATCATTTTGTTTTACCAATATAACCTAACGTTAATGTTTTACATATATCTGCGCAGACGTATGATTCGCATTTACTATGGTTTCAATAAGGAGGCGGCTGACTGCTTCGTGCATTCGTCAAAGCTTTTCTCATAACTATTGAAAAACAAAACTTACGTATAAGTTGTACAGAATTTTATCTGCTTTTTCATTGTATAAGATAACTTGTATAGCGAAATGCTTACTTTTAGTGTTATGAAGGAAAAGTCTCTACAAAAAATATGATTTTAGCTAAAACCATAAGTTGTACAAAAAAATAATACACACATAAATTGTAGGTAATTTTCTTGTCTTTATTTTAACGTAGGCCTACTATCAAATTTTACGTAAATCGCTTACTTTGTAAGTTACAAGCAAAAGACCAACAAACCACGTGATTTTTAGTGGATTTTTGATGAATTTTCATATTTGCTGAAAAAATGTTGTTGGACAACTTCAGATTCGTCTTTAGCTCCATAAAAAACATAAAGTAAGAGACTAAAAACAATTACACCAGATTTTCCACTTCAAACTACTATTTGACTAAATAAATGCCAACAATACTTCCGAACTTAAGCTAACAAAGATAACTACTACACTATGTAGGTTTTATACTGGCTATCTATTTAGTTCCATCACAACAGCAAGTGACACAAAACGCCAAACTAGAAACCTTGCTGCTTGCGTGCATCGCTACCAACATTACAAAATTTAATATTTTAGAAAAGCAACAGAAAATTATAACAGTGGTGGTATCTTTTTGATAGGCAGAAGAAACAATATAACAACAAATTTTATTCCAGTAAAAAAGTCAAAAATTATATTTTGATATGTTCAGTTTTGAAAAAAAAACTCCTTTTATCTGTACGACGTACCATTGATTACAAGTTAGAAGTTAAATATCTTTCTACTTTTCTTGGTTGATATTAGTTAGAACTGTAAGGTTTTATTTATTTTGTACTGTATAGGTTATACTTTTAAATTGAGTTGATATTTAGTCTAAAAAATTATTTATCTAAAAAAACTATTTTACTGTACGAAACTTATTATATGTTTCCGAGTAGCCTGGGCGGTGGGGATGTGATCTCGGAAATGAGAAATTTGCATATACATATATCTATACTTATAAAAGCCAAATACCACTCATTGATTGATTGATCACAGTTTCTCAAAAACCATACAACCTAGGAACTTGAAATTTGTTATACATATTGCTCATAGGCACTAGAGGCTCACTAAGAAAGGATTTTAAAATATTTGGCCTATAAGGGTTGAAACAACCCTTAAAACAATCAATATTGTTTGTTATATATCTCAAAATCATTTACTCCTAGGAACACTTATTTTTCATAGGAGCTAAAGACCCACTAGGAAAGGATTTTAAAATATTTCGTGCATAAAACCATAAATATAGTTTGTTTTATATCTCAAAAAACATATGGCCTAGGAACGTGGAGCTTGGTACACATATTGCTCATAGGTGCTGAGGCACAATAAGAAAGGATTTTAAAATATTTGACCTTAAAGGGTTGAAATAAACCCTAAAATAATAAATATTGTTTGAAACAACACTTAAAAAATAAATATTGTTTGTTATAATTTCCTTAAAGCCAGAAAGCTGAAATTTTGTACATTTATTTCTCACAAGATACGTATAAAAAGTAAACCAGTTTTACATTTCGTGTGTCCTGCTAGGGGTGAAAATGTGATAACAACCCCTATAAACAATAAACATACATTTGTATACCTTCCTTAAAGCTAGAGATCTGATAATTTGTAAATTTATTTATTACAAGACACATAGAAAAAATAAACCAGTTTTACATTTTTTTCACGTCCTGCTAAGGGGTGAAAATGTAGTAACTACCCG
Organism: Philaenus spumarius; assembly: GCA_018207615.1. Taxonomy (NCBI): domain Eukaryota; kingdom Metazoa; phylum Arthropoda; class Insecta; order Hemiptera; family Aphrophoridae; genus Philaenus; species Philaenus spumarius. Next base: position 134,521 of record JAGFPH010001032.1, on the reverse strand, counting down.
TAAAACTATAAATAATAATTGAGAACCGCCTAGAAACGTGAAATTTGGTACTCATATTGCTACAGGCACTAGAGACGCATTAAGAAAAGATTTTTTTTAATATTTGGCCTTTAAGGGTTGTAACAACCCATAAAAAATAAATATTGTTTGCTATACTTTCCTTAAAGCCAGAAAGCTGAAATTTTGGAAATTTATTTCTCACAAGATATAAAAAGTAAACCAGTTTTACATTTCGTTACGTCCTGCTAAATAATAACAACCCCTAAAAACTATAAATATTAATTGGTATTCTTTCCTTAAAGCTACAGAGCTGAAATTTGGTATTTATTAATTTTAAGGTGGCGTACTTTTAATTTAAAGGCGTAAAGCTGATTAAATCTATCCCGATCCATGCATTCGCATATAAAAGACGTATCTGGGCGATCTGCAATATCCAGCTAAGACTTTGATTTACCAGTCTGTAGATTTAGAGGTTGAAAAAGAAGACGCTCTTCACTCTGAATCCTTTATTAGCGAATTTCCATAGGAAAAATGAGCTATTGCAGTGGCCCTTATGGTAAGACCCAAGGTCGGGAGTAGCAAATGAGCACCGATCATGGTCCCCAGAACACGTTTTGGGGTGTCATTAAAAAATCATATATATGTATATATGTGTTCGTACTCTAGCGGCCGCATTTTAAGTCCGATTTGGTCCAAATTTGGTACACATGCTGGTTGTCTATGTCGCTCATTAGCCAAATAAATCCAGCAACCGGAAGTACGTTTTTTGACCGGAAGTAACTATTTTTTTTAGATTTGACTACTACGAGAATTAATTTTTTTTAGTTTTTTCTAAAAATATAAATATAAGATATTATTCTGCACATTTTTTACGAGACCTTATAGCTCGCTTTGTTCTTCCAAAATCGATAAAAACTTAAAATACCATAAAAAGTACCCGGTTCGAAGCCAAGTGGTGTAAACTCGCGAGGCCACTAGGCGCAAACAAATTCTACTAATTTAATCCGTACCGGTACACACAGACAGATGTTCAACGCCTTCGTGAGTAGACCTATTTCCCAAATTGTTGGTTAAAACCCTAAAACATAGGCATATAAACTTAATTTTGGAAATTTGCTCAACTCACGTCAGCGGTCCAGCTGCGTGATCGAATTATTTAGTATTTGAGTTTGAGAAAAGTGTTGGTCTTGCCGAGATTCGAACTAGCAGGTCCATCACCATAGGTCCGATTAGGCCACGAAAGTATTGCTAGTTTAGTATTTGAGTTGGGTATGTCAGTGTAACAGATTATCCTACGTCATAGGCTTAACTCGTTAATGTTAACACAATGTATAGTTTAATTGGTAACACCTCTGAAATGGACATTGTGCTTCCTCATTTCGTACGTTGTGTTAAAATAGTTTACTTGGTAATACATCTGAAATAGACATTATGCCTCTTCATTGTGTAAGTTGCGTTTGAAAATAGTTTACTTGGTAATACCTCTGAAATGGACATTGTGTTTCCTCATTTTGTAAATTGTTTTAAAACTAGTTTACTTGATAATAACTCTGAAATGAACATTGAGCGTCCTCATTTTGCAAGTTGTGTTAAAATAGTTTACTCGGTAATATCTCTGAAATGGACATTGTGCTTCCTCATTTTGGAATGTTTCTTGACGCTTTCCATGTATAGGTACACTCTTTAAACAGCTGGAAAATGACAGAAAATGTCCAGAAAAGGATTGGTGAAGTGCGGTAACATTTACAAATCACTCTTTAGCCTATTGTTAATCCTAAACACATTTATCGTTGTCAATTGTTCATGGCTCATTTTAAGGAACCAGAGAAGATTGATTTACCTCGAAGAAAATTAGAACATGTGTTAGTTTTTCTCACCAAGAACCATCCTGGTTTATATATTTAATTATTCACAAATTGAGAAAATATGTGCAACTAACCTCAAAATCTAATATAAATTGCCAATAAAAGGAAAGATCATTGCAAGGATTGCATGATGTAGCCTAATACTTTTAACTAACATTTTTTTGTGACTCTTGCACTGGATGTAAAGATGGAGTAGATGTATATTTTTTATATATGATTCACCAACAAATATTTGTATTCGATAACATTTTTTAAATATATTAACTGGCCTATTTAGCAGACCAATGACTTAACTATAATTTGTCAGGCTATGCTAACAGGATCCCACTCCTTACGTAACTCGAAGCAGCACTTGAAGTGTAATGTCTAGGGAGGATTATGTATAGGGTAGGCTTCCTAAACACGTAAGCTACAAGGCATGTGGTTAAGTACATTAACAGCTGATTTGTATAAATTACCAGCTGTGGTGGTATCTTATATTAGCTTACGTGGAAGTTGGACAATGTGAGCATATTCTTGAGCGCAACCACTATAACACCAACGTTTGACCCATAGTTGGCCCAGCACTGGACACAGATATGACGCAGTTGGCCTCATGATAGATATTTTATTAATCTGAAGTTTATTTAGAACACTCGATACAGACTTGAAGTGCTGTAATGGATCTCGTGCTGGAGGAACGAACAGTTGGTGTTGCAGCAGCAATTGGGGTTATATATTTGTACACATCAATCTGTTGAGGGAAAATATATATATCTTCTATCTCTTTACAGAAAATGGTGATGGTATGATGTATTTAGTTGCACAATGTACAACATAATAATGTTTTGAGTTGGCACGGGTTCTAAGTGGTAGAGCATGGAGGTTCTTTGGGAAAATTCGTAAACTAGCCGAACTCCTTCCAATGTAGGGTCATTTCTTCCAGCGTTGTTAGATGTTCGGCTTTCATTACACGGCTGAACTACGCTCCCGATGCTTAAAATGTTGGGCGCATAGTATGTCAGGGGATTTAAATACCGTATGCAATATTTAGTAATCTGTATCCTCCTATTACTTTAAATGAGCAATTCTTGTATCTATCTTTGTATCTGTCGCGGATCTCGAAAATGGCTCTAACGAATTCAAAGAAATTTTGTATTTTGGTGTAGTTTTGATTTTAAAGTACACCCATATAGTTGTATTTCGTGTAAAAACGCAATTTTTTGAGAAAATATAATTTATAAGTTGAAAAATTTTAACATAGGGTCTTATGGGTTGCCATGTTGGTTACAAAATAACAATGAAATAGTAGGCTTAAATAAAGCGATCAAAACAGCTGTTTATAAACAAGCAAATTTATACTGTTTTATCAGCTGTTCATTGGATAGTTTTTAATTACTGTTAAAAAACAAGCTAATTTATACTGTTTTAGCACGTTGGAATTAGAATAAATTGGGCCTGATTTAACAATTTATTTTGTCAAAAAAAAGGAAAACTTGGCAAAGATGGATAAATTCTAATAGTCAATTTTATAATATAGGCCTGGCTCATTTCTGAAACATAGTATTGAGGTTTAATCCTGCAATAATTTTTACTATATTTAGTCCTGGTTTCAAAACTTTAGTTGACAGAAGATAGTAGAACTAGGACTAAAATCGTAATGAAAGCCGTTCACGTTTCTAAAGCATGTATTTGAGGTTATAATTAATCTTGTAATTACTGTTAGTATATATTTAAGCCTGGTTTCATAATTTTACAAACCTATGTACAAACGATCCAAAGATTAACGAGATTCTTTAGCGAATTTTCCAACTGCGAGCGAAGCGTCCATGGGCAGTGCCCCTAGTTCAATTATTAAATTACGAAGGAATTAAATCGAGTAAAATCCATCAAGCAAAGGATAGGGTACAAAACAGATTCGTGAATTTCTGTTTTACCTCTAACTGCCAGGTTCTGTACAAAAATAAGGATGTTACTAATATCGGAATAGGTTAAATTAGCTATTGGTTTAAGAAAAAGGTCGGGTATCAGATGCCTTCCTAAGAAAGTGGCAAATACTCATAAAAATATTTGGGAATTTCAAGTAAATACAAAAGTTGAAGAGCACTGTAAAGACAAATTCATAAATCAAAAACCGAATCACAAAAATATTAATACAAACAATAAGTTAACGTTTAATGAACTACACTTTTTAAATTACATTTTGTATGACTAGTTTGATGCTCAATTTACTTTGTTAGGCTTATTAGTTTTGAAATTGTATTTTTGGGATCGGCGAGGTGGTAATTTCTTCAGCGTTTTAAAAATTACAAAACATATCGTTTTTACCTAAATTCACAAACTTTTGGAGCAGAAATACCGAATAAATAAATATTTATCTTTATAAAGAGTGTTACAAACAATTTATGAAATTAAAGCATACAAATTGATTTTAACGTTAGGCCTAGAGTGAAACATTGCATTACATTCATTTGTGAGAGCGGAACAAGCGCGGGCAATGGCAAAAAATCAACAGTTTTCCTTGTCTCATTTCAAAACGGCAACCAAGTACAAAAATGACTTGAAGACAGCATTTAAACAAAAATCAATTGACAAAAGATAATTAACTTTTCCTGTATCAAAATAAATAATTCGACCACGCAGCTGAACCGCTGACGTGAGTTGAGCAAATTTCCAAAATTAAGTTTATAGGGCCTATGTTTTAGGGTTTCAACCAACAATTTGGGAAATAGGTCTATTCACGACGGTGCTGAATAGTTGCAAAATGGTTCGCACGCCATTCCGCATATTGGGAGTACCTTCAATACACAAAGCAATGCGTGCTTCGCACGCCAACCCCCGTATTGGGAGTATTTTCAATACACAATGCATTGCGTGCTTCGCACGCCAATCCCACGGTAGAATCCACTACATGGTTTTTAACCGGGTACTTCTATGGTATTTCACGTTTTGATCGATTTTGGGGGAACCAAGCAACTGTAAGGTCGCGTAAAAACAAAATGTGCAGAATAACATCCTACATTTATATTTGTAGAAAAAACTCAAAAACAAATTCATTCTCGTAGGAAAAATCTCAGAAAATAGTTACTTCCGGTCAAAAAACGTGCTACCGATTGTTGGATTTTTTTGGCTAACAAACTCGTCCGAGTGACGTAGACAACCAACATGTGTACCAAATTCGAACCAAATCGGATTTAAAATGCGGCCGCTAGAGTGCGAACACATACATACACTCTATATGAAAATATATATATGGTTTTTAATAACGTGTTCTGGGGACCATGATCAGTGCTCATTTGCTACTCCCGACTTTGGGTCTTACCATAAGGGCCACTGCAATAGCTAGTTTTTCCTATGGAAATTCGCTAAAAATATACCACTACAAACAAAATCACGACGAGTTTTGGATAATTTTCAGTTTGTTATTCCTCCAGTGGTATTATTCGAATCATTTGATGCAGGAAAAGTATCTTATTGTTGTCACTTGATATTTTATTTGTAAAATGCAAAGTTTTATAGTTTTCAAATAATTTAATCGGTGGCAATTTTAAAATGAATTTAAACTAAATGAGGGAATTCAGTAGATTTTTGCTGTTGTAAATTTGGTCTTTATAATATTAAAATGTTAATGTTGTATGAATACAAATTATGTTGTATGTTGTACAAATTATAAAAGATTGGCCTATGCATTTTTTTGTTAGTGCATACAATGGAAAATTAAACATTTTGGAAACAAGTTTGTATATATTTTTAAAATTTGAATGAGGGTAATAAGCTCCTACAATTTTGGAACAGTTTTGTGAAACAGGTTTTAAACGTATAAACTATCGGGAGAAATAGTGATTACATTTACAAAGTGGTTGGTGAAGAAATAATAAACGGTACCAGGAACTGGCACATACTTTCTCACAAACATATTTAAATTATTAAACAGATTCGCTGTGACTTCATAATTGTAGGTGGGGTAGTAGAGGTGATTTATTAAAGTAGGAGATTAACTAATAAATATTATTATTATCTAGAGAGAAAACCATTCGATCGATTTCGAACAAATTTGCACCAAACACGTCAATTAGGGCTGTATTATGGCCAAAAAGCCCCCAAAAATTATTATTATTATTATTAGCTAAACGAGAATTTTTAGAAAGATGTGGTTTTTTTTTGCATATGGTAGGGTACATTAAGGGCAAAAATAAGCCACATTTTATCAAAATCGTTAGAGCCGTTTTTTTAAAATATAATAACAGATTTTTTGCCAAAAATGGGGTTGTTTTTAAAAAAATTTCAAAACCGTTTACGTGCATCTATAAAGGCCTACTTGACATGTCTGGTGCAAATTTGTTTGAAATCGATCGAATAGTTTTCGCTCTAGCTTTGTGTACATACAGACATACAGACATTTTGTAAAAACCACTTTTTTTTACTCAGGGGATTTTTTTTGTCTGATCACTATACTTTCTCTGTACTATAAGTATAATGAGAAAGTAAAAGCAATTAAAATATAATTTTTTTATCTTTTTTTTAGATTTATAATAATATATATCAATATGAAATTTTAACAAATAGGCCTACAGTTTTTACAACCATTATAAAACTATACATTTACCAAGTTAAAAATCTCCGACAGCTTTTTTAAAATACTTTTTTGTATAAATAATGTTTTTCTGATGTGTATCTAATTAATCCGCCTGTGATTTTTCACGGGGGCTTACTACTATTTACTAGCTGTCCCGTGCGAATATTTCGCTAGTTAGGTGTAGGCCTATTATTTACCTGTTTTAATACATTGATTTAATGTAAATTACGTTTATTTATTTACGTTGGTTTAATTTGATTGATTTGTGTGCTAGATTACACTTGGATATAGAATGTAAACAATGTAACTAACAGCAGTCGTGTTAGTTGAACAGATTGTTAATAGATGGCGCCTTCATTAGGAACCATATACAGTGACTAGATAGAGACAGTGTGGCCACATGAGGTCTTGTTTCCTATTGGTCAAGATGTCGGCAGCCATGTTTTTCCTAAATTCGTATCTGTTAACATTACATTCATTCACGTTCACATATTGTAAAAGCGATTTTACCGATTTTTTAACAGATATTTGTTAGTTTTTACTTTAAAATAAACTTAATAGTTATTTTAAAGCGATTTGTGTTGAAGTATGTGATATTACACCAAATTAATAAGGAAATGACAGCAGATTATTCTACTCCCGCCACTCTACGGAATCGTTTCAGCGCGCATATTTCAGAAGTAAGTACATACCAAAAGTCTTTTATTTACAACATTTTAAAAAGTTCATAACATAGGCTAATCCTTTTTATCAATAGAAAAGATAAATGCAATAAATATTAGTATTACGCAATTTTAAGAACTGTTTTTGGCCCAAACCTATAATTTCGTCCGTGTTAGCCCTACGTTTGTTTATAGTTTTCAAATTAAATTGTCATCGTTATTTTTTCTTTCTTTTAGTCTTGGTGAAGGTACAATCTAAGGCAAGAATCACATTAATAAGTAGGCCTATCTGAAATAACGAGGGAAATTAATAATGAAACCCGTTTTTCGGCTTTGAATAACTTAAACTTGAAAATCTTGAATTGCCTAACCTCAAAATCAAAGAAGTGTAATTTCGATGTTAAATTGTTGTTAGAGACATTAATTTTATTATTAGCTTTCAATTAAAATAGAAATAAATTAGTTAGTTAGGAAAGTTTTAATTGCTTCGCTTATTTAAAAAAAAATCAGATGGAAATAAATGCATTGTAAAAATCTGAAAGTGTTAACTTTGAAAATATTTAATTTGTAAAATCTATTCATTGATAAAAAAAGGCTAATTAACAACAGGATAATAATTTTGCATTTTGATTTAGGCCTATTCGTTGTTTTATTTTTCGTTTTGTTATACTTTGAATTTTTTATATTTTAATTTATTCATTAAGTTAGGAAAAATTTCAAATTTAGCACTAAGAAAATCATTTTTAGGATTTTGCTTTTCAAACTGAATTGAAACCTAAAATCAGTTGAGAATTAAATTAATTATCAACCTATAAGTTGAGAATTAAATTTAATTAAAAACAATTTCATTATGACCAGTCAAATACTTTTTCAGATAGCTACAAATTATTGAAAATTTGGTTCCTTGAAAATAATACAAAACCTTAACTTTTATTCAAATAAACCGCATAAATAATGTAATTGAACTTCAAAATGTTTTTTTTAACGTAGAATTGAACAAAGAAAATAATAGTGCAACTTGTATTGATATAGCTTTATTAGTTTGTAATTAACGTCAGTAGGCTACTCAACTATCGGCATAGCTACTCAACTACTTACTATCACTAGTAAAAAATGTGATAGTAGGCTAAATAATTATTTTTTATAGGTTATTTCATTTTAAACAACTTATCTGCTTTCTAACTACTTTTTAACATTTAAAAAGTTGTTTACGAGGCCTTTATAAAATAAAACAAAAGGTTTTATAAATATTTTGAAAATAAATCACATTATACTTTATGGCAGATAACATTACTTTTAGGAAAAACATGGCGGCCGCTTTCATGTGGCCACACTGTCTCTATCTAGTCACTGTAGAACCATATGAAGTATAATATAAAAGTTTTTTAAATCAATTTTTGTAACGAAAACATGAATTTTAAGTTGTTTGTCTATTTTTTGTCAACAGCGGGGAACATAAGCTTTAAAATGATGCTTGAATAATTAATTTTGATGAAGAATTAAGGGAGACTAGTGGCTTGTAGGTGCAATTGCCCCTATATATTGTAGTAATTTTATTAAGTAAATTGTTTGTCTCATGATTCACCGTACCTTAAATTATATACACATCAGAAACACATCATTTATACAAAATATATAGATATACTACTGTATTTAAACAACATACTTTATCTAGGCCTACGTAACTATGCAGACGGGGATTTTTAACTCGGTAAATGTGTACAATTATAAAGACTATAAACGTGTAGGAATAAGATTAAGATTGTTAAGATTTTGTGTTTATGTATATTATTATATATATTTAAAGAAAGATAAAAATATTATCTTTTAATTGCCTTTTATTTCATATTGATAGATCAAATGATTTAGAAGTTATTAATATTATAGGCCTAGGCTATATTATTGATCGAAGTTGTAAACATAAACCCAAAGTATAATCTACGCTAGGTTTTGTTTGCGTATTACAAATGAGGTGAAATCAGCTGTTATATTATTAAGTTAAACGAATAATTATTCACTTCTTCTTTAAATGTTAATCCACGTACACTCGCTTTTATAGGAGTTGATAATGAAGAAATTATTAATGGAATATGTTTGTATGTTATACTAAGATGTACGAATGTTTCCGAAGTTAAACGAATGTGTACATAAACTTCTATAAACTTGGATACGGTACATAAATATATTATATTGATAATAAAATAAAGTATTTATATAACAGTTTATAACCTCAATACATAACGTTTATAGGCTACATTAGTTCTTTAACTCATATTTAGAAAAAATATTATCTTCGCAATACTTATATTGATTGAAGTTGTAAACATAACCCCAAAGTATAATCTGCGCTAGGTTTTGTTTGCGTATTACAGATGATGGGTGAAATCAGCTGTTATATTATATTATTAAGTTAAACGAATATTTATTTCTTCTTTAAATGTTACACCTGATTTACACCTGTATATGCCCATGCTATTTAAATGGGACTTATTTTATTCCGTAACAAACTTTTGGGACACAATTAAGAAAAATTAATATTTTTCCCCAAAACTTCATGCCCAGACCTCTAAAATGAGATCTCTCCCAGCTTCCTACGACCTACCGTTCGCTCTGAATTTCATTTTCAAATTTGGGCTTACGGAATTAAATATATAGATATCGCTTAGCGACAAAAAGAACACATTTGAGAAATAATATATAAGGATTTTTAATAATGGTGTTAGATGAATCATACCCTCAAAGTTTATAAGGTAAATAATACCCTATTACATTATAATATAACAAGAGTATACTAATAGTGGAATAGAACCTGTTTAACTTTGACCGACTCCTAAAGAAAAACCTAACTTAAAAGTTAGAAAAACAAATATTGGTTTCAAAGTATGAAATCAGCTGTTAATGGAAATGCTACTGAGAAATAGCATACAACTGATTATATGGTACCAATACTGATAATCTCAAATCAGCCGAGCTATACATTTTAAATGGACAAACAATTTTTTTAACTATGTTTAGGTTAAAACTGTCTTTTATAGTGTTTGTAAATTTCAGTAGGCCTATACAGTATTTCGATAGAGAACCCTATATATTATATTTCAGTATAAGATTTGGTAACAGTGAAATGTTTATCGATATTCTGGGTGATCGATATTTTTTCAGTTACTTATCACGCACTTGGTCGGTTATATACGCCTACAAGTAAATACAATTATTTTTAGTTTGAAGCAAGTGTACCGAATTTGAACAAACATTCCTAGAACTAATAGAATCAGACGGGAGAGATACTTTCTGTTTTGTACTTTTGTTTTGTCCCTACACCATAATGCACGTGGTCAGGAAGTGATGACATTGGATCTTCTTCTTTTCCGGAACTATTTAGGCTTCCGGTCAACTTGCAAGGTTTCTTTCTTCATGTCCGGTGGACACGCACATAATCCCATATAGTAGGCGAGAGTTTATAAGACTTAGGTAACCACCATTTTTAAACAATCTTTTATCAAAATACGTATAAAATTAATTTTAAAATTGGTATGATTTGCTCTTGTTTGTTATACAATTATTTCATATTCGTATTTTTTGCTTTCAACTCTCGGAATTTTTGGAGTAAGGAAGTTCTATGCCAAGTTGTTTCATGTGGAAGCTTTAAAAATGTTGGCGGTTACACACAGGCAGATGACGGACATAACAAAAATATATTCAAAGAACTTTCATTTATTTATTTTTTATAATCTTTATTCGCCGAGATATCTACCAGAAAGGTTCAAAATTGTCCCACGAGAAACTTCGAAAATACGGGGATTGTTGATAAATTTATGATGAAAACCCCAGATTTAAGCGAAATGAACTCTTTTAACGACACTCCTTTGTAAACAAATAAATGTATTTTGACCGTGATGGTCCCTCTTAATAACAATTTAAAAAAGTTTTACTTTTGATTCTTTTACTGTTAGCGGGCATTTTTTACGTCTATGACTAATTATATGTCAAACTTTAAAATTGACTGAAATAATCGACGGTAACATAAGAAAGGCGATTAGCGTGTTACCAGTAAAGTTATTTTTGTGTACAAATCTTTAAAAATCGAACATTAACTTCGGGCATTTTAGATAAAAAGCGATTGATTGTGTAAAGTTGGTAAATAAGTTAAAACTTTTATTTTAACGTTTTGCACTTTAAGGCTAATGGAGACAAGACCTACACTTTTACGAGGAATCCGAACCACAGCCAATGATGTCTGTTAACAAACCATTTAGAAAATTATTTGGGGTCAATGGGAATTAAACCCGGAACTTTTCCATTGATGATTGCCATGACGATTGATAAAAAGCTTTCACGCCTTAACAACCACGGCCATTGTGGCTTAATAAGTTAAAACTAGCTGACCCGTGCGAATATTTCGCACGTTACGAGTAGGCCTACACTTATCTCATTTAACAAGTTGATTTAATTTAGTTAATAAGGGTTGAAACAACCCATAAAACAATACATATTGTTTGTTATAGATCTCAAAAACCTTTCCCCCTAAGGACTTGAAATTTGCTCATAGACACTAGAGGCGCAATAAGAAAGGATTTTTAAAATATTTGGCCTATAAGGGTTAAAACAACCCTAAAAATAAATATTGTTTGTTATATATCT
>JAGFPH010001032.1:99118-119987 GCA_018207615.1 Philaenus spumarius | reverse complement strand
GCAATTTATAATCTTAGATACGGATGGCAATTTATAATCTTAGATACTTGGCATGATATCCCCTATTGCACGATGTGCCTTACAAGACCCAAACCATTTTGGGATTTATGTATGTATGTATGTCTGTATGTATACAAAGCTAGAGCGAAAACTATTCGATCGATTTTAAACAAATTTGCACCAGGCATGTCTAGTAGGCCTGTGTAGATGCACGAAAAACCGGTTTTGAAAAATTTTGAAAAACAACCCCATCCTTGGCAAAAAACCCCTAAAAATCTGTAATTATTTTTTTATAAATAAAACAGCTCTAACGATTTTGTTAAAATTTGGCTTATTTGTAGCCTTTAATGTCCCCTATCATATTCAAAAACCCGCATCTTTCTAAAATTCTCGTTTAGCTAATAATAATAATAATAACTGATTTTTGCATGCATCTGTACAGGCCTAATTGACGTGTTATATTTTCGGAAAATTTTGAAGGCGCCTTGGTCTTGAAATTTTTGCCGCCGTGCCGCCGACGCCGCGCCGCCGACGCCGCGCCGGCTTAACTTGCATGTTCCCTATGGTTCTTGCACCGGCCCTGAGCATTAGTGTCAAGAAAACCCAATTTTACCACCAATTATTATTAATTAACAATGCAAATAATTCAATTAAAACCCCTAGGTTTTAGGCTACCTCTTTTCCTTTTTTTTTATTTTACTTTCTCACTATACTATAGTAGGCCTATAGAAAAAGTATAGTGATCGCAAAAAAAAAAAAAATCGATGTTGAGATTTTTGTGGAAATATCCGTTTTGGGACCCCCTGAGTCCAAAAAAGTGGTTAAAAAAAATGTCTGTCTGTATGTCTGTCTGTCTGTATATATACAAAGCTAGAGAGAAAACTATTCGATCGAAGTCGAACAAATTTGCACCGGACATGTCAATTAGGCCTGTATAAATGCACGAAAAAAGGTTTTGAAACATTTTGAAAAACAATCTTCTTTTTGGCCAAAAACCCCCCAAAAAATCAGTTATTATTTTTTTATGAAAAAACGGCCAACGATTTTGATAAAATTTGGCTTATTTGTAGCCCTTAATGTACCCTACCATATGAAAAAAACCGTATCTCTTTAACAATTCTCGTTTAGCTAATAATAATAATAATAATAACTGATTTTTGTTGGTTTTTTGGCCGAAAAGGGGGTTGTTTTTAAAAAAAATTCTTAACATTTTTTCATACAGGCCTAACGTTAGTAATAACCTAACCTTAAAATCAGCTGGAGTGAGAATGTATTCTTTCAACAATCGGGATTTCTAAAATATAGGCCACTTTAAATCTTAAAATAATTCGACAACGTAGCTGAACCTCTGACGTGAGTTGAGCGAATTTCCAAAATTAAGTTTATAAGTTTTAGGGTTTCAACCAACTATTTGTGAAATTGGTCTACTCACGAAGGCGCTGGACAGTAGCCTGAGTGCTCAAAATATATTAGCAAAATTTGTATGCACATAAGCCTCTAGCTTCGACTCACGCGCTTTGCGAGTTTGCACCTTGACCTTGCTGCCTTGGGTTATGGGCTTCTTCGCTTCGTTCGCAGCGTATAAACTCCGCAGTCGGCCTCTGATCAGAAGATGCCCGCCCACGGTAAAATCCGCATTAGGAATTGAACCGGTTACTTTTATAGAATTTAACGATTTCGGGGGAAGCAAGCGAGCTATAAGAACCACTTTTTGGTGAGTTTGAAACTATTGTCCGCCATCTTGGAATGAACTTCATTTTTAGGGAAGGTGGTCATGTGATACACCATTTCGATATAGAATTCCGAGAGAAAACCAACGGTGAAATTTGCACAACCTTACCTTTAACCGATTAAAAATGGCGGCCAAAAACAACAAAATCGTGTTTTCCGATTTTGCCTCATTTTGGTGAACTAAAAAAAAAAACAAATTATTTTTATTTTTGGATTCAGAATTAACGAATTCGGGAGTATTTAAAAATTTTGAGAGATTTCGAGTGGTTCAACAAAATACAGTTGTGTGGCATATCATTTGAAAGCTTATTTAATTCTGAATCCAAAATTAAGAATAATTATTATAAATATATAAAAAAAGAAAAAATACTACAGCAAAATGGGGCAAAATCGGAAAACACGATTTCGTTGTTTTTGGCCGCTATTTTTAATCGGTTAAAGATATGGATGTGCAAATTTCACCGTTGGTTTTCTTTTGAAATTCTACATCGAAATGATGTATCACATAACCACCTTCCCATTCAAAAAAATGAAGTTAATTCCAAGATGGTGGATCCAAGATGGCGGACAAAAATTTCAAACTCACTAAAATGTGGTTCTTTTATGGTTGTGAATAACTGCTTTTATTTCTATCTCATAAGACTCGTGCATTTTGAGATATTAAGCTGTCTCCAGACCTTTAGTTCACTCTGTATAATATATAATTTTTAATGACACTCTAAAACGTGTTCTGGGGACTATGATCGGTGCCCATTTACTACTCCCGGCCCTAGGTTTCACCATAAGGGTCACTGCAATAGCTCATCTTTCCTATAGAAATTCGCTAACAAAACATATGTTTTTGCAATTGTGCTTAAGTTATAATAGAAAATAAATTATAAGCACAAAAAACGTATGCTTTATTAGCGAATTTCTATAGGAAAGATGAGCTATTACAGTGACCCTAAGGCCTGGAGTATGAAATAAAGCACCGATTATAGTCCCCAGAGCACGTTTAGGGGTGTCATTAAAAATTATATATATATATTTATATGTATTTTTGTTTTATATCTATAGGTTTATATGTGTTTGCACTCTAACGGACGAATTTTATGTCCGATTTGTTACAAATTTGGTACACAGGTTGTTTGTCTAAGCCGCTCGGACGAGTATTTTAGCCCAAAAACCCCAAAAACTCGGAAGTACGTTTTTTGACAGGAAATAACTCTTTTTGAGATTTTTCGTTCTAAAATGAAACATTTTTAGGGTTTCATTTAGGCCTAAATAAATAAATGTAGGATAATATTCTGCAAATTTCTTTTTTTTACACGTCCTTATTCGCTTGGTTTCCAGAATATCGATCAAAACGTAAACTACCGTAAAAGTACTTGGTTTAAATTCACGTGGGGGATTTAGCGTGGGGGGTGGCCAAGGCCATCTTCTGGTCCAAGGCCAACGGCCGAGTTTGTACTCTGCGAGCGAAGTGAAGCAGTCTTATAGCCCGAGGCCGCAAGTAAGTCAAAGCTAGAGGCTTAGGCAAAAATTCTACTAATATATTTTGTACAAGCAGACAAATTTCCCAAATGTTTGGTTGAAACCCTAAAAAATGTGAATTGAATCTTGGAAATTGTCTAAATTTACGACAGCGGTTCTGCTGCTTGATCAAATTATTTGTATATCAGCAATTTTCTCCATTAAATTCAGATTGTTTCTAATAAATATTTACATTTGTATAGGCATAATAAACACAAACTATAATGGTAAATGTTTAAATTATTATATTAGGTTATTTTTATTATTAATGATGTCTATAAAATAATTATTTTGTATAAAGGATAAAAGTATAAACTTAGGTAAATATGTTAAAATACATTGCTAGTTGCTCACTAGTTGCTTTACCCAATAAGATAATTTATTCATGGTTGAAAATTCAAGCATTTATGGGCCAAGCATTTAATTATTAATTCTGTATAAAAAATAGTAAAGTTTTTCTCGACTAGTGCTACCTGTTATCATAAGACTGAACCAGGTGAAAGAACGAATACATTTGAAGCTAGGAAGTGCTGCTACCTGGCGGCTAAAGTATATAAGCGCATGATGAATCTTTGTTTTTGTCTAGAAAGCGTAAAATGTTACTAACCATAGTCTGATTCATTCATATGACAGGATTGATTTTATTTAATAAATAAAATATATGGCACTAATGAAATATTTAATTTTAAACTAGTAGATTTGTTCTGTTAGTGGCCAACTAAATACA
Organism: Philaenus spumarius; assembly: GCA_018207615.1. NCBI lineage: Eukaryota > Metazoa > Arthropoda > Insecta > Hemiptera > Aphrophoridae > Philaenus > Philaenus spumarius. The sequence continues at coordinate 116,017 of JAGFPH010001032.1, read as the reverse complement.
TTATTTTACCAGTTTCTAATTCAATTACTTGTAAAATCGTAAAATCTGTTATTTTGCAAAACTGTTACCGTTAAAGATCCCTCCTAGGCAACAGAAAGACTGTATGTAGGGCCTACTTGTTTGGTTCTCGCATCAATTTCTAGAAAGCCTTTGGGAGGTGACTGTCATATCACATGGACTAGTCGCAGTTCCAATTAATTGACCATTTTATCATGGTTGTTTCTTTATTTGAAATCTAATAGTTCATAGTTGGAATTAAACCAAATAAACTACTAAATACGACTGCTATTGTATTCACAACTCGTTTACCTAAAATTAACAAAATTTAAAAATTCAAAAATATATTTAAAATTAAATTTACTAGTAGCCAATCAGAAGTATTTCTAGATTGTGAGTTATAGTCTCAGACTTTTCAACACAGGCACAATTATTTTCATTAAATGCTTTACACCCTCGAATTCGTGGTTTTGATTTGTAACATTAGTGTCAAGAAAACCCAATTTTACCACCTATTATAATGAACTAACAATACAAATAATTTTTGAGAAATTTTGATTTTCTCGTTTTTGGTCATTTTTGGGGGGTAAAATTCCTTATAAATACAAAATTAAAAAAAATACAAAACCGCGTGGAGATATTCCAGAACTACACCTATTTCATTGAAATCGGACCGTTGGTATGGCCTTCAGCTCTGTACACACCCCAACAGACACACAGACAGACATCACAAAAAAAAAACAATGTTTTGGGTTTAGGGAACACCAAAACAAATAATTCCTTTAAAAATATTTGTGGGTTCAGGGAGCACAAACACAGATAATTCCACTAAACAATTTTTTGGGGATCAGGGGGCACCAAAACAGATAATTCCACTAAAAATTCAAATTCGAAAATTTGGACGAAAATAATACTTTCTCCATATACAACATATAAGGGGGAGAAAGTAAAAATGAGAATTTACTTTGCATATCAAAGCATGTAGTTAATCGTCATATCTGTGAATTTTGGCGATCCGAACAACCAAATGTTAGTTACGAGCGCGACTCTCCAATAGTAAATATTTGGTGCGACCAAAATATTCTTTCCATTCTTTTCCGTTGAAAGAAAAATTACAGGTACGCTCTAGCAGTTGGTTTTCCAGCAGACAGAACAAGACACGGATTGCCCGGTCACTGAATGCTTGGATTGTTGGTAGAAAAGATGTCCTTATTTTTCACTACATGGAAGCCCAGATATCACTGCAATGGTCTTCATTTTCTGGATTTACATTTAAAAACATTGCTTACATTTAGAAAATGGGCGATTTGTGAATCTGAGGGAAAAGATCATTGTTGACATCATAATAGTGACTGTGGACATGTTTAAGCCAAGATATCGTTTATCGGGTTGTATAACGAGCCACAAACGAAGCAAAAAAAAATAAAAAAATTTGATTAAGGCGTGCAAAACAATTCTCAAGCAAAATCGTTTCAATATGTTAACCCTACTTGTTGAAGTAGTGATTTTTCTCATGAAATCGGGCATCTTTATTCGATGATTCTGTTTGTAGCTAAGCAAACGCAATAAAATTTGATCGAAAGGCTGTTTTTGGAAAAATAGAGCAATGCATTTTGAGATCCAATAGTATGGTTTCAGAGCAGATATATATATTTTTAAAATATGCCCCCATTTTCAAACGTTATCTCACTTATTTGATATCTTAAAAATGTAAATATTTTATACGAACACAATTGCAAAAAAAATGTCTCATGCTACCCGTACCTCATATTCAGAAAGATGAATTTATTGACAAAAATATGTCTATTGAGTAAGTTTTAATTACTCTCAAGGAACGGAACAACCCATCGGGAGCTAAACATTTAGTAATTTATAAAGTACAAGGCTAAAAGCAACTTACAAAATTCAAGAACATCCGGCAGAATCACCTGAAAAAATAGAAAAATATTAGTTTTTATAGGAATTAAATAATATTGTAGCATAAAAGATCATTTTAATTTTAATTTACTTGATCAACATTTGGACATATTCAGTTATAATAAAAACAAGCAACTTTCAGCTTTATCCACTGGGTTTTTGTCTTGAGAAATATTTGATCTATGGTTAGATAAGTGTTTATATTATACCGCATATTACCCATATCCGACAGACGTAAAATTACAGAGATGGTTACACTATGAGCCTTTTTTATCAGCCTTTCGTGGTTTGTGCAGTTTATGAAAATGTTTAAGCTAGACGTTCTTTTAAAACTCAATATTTGACGAATAACAAAAGTTAGAAGTTTCAAAGTAACAATTGAACATTCGAAAACTCTCAAGAAAATACTCTTTTTGATGACTATACATGTAATAATAATATTTATTTCTTCACAATCAAGATACAATATAACTGATAACAGATTACAATAAAAATAACACACACATTTGATATCGGAATAAGAATAAGCTATCATGCTATCATGTTAGGAATAGGTAATCATTAGGTTAATGTGCCTGAGTAGGATTTACGATAATTATTTTTAAAACTACAAATTTAAGGAAAAAGAATGAAAGAGATCAGTTACAGTGCCATTACCGTTAAAAAATAAACGGTACTAGGAACTGGCTCATACTTTCTCACAAACATATTTAAATTACTAAACAGATTCACTGTGACTTTATAATTGTTAGGTGGGGTAGGAGAGGTGATTTATTAAATTAGGAGATTAACTAATACATATTATTATTATTATTATCTAGAGAGAAAACTATTCGATAAATTTCTAACAAATTTGCACCAAACACGTCAATTAGGCCTGTTTAGATGCAGGAAAAAAGGTTTTGAAAAATTTGAAAAACAACCCCATTTATGGGCAAAAAATCCCATACATCAGTTATTGTTAGCCTAGTATTATTAGCTAAACGAGAATTTTTAGAAAGATGCTGTTTTTTGCATATGGTAGGGTACATTAAACGCTGCAAATAAACCAAATTTTATCAAAATCGTTAAAGCCGTTTAAAAAAAAATAATAACTGATTTTTTGGGGTTTTTTTTGCCAAAATGGGGATTGTTTTTCCAAATTTTTCAAACCCGTTTTTCGTATACAGGCCTACTTGACATGTCTGGTGCAAATTTGTTTGAAATCGATCGAATAGTTTTACATACAGACATACATACAGACATACATACAGACATTCATACAGACATACATACATACAGACATACAGACATACAGACAGACATTTTATAAAAACCACTTTTTTGGACCCAGAGGGTCCCAAAACGGATATTTCCACAAAAATCTCAACATCGATTTTTTGCGATCTCTATACTTTCTCTATACTATAGTATATAATAGTAAGAAAGTAAAAACATGGTTTTAGCGCTGGGGTACAGTTGATCATAGGCCTTAATATTTTATTACTATTATTTGAGAACTAGTAAATCCCCGTGAAAAATCACAGCTGATGGATTAATTAGATACACATCAGAAATACATCATTTACACAAAATACTATTTAAACAACACACTTTATCTAGGCCTACCTAACTATGCAGACAAGGATGTTTAACTCGGTAAATGTGTACAATTATAATGACTATAAAACTGTAGGAATATTTGTTAAGATTTTGTGTTTATGTATATTATTATATATATTTTAAAAAATATCAAAATATTACCTTTTAATTGTCTTTTATTTCATATTGATAGATTAAATGATTCAGACGTTATTAATATTATAGGCTATATTATTGATTGAAGTTGTAAACATAACCCCAAAGTATAATCTACGCTAGGTTTTGTTTGCGTATTACAGTTGATGGGTGAAATCAGCTGTTATATGATTAAGTTAAACGAAAAGGTATTTCTTCTTTAAATTTGTATAAACAAATATTTTGATGATAAAAGGTTGTATTTATGTACAGTTTATAACCTCAAAGCAAATATTATAACGTATAATTATTATAACATACATTAATTATATAACTCATGAAAACAATCAACTTCACAAGAAATTATAACGATTGAAGTTGTAAATATAACCTCAAACTATAATATACTCTGGGTTTAACAGATGATGGGTGAAATCAGCTGTTGTATTAAATGTTACTCCACGTAACGAGTTATAGGAGATGATATTTTTAATATGATCTGAGGTTTTTTCGAATTGTGTGTAAATTAAGGCTCAACGTTATACACAATATTCATTTCGTTCACGTGTTCTCATCTGCTGGCGATGCTGCAGGTACCTCCTACTACGTAAAGAAAGACAAAGTTTAAGAAACAGTTTAATTCTGTTATTTTATCAGTTTTGACTCAAATGCAGTAGATTTACAGCCAAAGAAATTTAGATTTGTTTATCTTATAATTAATTCAAAAACAAATTTGTTAACAAACATTTTGTCAATGTAATGCAACATCTATGCTTTATTTTAATTTATTTCATAGTTTAAAGAATTAAAAAAAAAAATTACTAATTTATGGACTTGCCTGTAATTTGTTATTTTATCTTTTTTGTCTAAATTGTTGAATAAAAAAAAGTAAAAAAGTAAAGAAAAAATATAGAACCACTTTTCTAGCGTAAAATCCTCAGATCTCTCTTTTCCTAGGGGTCTTCCATATCCTTTAGAAGGGCAATATATAAAGTAAATACATACATAAGTAGAATACAATAACATTTTGGGTACGTCCCTGCCCTGAAGTGCCATATTAAACTCGTTATTTTACACCCAAATTGTACTTATGGTGTTACTTAGTTCACGATTATGGAAAAATATTCTTAATTTTGTGTATGAAAACAAGACGGAAGGTGGGTTTTAATGAACTATTTGTGATGAACTTGTCCATCCACTTATGTAGCTTGGTGTGTCGTTGCAACCAAGTTGATATCATAACTAAAAATAATTCGACCACGCAGCTGAACCGCTGACGTGAGTTGAGCAAATTTTCAAAATTAAGTTTATAGGCGTATGTTTCAGGGTTTCAACCAACAATTTGGGTAATTTATGACGGTGCTGAATAGCTGCAAAATTTAAACTAAATTGGCCCTATAGTTTTTGATCAAGCTCAATACACATAATGCATAAAACAAACATACATTACAGACACAAACATTTTTCAAACTACTTTTTGGACTCAGGAATATTATCCATGCAATAATCATAAAAATCATAAATTTGTCACAAGGCAGTGAAATGTTTGCACTCTTTACCTACTTACTCATGAAAACTAGAAACGAATAGATTTTTCAGATATAAAAAATAAATGGCAATTACTCTTCAAATCGTGCCTATTAATGCTGGTCTCCCTCAAGTCTCTGAATTGGCTCCAGTATTATGCAATTTGTACAATTTCGTACAAGTCATACTTTCTAAATTTACCTTCTTCATCTGTTGCAATGTTTGCTGATGGATTAGTCAAAATACCAATTTAGGTCAAACCAAGCAAACTTGCAAACAGGAATTGATACTTTGTGACCTAAGTTTAAAAAATGGAGAATTTCTACTAAGCAAAATAAATGTGAAACTAAAATACTTATACTTCGAAAACTGGAATCCCCAAATCTCATTTCATAATGGTAATCTCATTTCATACATCCATTGGACTCCAATTGATAAGAGTCTATGTCGATAGAAAACATTTTTGGAAATTTTACATGAATAAAAAACCTAAACTATGACTATTCAAGATTAGCAGTACTAATCCTCTCATAATATAAGACATCAAATGCACTCTTCTTAAACAAACTTCAATATCAACAGGTCTGGTGTGATGCTTTACAAAACAAAATCATAAAAAAAGCTTCAACTATTCCAGAACAATATCCTCCGCTTGTCGGTAAATGAAAAAAATAATCAACTTCACCAAGAATAGCATTAGAACCAAGGAGACCATGAAAAACTCACCACAATATTGATCCAAAAACTACTTGGATCTTTTAGGCTCATGTCTTGTAATTAGGAAAGCCTCGACATGGCTTAAAAGAAAACTGCAGAAAGAAATATGTTAAACCATATAATATGATATACAAATCATACACCACTTATAGTGATAGTGAATCAACAGTTTAAAAACATTCTTGTGAAGGCGTAATATATTTTATGTAACATCTTTAATTGTTAATTACCCAATATTACTGGCATCTATAGCCGTGTTTATTGCTGACCTGGTAATTAAATAATTCGACCACGCAGCTGAACCGCTGAAGTGAGTTGAGCAAATTTCCAAAATTAAGTTTATATGCCTATGTTTTAGGGTTTCAACCAACAATTTGGGAAATAGGTCTACTCACGAAGGCGTTGAACAGTTGTCTGTGTGTACGCAATATATTAGTAGAATTTGTTTGCGCCTAGTGGCCTCACGAGTTTGCATCACTTGCCTTCGAACCGGGTACTTTTATAGTATTTTACATTTTAATCGATTTTGGGGGAACCAAGCGAGCTATAAGGTCGCGTACAAAAACAAAATGTGCAGAATAACATCCTACATTAAAAGTTTTAGAAAAAACTTAAAAAAATTAATTCTAATTTAATTTAATTAGTAAAAATCTCAAAAATTTTTTACTTCCGGTCAAAAAACGTACTTCCGGTTGTTGGATTTTTTGGCTAACGAACTCGTCCGAGCGACATAGACAACCAACACGTGTACCAAATTTGGACCAAATCGGACTTAAAATGCGGCTGCTAGAGTGCGAATACATATATACGTATATATTTATGAATTTTTTTTAACGTGTTCTGGGGACCATGATCGGTGCTCATTTGCTACTCCCGACCTTGGGTCTCACCATAAGGGCCACTGAAATAGCTCATTTTTCCTATGGAAATTCGGTGATAAAGTATGAAGTAATTGTTATTTCGTATTGGTTATTTTTGCTAATATTTAAATGTGGAGAAACAGATGTTTAGTTAATATTCATAGAATCATCTTTTTGGTTTTTAACAAAATCAGCTGACTATTCATCAGTAAACCTATCCGTGTTATTGTCTCTAATCAGCCGGGGAAATATCGAATGTGTAACGTACTTTTTACAAACAATAATGTATTATTATTTTTACTTTCTCCACCCTATACGTAGTATATGGAGAAAGTATTGTTTTCGTAAAAATGTTCGAATTTGAATTTTCAGTTGAATTATCTGTTTTGGTGCTCCCAGAACCCCAAAAAATTGTTTAGTGGAATTTTTTGTTTTGGTGCTCCCTGAACCCAAAAAAGTGTTTTTAGAGTGGTGTCTGTCTGTCAGTCTGTCTGTATGTATACACGACCAGAGAGGACACTATTGGTCCGATTTTCATGAAATTTGGTATGTAGGTACTAAACCCTAATATCTCCAGGCGTTTTTTTCATTTTTTGGAATTTTGTATTTTTAAGGGTAATTTACCCCTAAAAACCCATAAAAAACAACAAAAATGCAAATTTCTCAAAAACGGCTCTAACGATTTTGATCAAATTTTCAGTATTTATAGTGCTTAAGATGCCAAACAAAATGACACCACCCGCTTTTATCAAAACTTCGGCGTTTTATAATTATGGGGAAATGTTTAAAAATAAACAAGTTTGTGTTGTCAATCTAGCATCGCGGCGGCGGCCGCACGGGGTAGCACCACGGTAGCGAGCACGGCCAGTAATTCAAAGGTCGCGCGATCGAATCCCGCCTGGGACAATAATTTTTTTATACGATTGACGTAGGTAGAATATTATTTTTTGTTTTGTTCTAAAAAGTAGTAAATAAAATGATTAAAAACAATATTATTTTGACTACAGTAAGTTGGGAGAAAGTTTGTGTCAGTTAACTGATACCGTTTATTTAAATTTAGTAATGGCTCATAAAATAAATAGTTTAAATTAAAAAAGAATCATTGATATAACTAGAGTTTTAGCCGCTGTGGAATTGTTTAAGGAAAACTAAAATTGTTGTTATTTTGACCTCTGTCAAATGCTCAGAAGGAAGCATTTAAAAGCTGTTACAAAGGAAGGGTGTAAGGAATTCGCTTTTGATTGCTTGATGAAGTACTCGGCATAGATACCAACAAGTTCAGGCTAAACACAATTAATGTTGTCCCCCAAACTGCGTCGCGATTATACAAAATTTCCAATAAAAAAAATGCTACAATAGACGGTCGCCGTGCAGTTTCCAGTGCTAGATTGACGACTGCACACACCACGGTTTATATTCGTAAGGTAGTTTTTTTTTGTATTGTTTTATAAGAATGAATGGTTTTATAAATATTGATTTTAATTGGTAGGATAGTTACTATTCTAGTATTAAAATAGAGATATTACAATTAATTGAAGTTATTGACGGCTAAATTCGTTGTCATTGATATAAATAAAACTAATTCCAAGGCAGACGTTTATCGAGACAGAAATTCAGTCAAAGAGGTCTTAATAAATTTGAATGATGACGTTGTGAACAAGGAGAAAAAATACAAAATTAATTTGGAGATATATAATTATACTAGCGGACTCGTACGGCGTTGCCCGTGGTGGTTGATATTTTCAGTCTTTTTAACGTAATTGTAAAAGTTCCAAAGTTCATTCCAATCTGTTCGGTAATTTTGGAGAAATCGTGATTTAGTAATTTTTACCCTCCAAACCCCCCATAAAATTTCCAATTTTTTAAAACCCTTTTTTAGTGAACACTTATGGCCCTAGTGGAAGCTACATACCAAATTTCATTCCAATCCGTTCGGTAGTTTTGAAGAAATCGTGATTTAATAACTTTGATCCCCAAACCCCCCCTAAAATTTTGAATTTTTTCAAACCCTTTCTTAGTGAGCACATATGGCCCTAGAGGAAGCTACATACCAAATTTTATTTCAATCCGTTAGGAAGTTTTTGAGAAATCGTGATGAGTGAGTCAGTGAGTGAGTGAGTGAGTGGGTGAGTGGTATTTCGCTTTTATATATATAGATTAATTAATTTATTAATAAATAATTACTGCATAACCTTTATCTAAAATTATTTCTTCCTAGGCTATTCATTATTGTTTTAAAAAACATTATACATTTCTAGAATCAGTAAACTACTTCATTATTCACATTTTAGTCAACAGGAAGACAGCTTGTATGTTTACTATGAAATATTTACTTATACAGAATATAGTTAGCAGTATTTCCTTATGCCACATGATAACAAGCGACTGAACATACGTCACCGACAAACTATCGTGATGTGTGCAAGCAGTGGGATATACGAGAGGTTGAGAAATAAAAGAGACCCTCCGTGTTTGGAGGTCAGTCAGTCATTGGAAACGTAGGGTAGAGGTGGTTGTAACCCCTTGGATATTCCATGCTAAGTCACGGTTCTGACGGAGAACCAAAAATTATTTTGTCCCACTCTTCACAAAGTTAAACGTATTAGTTGATTGTGTCGGTGCTAATATTTTACCCAGGACATTAATGCTACCAAATTGCATCCAGGAGATGTTATGGAATTATGGTAACACCCACAGAAATTCATTAATTGCATTTTGAAGTGTGTAGATGAAAAGTCACATTATTCACATGAACTTTATGCTTATCACTATGTTCATCTTGAAAAAATACGTATCATTGATGGGAATACTGACGACAATGAAGATGAAGAGGGACAAACTTGTGAACAAAATCAAGAAGCACCCACCATCAATGTTTATTAATGTTACCGTCCTAATAATAAAGGTTGCCTACATAATTACCTTTGATTTTAGCGTGTTTAATTATTATTGGAACGAAGTTCCTTAACGCGGTTTGCGACAGGAGTTAACGGTAGGAGAAAATGTAATGCGTAACGGAAAAAGTGTTATTAATTGGTTGCTATGGCAATGACAAATAGAAAATACGCGAAACGAAAAAGCGTTATAAAATTGGTTGTTATAGCAATTAATGTAAATACATTCAAGAAAAATGTGTTTTCGTTTATCAATTTAAATTAAGCGACGATCGGTTCCGTCCGGAGTAGTTCAGTTATTATCGTCAAACGCTGAAATACATTCAATAAACATAAAATGTTGGTTCACCAGTCTAGGCCTAACCAAAAATGATAATGTATATTTAATCTATTTTACCTGCCTTAACGGCAAGTACATACAATAATTTTAGATTAGGCCTAGACTGATGAACCAACATTTTATGTTTATTGAATGTATTTACAATGAATGGACGTTTAACTGTGTTTACCATCTTAGCTTTGATGCTATAATTAATTCTACACCTTTATTATAATAACATTAAACGTATGGAAACAGTAAATATTTGTATAAAAAACAAACTAATAATAAACGGCAATTGAAAGATTAAAATTATGTGTGCATGTTGCCGTTAAGGCTGGTAAAAGAATTGAAGAAAAGACGTGATGAACTTCGTTCCTGTCGGGGTCCCACGACCGCACACATTTACTTTTTTTAACCTAAAACTCATTTTTCTTAGTTCTTTTTGTTAACCAGTAAACTGTTTTAGAAAGGTTAGAAACATAAAATTCTAAATTAAATTGCACTTTGTTGCAATACTCACGTCCTTTTGAAATTTTGCTTTTTCGCCATCTTGCTTTGGTGCACTTTTGCAAATTATTTCCAGACTAAACCAGACATTTTGTTGCATATTATTAAACCTGTTGTGGCTTACAATTCGGAAGAGTTTACTATTCTAATTGACCTTGGTGATGAGCATATTTACGTACATTTGAGGGACAAATTATGAGAAGATGTAGAAGAAATGTGGAGAGTAAGAAGAAATCAGGCGGAAAACACCGACGGGATATCATCTCCTGCAACTACACAGATGTAGTTGCATGTACTCTTTGTGCGTGTACTTTATCCCCTCGGTTACAAGGCCGCTAAGATACACTCAAGGGAAATACATATACCGGCAAAACATATTTTTTGTAAAGTCTCTCATAATTAATTAGGATTTATTAAAACATTTTACTTGAGGAAATGGAAAGAAGGATTGGGTACGTGGTAGGCCAAAGAAAAGATAAATACAGAATGTAACGAAAGATGATGTAAAAAGTAATAGTGTAGAGAGGAATGGAATAGGCCAAGCCTGATCTAAAAAACGTAAAGATTATAATAAAATGTTATGTTTTGAAAATATGCTTTTAGCAGAATTTAACAGAAGATTTCCTTAGCGAAATCTATACTACAATGGATACCATAAATCAAACTTTCGCCTACTCAACCTTGCTGTAACCATATGTTATGACGAGAAGCAAATATGCTTAGAAAGTGTTTGAACATTTCAATAGTGATGTTGGAGTATAACACTCGGTGCTTTGCACTATTTTATTTTAAAATCTTAAACATTTACACAATACTGCAGTTGTATGGAAAGCTATATATGCCACTTTACGACAGCTTTCAATAAAAAATACATATTTTATATGATGATGGGATGTTGCGTGTATTGTTAAATTCTAGGGAAACCTAATTAGCTAGTTGATTTACATTCGTAAAAATTATTTGTAGTTTGGTTTTTCACGTGGTTTTCCTCAAAAGTTTGAACAAACAACCGTGAGTTTACCATCTACACCCCTCAATATAGATTATTACGACTATTTTTGATGTTTAAATAACATGAAAAACTTACAATCTCTTTTATTCTCTCCTAAAACATTTTCCACCAGTTCCATGCACATTTCTTCTTGTGCTTTTTGGTTTTGCAATGTTGTTTGAATACAAATATTGTTCACACTCATATTATAAACAATTTATTAAGTTTATGATATAAATTTATGAGTTTCGTTAGAAGTTAAAAAGTACCAGCTTGTCTTAGGTCTACTCTAAAAAAAAACAAATAGTAATGTATCGTTGCATATATTGTTACAAGCAGCTGATAGCGAAACGTTACGAATAACTTAATAAGACGGAAACTTTTTTGTATTTAAAAATGTAAGTTACTTAACCAAAATATACTTGCGTTTCTATAAAGTACGTTGATCTACAATGTTTTACACATTTCAAACAGTGTAATTCTTATAAAGTGTGAGAAATTAATATTGGTAGTGTTTTATAAATAGCACAGTGAATGATTAAAGAGGACATGGAGAGGGCAGAAGTTTTAACTTCAGGGGTGGATTTAGAGTCGTTAGGAGGTAAACTGCTTAAAAGTCCCCGACTGTAGGAGGCGAGCGAAGCAGAGGGGCTCTCCCAAAAGGCCTTAAAGTTTGACTTTTTGCATTTATAGCTAGGAAACTATTGATTCTGCAGAAAAGAATACTCTTTTTGAAAGCAAAAACAATTTGCTACATTTATTATTCTTACAAAAAGTTTCTATCTTTAGCCATTCTCGAGTTATCAGCTTCTGAAAATCGCCTATCTCTAAAAAAAACGCCGTTTCAAATCATATTTTTAGTCAAACTGCGCTCGTAACACATCAAACCTTGTTTGTAAAACAAACAACAACCAAATTAAGGAAAGATTAATAAATTGGCTTCAAAATAATAATAATAATTTGCTAACTACATTTGATTGCATTCATTTGAGATTTTGTATCTATTTATTGTTGTAAGATTTTCATTTGGTACAATAATGAGTAGCTACACTCCAAACAGTGGGAAAAAGTAGTTACTTCTATAAAATCACAACATATTATTATGGTTTGAAAAGAACTTTTATGTACATATTAGTTATTTTTAAAGAAATAAATCCGATCAATCATAATGTATATTTACATGAAATTCTTCTTCTTGGGAGGAATAGTTCTTGGGCTGACTTTACACCACCAAAAGAAGAAATTGCATCCTCCAAGGAAACTCCAACGTGATCGAAAAGAAAATACAGGAAATTTTGTTAGCTTTCAAAAGGGTAAGAATATTTTTCTGCAGGACCAATAGTTTTCGTGTTATAAGCGAAAAACCAAAAACGTCACAATTTATTAAAGCCTTTCTGGGGACCCCGTGCGCTTGGCTCTCCTCATAGAGTCGGGGACTTCCCAAACCCATCCCTGAAGTCAAAAACTCTGCCCCTCCATGCACTCTGCACCCCTTTTTGAACATTCGTTGACTGGGGTATTAATGAAGAAGCTGATATTAAAAAATATGTATGTTTAACATATAAATAGGGTTATTTAAAAATATGTTTTTGCAAATTGTTCGTGAAAATGTTGTAATTTTGGAGTTTTAAAATCTTTAAAATCTAAATTGTTAGTAATTATTTCATGGACAAGTTTTTTAATTAATTTGTATGGTTAGAGCCGTTTTTTTACAAAAATATAATAACTGATTTTTTGGGGGTGTTTTGGCCAAAAAGAGGGTTGTTTTTCAAAAATGTTTGAAACCTTTTTTCGCGCATCTTTACAGGCCTAATGACATGTTTGGTGCAAATTTGTTCGAAAACGATCGAATAGTTTTCTTTCTAGCTTTGTACAGACATACAGACATACAGACAGACATACATACAGACAGACATTTTGTAAAAACCAATTTTTTGGACTCAGTTGGTCTGAAACGGATATTTCCACAAAAATCTCAACATCGATTTTTTTTGCGATCATTATACTTTCTCTATACTGTAGTATAGTGAGAAAATAAAACACAATTAACTGAAAGACTGTTTTGTTCTAAGCTATGCAATAAAGCAGGGTTTAGGCATAGGACTATACTAATTTAGTGCTTAGTTCACCGCGACCGATTTTTTCGTTGAACGTGTGAATATAAAATGTTTTCTGTTAAAATTTCAAGATGACTATTATGTAAGTACGAGTGGATGTATTAACTTAAAGTGTGACTTATAGAAATTATAGTTAATTTTAAAATATACACTTAAAATAAAATTCAAACAAACTAATAATTACAAAATATGGATAAATTCTACAAGTAAACAATAATCATTTTGGCAAATAAATAATAATTAGTTACTTACTACTGCCAAACCAAAAATCTATAAAATTCAAAAACAATTTTGGTTTTACACGTGTTAATTTGAAGAATTTTAGTTTCGTATTGTAGTTTCGTAAAGATATTATAAGTTACAAGTAAAATACTGATGATATTAGGTGTAATATGCCTTTGGTCACCATATTGGAAAATGGCGGCAAGTTTAAAAGTTTAAAAAATAGTTCACCAAGGAAAATCCTCTCTTTTAAATTTAATGTCAAATAAATAGTTTACGAGGTGATAATGGTAACACAAATAAATTATATATATATATATAAAGAAGTAAAGTTTGTTCTATCTAGCCAATTTTGACGGTTTTTTTGGGCCAGAAAGCTCTATTAAACTAAAAACGTTACCAATTTATCAGAAATTAATGAAGTAATTAACTGGTATGGAAACCCAACCAAACTACTAAAACGTTACAATGAGGTTTGTGCTTTTAACTAAGACATATATTTCAATCGTCCAAAAAGGAAAACTTTACATTCACCCGTTACTTTAAATGAGCCGCGAATAATCATTTTAAGATGGAAATTTACAGAGTTTAGGTTTCAAATTACTCCAGTAAATTTAGTCTTATTTTGTCCCGAGCTGCGCCGAACACAACAGATAATTTATTTAGGATAAATCTCTACATTTACAAAGAAATATTTTTAATTGTTAAAAGATTACATTAAACAATTATTTTAAATCAAAATCGTAAGCACCGTTTCTACTAACCTGCTTTGCTCCGACATATTATAACTAAAACAGACGACACATATACTGCTATACTGTTAAGCGTTGAATGAATACCATCCGAGTTAAAGCATCGAAACACCCTGACCGACTTCTGAACTGAACACACAGTACACGATGACGTCAGTGAGAGAGAGAGAGAGGGAAGGTTTGACGTCATTACTGTGCCGTAGAGGGGTGCGTTATACAAGCAGGGTTACTGTTTCAAATGTATAAACGTTCAATTTAATTGTATTTTATTCGACGTGTGGTGAAAATAGTTCATATTTTAATTAAGTTTGGAAATATTTGTGTAATAATTAAAATTAAAACAATTAGGAAGAACCATTTTTAGGGTTCCAAACATTAGAAGGAAACAACAGGACCCTTCTTGGAGCACTCATTTAACCCCTAAGTTAAAACATAACGGATCAAACTATCACAATTAAATTTTGCAGAGTCATAGAGCATATTTCAACAATAAGAGCTCAAAACATATTTTACTTTTAATTGTTTTTGGGGCAGCGTTTACCGCCTCAATATTATTATTTGTTAAGTATTTTGTTATATTTATTTTTCAAGATGCCCCAAAAATATTATTAAAAACTAATCTGCCATTATTGCAGAATGTACTTCAGCTAAATTTTGAAAAATCGGTTGTGTTCAAAGTAATCAAATGTTTAATACAAAAACTGTAGAGAATCTAAGATTTTGTTAAAAGATTATGAAAAGATGGTTTTACGGAGATACTGTGTTTGGGAGCCGACACTTCCTTTCACTGGTCCCCACCACCAATACACATGCCTTGCCTTGGTTATTTTTATTGGTTAGTTCAATAACGTGTCCTGTTATTAACCAATATAATTTTAGTAAAACGATAGATACAATAAAGTCTACACAGATGTCTAACCGAAATAAGAAAAGTGTTATTCGTTTACATAAAAAAAAAACAACCATCAAGTATTGCCAAGTTGAAGAGCTACTCCATACGGTTAAAATTAAGAGATTAAATTAAAAAGGAGTTATCTGAAAGAACTAACTCAATACCTGTTATTTTCACGATTTTTGACAGTTTTTTTGGAACATTTAATGACTTTCATATTTCGCAACTGAAGAGTGACATAAATACATATTTTATTTCGACATTTAAAACACCTATGAAAATCGACACACATATAAGTTTGGATGTGAATCGTTTTTAGTGAAAGAACCTACATTAAAAAAATGATCACCTTTTGTCCGTTTGTTGGCACAGTCAATTTTCTGCAGAACGGATAAAGGAGTCACAATTTAATTTGGTTCTTTTATAAAGTGTGCATATTACAATAACTATTAATTACAAAAATATTTTGCTATGCATTTTGAAAGACCAAAAGATAAGTATATATGACATTGTCAATTGGGAGGGTCGTTTAAAACTATTCAGGATATCGAAACTATTTTTACAGGTTTTTGTGATTTATGGTTTACAAGATATTTCCGAAAGTGATGCTAAAAACCACATTCCTAGCTTTTTTTCAGAAAGTATTGCTAAAATCACATCCCTATCTATTTCCGAATATGTTGCAAAAACCACATACCCCTCTACTATTTTCGAAAATGTTACTAAAACCACATCCCCTCTATTAAAGATTCTAAAACCATACCCGACTCTATTAAAAAAACACATACGCCTCTATTTGTAAAATTGTTGCTAAAACCACATCCATATCTATTTTTGAAATTATTGCTGAAAAACACACCCCTCTCTAATTGCGAAAGTATTGCTAAAACCCACATTGCCCCTTTATCGGCCAAAAATATTGCTAAAACTAAACACTCTTTTCTATCGAAAATGTTGCTAAAAACCACCCCCTCTACTTGCAAAACTGTTGCTAAAAACTTCATTCCCGCATCTATTTCTGAAAGTGTTACTAAAAATCACATTCCTCCCTTTATTCCCGAATCTGTTACTAAAAACCCCATTGCCTCTCTATTTACGAAAACGTTGCTAAAAACTACAACTCCTCTACTACCGTGTTGCCTAAACCCTCACCTTCTTTATTTCCGATTCTAAGAACCACATTCCTCCCTTTATTTCCGAAAGTGTTGCTAAAAACCTCATTCACCCTCTATTTGAGAAAATGTTGCTGGAAAACTCATCCCTCTACATTTGCAAAAGTATTGCTAAAAACCGCATTCCTCCTTCATTGGCCAAACATATTACTAAAAACTAAACACTCTTTTTTTTCGAAAATGTTGCTAAAACCACACCAACTCTGTTTACACAACTATTGCTAAAAACTACACTCCTGCATCTGTTTACGAAAATGTTGCTAAAAACTACAACCCCTCTCCTTCCGTGTTGTTAA